>CM019753.1:30607795-30778796 GCA_009761765.1 Phenacoccus solenopsis
TTGGATATGACTTTGAACTTTAGCATTTTTCGAACTGTTTTTTTCTCGTTTACGGGTAATGATTTCTTCCACACTAACTGCAGGGAGAGGAGTAATTACCAAAAAGTCCAAAACAATAAGTATCGAAAATGATGAAGTTTACTGTTGCTATCAACCAGTTTGAAATATGTACTTGGAGGCATATACTCATTACTCAATTACACAAATTTTGTAATTTTATTTTTAATTCCACCAAAATTCATGTTTTTGAAATATCACGAAAAATTTTTAATTATCTACACCTGCCCTTCCCCTCCCTCCCAAAAATGGTGTACCATAGATCTTAAATTTTTTATTTCTATCGTGGTAAAATAATACGAAAATATATTTTTTTAGAGTCTTCTTTCCGAGTTGCTGATCAGCCACATCACAATTAGTTTTTTCATTATCAAGATATCAATTTATGGAGCTTTATATGTCATCTACAAGATATTTTTTTACGGTGACTCGGCTAAATTTAAAATCTGTTTAAATTTAGAACACTTCTGAACACCAAAAAACAACTCGTATATTCCTCAATGATCACAAAATTGTCTCGACAAGAATAAAATGCATACGAAATCAACTCTCAAACTACACCATATTTCTCGCTTCAGAAACTAATACATTTGATAATAAACTAAAACCCCCAAAATATTCGTATTTCGTTGCGAAACCAACATTCAAGTACCAAATTCAAGTCCACATGCTACCAAATGCGACGAAAAATAGCCGGACAACCAAATAAACCCAGATTAGGAAATATAAGCCCCTGTTCAAATATTTTCCCAAGTAAGTTGACTTTATTTACGAACAACGCGGCGTTGAAATCAAACAAACATTGGCTCGTCGATTTTATACCTAACAACGTTCAACAGTTCGAAACTTTTTTTTTTAAATTACCACGAACTAAACGCCGCCATTTAATCGGTCGAATAAAAAGTAAAAATATTCATTCGCTGAATGAAAACTACGTCGTATTTTTTTTTAAATTACGGTACCTAATTCCCTCCTGGTTTAAGAGAATGAGAGGGATTTAGTGAATATTAATTAATTTTGGTTTTAGAATTTTTTTTTTAATTCTTCAATTCTTCGATTCAAACAACTAAACATGTATCTGAAAAATTAGAATTTTGTATGTGATAATAAAAATGAGTGTTTCATTCGGGCATTTCTTCGACGACTACATATAATAAAGGAACTATATACATCACGTTATTCGTCACTATTACCGCAGTTTCAAGCATTCATCCCTACAGCCTGGTGTTTACATCACCGCAGCGAAAAAAAATTAAAACGCCGATTTCAGTTAAAATTAAAAATACCAGCCGTGTAAAAATCAACGTAACACTTCAGTCCTTCATTACGCGTTCAATATTCACCGGCGAACGAATACGAAAAGAATCTTCGACGACGCGATGTAGTACCGCTCGTTTACGAAAAATCACGCGTCGTTTTCGAATTCACCG
This sequence comes from Phenacoccus solenopsis, assembly GCA_009761765.1. Taxonomy (NCBI): domain Eukaryota; kingdom Metazoa; phylum Arthropoda; class Insecta; order Hemiptera; family Pseudococcidae; genus Phenacoccus; species Phenacoccus solenopsis. Next base: position 30,609,283 of record CM019753.1, read on the forward strand.
GTACGAAGACGAAAAGTCGACTGCACCGCGTACATTCACCGAACAACATGTGTTTTCGTCGCAGGCAATTTTTACGCTTTCGCACGTTGCCCACCGCACATGTATACTATCAGACGGTTTGCGAACATGCGCGTAACCGTGGTGCAGTATTTTTTCAAATCGACGAGATAATTTTCGAAATGACCTATATTTCGAATCGAATAACATTTTATACTAGTATTTTGAAAAAATCGAATTTCACTCCAAAGTGGTATCCCAAGGCAAATTGTTATTTAAATTAATCGATCGGGCTGACAATTTTCGCCACTCTCGAGTAACGAATTTAGTGGCATATTCTACGGTGATAAGTACTCTTAATGACCCAGCTACAATAACCCAAAGCCTAAAAGGTGATTTCGTGAACGGGTAGCACTCACTAGGTACGCTTAATCGATTAACTTTTCGTCAAAGAAATTCTCAATCAACACCGAAAAGTTCACCAGCTCAATTTAGAGTTACGTAAAAGTCACTAATAATTTGGACGACTTCACCATTCGTCGGCAGCTAGCACATATCACTTTTCCAGAGCCCAAATATATCGAGAAATTTCACAAGCTCAGAAAACCGTCGCTAACACTACACGTCAACGCCAACCTACATCGTACCAATTTCCTCTTTACGAACGCATTTGTAATGAAACCGCATCTCGAACCTTTCTGCGGTTCCCAGCATTAGCTACGTATTTCATAACATATACGAGCACGTGGAAAAACTATCGCCGAGAACCGAATTATCAACTATCTTCGGGGTCGTGGTTTGCAGGGGTCTTTGAAACCTTATTCCAAACTACTAGTATGTCCGTTACATTCTTGGACTCGTTCTCTTTCTAAAATTCCCTTTGTTAGTCCGAAACAAAATTCTTTAGTAGCAAAAAAAAAAAAAAAAAACGCCCCGATGTACCACATACGACGGACACTTGGAGGGTACGATTATGTTCGTTTGATCTACGCGATATTCGTTCGCCTGGTTAGCTATATAGGTGACATTTATTGCTGTCGCGTGCGTGTATATTTAAAGCTTCTGCGTAAAATAATGCGAAGTTGGTTTTCAACTAAACCCATAATATTATGTAGTAGGCTGAATGCCTGATAAAGCGGATGCTGTCATTACGTGCGTAAATCAACTCTTAATATAGCGCGTGAAAGTTCGTTAACTTCGTAAAATTTTCGCTACACCGTTCCACCCGAATTGGGTGTTATTTTCCCTTTTTATACTTTGCTGTTGCGGGAGATCTTCTCGTTATATTATTAAGCACAAAAAACATCTCCATTGTTTTCACTATCATCAAAGGTGCTGCGTTTTTGTAGGTGTCATAATCAGTGATTATTCGGAAAAAAAGCTTAATATTACGTTTATTGAGAACTGCCGTTCTCCTAATGGAAAACAAAGTAACATAATTTATGCTTATGCGTTAGTATAAAATACCGAATTCCAATGAACATTATCTTATCGCCAAGACCCAAGAGTATATCCTATTACATTAAAAAAATGAAGCTTAACACACATCCGTAATACTGAACGTTAAGTGCAAAACAAATAACTTTGATTAAGACATTATTACTGTTATTAATGTAAGTTTTACTCGTCAAGGCGGTTCTTAAAGTTGAGATTTTTATATCGTGATTGTATGAAGTAAAAGAGTGATTTGTATACTGAACAAGGAATCAAACATTAATTGGGTTGGAGTGAATGTTTTTTTTTAACAGCGTAAAATTTGCTATAAAATGACCTAATTATTTCTCAACTTTGTCCATATGTGATATAGTATGTACGCATGTCGCATTTAAAAAAAAAAGTAAAAATTAAAATCGTTATTATTATAGAAAATAATTTTATTAATAAACCATAAAATTTATTAGGAACTGATCGTAAAACAGAACAAAAAAATAAAAAATATCCTTCTGGTTCAATATAATTGTTGTTAATAAAACCATTTATTTCATTAAAATCATTATAATTATTTATTTCTACTCAATGTGAAACGTAATTTGAAAGAACCACTTTCCAATCCTCTTTTAGAGTCGTCTATCAAAAGACTTTGCGCTGAATCTTAATAAAAAGAAGCACATCGATGCTTATTTGGATCACCACTCCTCTAATCAAAATTTAAATGTTTCAATGTTACGATTTCCTCCACCTCCCCTGTATGCAAAGACTCGAATATTCTAACTAATGTATTTATACCATGGTTGGTTCAAAGTGTGTAATTATGTAAATTATCATAAAAACATCGATATTGAAAACAAAAGGAAAAAAACGTAAGCAGCCATGCCGCATTAATGGAGCTCCCATCCCTTTTAAAATTACTTGAGAAGCTAAATTTAGAACAAATGCAGTATTTCCTGCCATGCAAATATGAACATATATTTTTCAAATTATAACTACATGCTTGAGACTCCTCAAATTACCCTCAATTTTTACGATCCGCTTTTTCGGATGCAATTTGATCCAAATTTAAGAGGCCATATTCTGGTCATCAACTAATCTTACATACAAAGTTTGGTCTTTCTAGGTCAATTTGGCGAGGATATATGGAAGATTTATGAAATTTCCTGTAGCAATCCAATTTTTGCTTCAACTCCCCTCCAAATTCACTTGGGAAGGTAAATCAAAATAGGTTAGTCACTTGGTCTCATTTTATCATATGACACTAAAATAAAGGAATTTCGATTTCTTGTGTACCCAAACCATATTTTCATGTTGATCACCCCTCCTACTCCACTTCAACATCATGTATGAAGGCGAAATGTGGATATAATTATTGCACTTCTTCTCTCAAATAATTTTATGAGTTCATATCAAGTACATTTTTATTAATTTGAGGCTCTTTAAGCTTTACTCAAATTTTGATAATCTACTATTTTGGATCCAAGCAGCATTTGACGAAACCACGTGATAAATTTAATGCTCTTATTCAGGTAAAATTTCAGACTGAAAAAGCAAAACAATAGCAGGACATTTAGCAGGGCTTTTCCAGACAATTCGAAAATTTCTATTAAGGAGGGAGGGGTCGAATTCTTTCCCATATATATAGCAAAAAATGATAAAACATAGGAAAAACTTTATAAAGTATACTTAATATAATACTATGACAAGACCACCGAATTTAAATTTCACTAGCTAATTTCGATTCTAAATACTTCATGTTGCTAATAATCAATTCAGTTTCCTCTTTCTTCTAGTGCGACAATTTTCTTTATTCATTAGGTGAGAAAAAAAATAAGGATTAATTTAAAAAAGTTCAAATGAAGTATTAATTTCAAAATTCTGAAAGGAAAAAAAAAAATAAATGAAAATTTTTTAGTTTGAATGAAAAAAAGAGAAAAACAGGACTTTTTGCTTAAAAGCAGGACAATGGCGTGATAACAGGATGCAAAGCTAAAAGCAGTACTTTAGCAGGACAAACAGAACTAGAAGAGCAGTTAGACATCCTGTTATTAGAAATATTCAAGTAGAAGCTTTTTTTTTTTTTTTGTCAAAAATAATGGAAGACCCAAAAATGAAAGTACTGTACATCAGTGTCCTAAAGCGAGCAACGTACTTCTCCAGAATTTATTATACTAGCAGAAAAGGTAAACAGATAAATCCTTTATTTCTACATTCGTGATATACACTCGAGTTTTCTATTCTCCTCAATGAGACTGACCTTTGGGAATAGAACTTACTCGTTAAAATTTAAATTTTCAACAATTAATTAGAACAAAAAGGGTATTTTTTATTGCATTAAATATTCCTTTAAATTCACATCATTTCTATTGTTTTATTTATGAAGTTTTCAAAAATTTTTCTTTCACTCTCAGTGAGTTCTAGTACGTATTAGTGTATTCATTTGTAGTAAACTTTATTACCCAAGACTAAAAAAAATTATCAATTGAAAAGCTGTGAAAGCAAATCACAAGGTAGCATGCCTAAAAAAATAAAATCTGTCACAAAGTGAAGTAATTAATTCATCATCAAAAAAATCACCGCGAGTATAAGTTCCTGCCAAATTATTACTTCAAAGTGACCTTTTAAGTTTTTATTATACCAAATGAGCAGCTCAATGAAATTTTATGGCTTTTGAATAATAATTCCTTCATCAAATACAATTGCAATCATTACAAACACTGAAATTTTTCCCTTATAAATAGGCCTCACTCCATATACATTTCTATACTATCAAAATTGTTTGCATCTAAAATACAATATAAACCCAATCAAATCAATAAATTTTTATGACAATGCCTTAAATACGATACAAACTACGTCCTTTCATATTATACCTATTCCAAATATGTACTTCATGATGCATTGTGGGAAATTAGACCGTTTCAACACCAGAGCTCTCTATTGATCACTTCTACCATGTAAAGAACACCTCCTTAAAGCTATCTACAGCCACGACGTGAAACTACGTAAAGCGCAACTTTCTTCTTTCACTACCACCCGACAAACGCTGAAATTCGAATAGTTCGATTCAGCTGCACTAGGTAGCGTACTGGTGAAAGCCCGAATTTATACGATGTCATTGAGAGAGCGTTTGAAAAGCGTCACTCTCCGAAAAATACTCGGAAAAGTGGAGGAGGTCGATGTTGAATTCAACAAAGCATAAATTTACCCATCTATGAATGAGGTTACTCGAGCTGAATTACAGATAGCGTGTTCAATTTTTAAGCACTTGTGGGCTCACGAGTAAACGATTAATCTGAAAAAATGTCAACTAAAGAAAGATGTATTAAATACTTTTTTGAATTTCAAGTTAATAATTTCCAGGATCACTTATCTCGATAAGAAAAAATTGTTTCTGAAAAATAAGGTAAAAAAAATCAAACGGCGCTGAAAAATCAGCATTTTATCAAAGGAGTTAACTGCACTTGAAAATGAAAAACTCGAGTTGTTTCTTCGATATAAAAATTTTTTTAGTATTTTTTAAACGAGAAAGGAAGTTTTTAAAGATCATTAGCGAAAAAAAAAAAAAATAATAATAATAAAATACAGAAACTTTTCAATGTGAATTTTTTGATCATACTAATGTATATACATTAAGAATGTTGACAAAAATAAATCATGAAATGATTCAATATGGAAACATTGCGTCAATAAAAAGAGCTTTAATAAAAGAAAAAAGAAAATTAATATATGCATTTTACTCCAAAACAATGTATAATTTGGAAAAATTGGTTAATTAAAATTTTCAAAAAGCAATTATTTTTTCTACATAAAATACACCTTGAAAAATTTTGAGAATTTTTAGTTCGACTGTTTGATTTCGCAATTAAGTAATTTTAAGAGACGAACTGTTTAAAAAAAAGGCCACCAAAAAGATAAAGCTATTACTAAGCTTATGATGATTAAAAATGAAAATTTTGCTTTTAGTTATCACCTTAAAAACCTAAAACTGAACGACTTTTGACTTTCAGCTTTTTCTCCAGCCTGCTTTTAAAGTTTGTCATTTTAATCCAAGGTTTTCTTTTTCTTTGTTAATGTTGTTCTCTACTTCGCAAACTTTTCATTTCTCAGTTCTATACACTGAGTATAAGTAGTTGTTTTATCGATTAACGAATAAATTATCGTCTTTTTAATGTTAAAGAAGTAAGTTTTTTAGAAGGGTAAAAATGGTGAAAGATAGTCCATGGGCGTAAAAATTTGATTGATAAATTTGCATAAAAACTGTAGCGTTTCTTGAATGAATTTTGGTTGGTTCATCCCTTGATTTCAAACAAAATTTTATTAGTAATAAGTAATAAATATACCTTTTTTTATATTTTTTTTTCATTTTTTTTTTATTGATTAACGTGCCATTTACAGCAACTTGGCTAGAGGCATAAGATCGGTCGAGGTTAGAGTGGTGGAAAGAGGGCGGCTTCTTCAATAAATTGAAAAAGTAGAGAAACAGTCTCTTCGTTATCTAAGAGAAGTTTGGAAAGAGTTGATGGAAGTTTAAATTTGTGACGTAAAGAAATGTATTGGGGGCAAACCTGTAAAATATGACTCACAAATAGTGGAAGTGTGCACTGGTCGCATGATGGAGGTAGGGTGCGTGAAAGCAGATAAGAATGAGTGAGATGAGTGTGACCTATTCTCAGTCTACACAGGGGGACCTCCTCTCTTATGGATTCACGCAATGAAGTGCACCAGAGAAGCGTATCTGCTTTAACAAATCGCAGTTTATTAGACCCAGATGTTGGACCATTTTTCTGAAACTTCATGTTTAATGAAGACATTAGGGAAAGGAACAACGGTGGAAGCTTGCTTTGCCGCAGTATCTGCAAGTTCATTTCCAGTTATGCCTCTATGTGCTGACACCCACGCAAACTGTATTTGATTGCAGGTGCTTGCGAGGAGAGTGTCAATCTCCATAGCTATAGGGTGTTGATTCTTATCATGAAATTTTGAAATACAATAACAACAATAATGATGACGAAAAATTGGAATTTAAAAACAAAAACAAATACTACGTATAACAAATGCTTATTTTTTTTATTTTTATTTATATTTAAATGAATTGGAAAATAAGAAATAATTATGCGTGATGATAAAATATGCCAACACTCGAATCTATCTGACAACTAAAAATCATCATGAGGTATTACCCTCTGCCCTCGCCCCTCATCCCCTATGAGGCCTTCTTTGACTCGTATTCGGGTCAACATTTCTAAATTTAAATATTTTTCCGCAATTTGTTGAGCATTAAATCAAAGTTGGAAATTCGAAACAGATAGTACCAATGTAAATAAATTCATCCCACACGATCCCTTTCAACTTTTTCCCAACTCGCTTAACTTACCGTCAATCAATCTTAGACTTTACAAATATTTATTCAAAAATTTCGCCGATTTTTGCCTTTTTTTTGCTCACCCATATGATCGCAGGGAATTTGAAACAATTTCGAACTGAACCGAGTGCCTGCCATGCATTGGAAATGTACACACTGGCTCCTCGTTAAGGATAAAAAACATGAAAAACCCGCGTTCGCGTTCGCCAAGATAAATAAAATTATGTAATATTTCCTCGCCATCGTCGCTGTTACACCAACATGGTCGTGACGTCATAACGTCAAAAAGCAACTTCTCAGCGTAAATATTTACCGCATCGAAATAAGATTTGCGGGCAAACGTTAGCACTCATATAGCAGCATTACGTAAAATCAAAACTTCCACCGGGTTATTAAAGGAAAATCTGATTTCCCATTAAAATCCGTTTATAATAAATGCCGAAGTTTAATACGTGCTTTTCCTACAGTCGCCAAGAGACGGCGGTTAAGTGGTACTCCGCATTCGGTGAATTCGCTCAACTTCGAACGTACAACTTATTAGCTTATTGAAATCATAGCGCGACCGACGTTCGCTCATACAAGCTTGCGAATAATATACGAAATACGATTCGCTTTGAAGCGAAATTTCCTCCATTCGAATCGTATTATTTTGTTGGACAACCGATGGATCTAAAATTAAGCTCTACGGTGGAAAAAAGCAACTTGTATAACCGAGATTGGCGCGCCACACAGCATTTACGCCAAGCTACGCACTTTGTTAAAATGGATTACCTCTTTTTGTCGTACCTAAGTCATTCACGTTTCTCAATTTAATTTCACATTTCAAAAAGTCTACCATACGGGCGTAATACTTCGAACGACGTACATGCCGTACGACCCTCTTCTACCCCTTCATACGGACGTATACTCGTCCGACGAATCTTCAAGAGCAAATAGAATTTTCGTTCGGGCGTTGAAAAAGCGCCATTATAATTGGAATTTCGCGAAATTCCACGAATACTGTCAAGTCGTCTATATAGAATTATAATATCTTGTCCCGAAACAAGTACCACTCGTTCGACGACCATTTCGAGCATCAAGTTGCCATGACAACTAGTGCATTGTACCGATAAAGCTAGCTCTTCGCCACAAGCCATGTGATTCGAGAAAATTTCGACAGATTTTACATCTTTTTACTTTCATTTTGGAATGAGAAATTTTGCATAATAAATCACATATTTTTTTTACGAAACAAATTTCAGTATTACAATATTCACAGTAAATCTACTAATTTCTCTAAAAATGAACCGCTGCCAAAAATACCTTTTATCCGCCCCCCTTCTCGTTGTAATTTCGAAACATTACCAAGCAATCTGATTACTCGTCGAAATCTCCGTTCACTGGTACAAATGTTCTCAAAATGCCTTTCAGAAAAGAAAACGATATCATATCCGTGGATAGCGAGACGAGCTCGGCCAAATATGCGGTTTCAAGCCCGCGCCAAGACACACCGTCTTCGTACTCTCTACCGGAGCTGCTCGAACGAAACAAAAGAATGCGCTCGGAGATCGAAGTGTTGTCCGATTTGATACGCGATAAATACAAAGAAATCGACGACTTGCAGGAATGCAGCGTCGACTCCGTGGTGCATGATTTTTCGCAAATGATACACGTCCAAGCGGACAAATCAACTTTACCGGCCAACACCAAAGAACCAATTTACAAAAAAAAATTACGCACTGTTTTACAAATTATCAGAGAACTAGAAGAGTTCGTGCAGTCGGATGGCCTGAACGAAGACGTTGTACGCGAATACATCAATCATTTGGAGCAGAGTTACAAACAAATCCTAATATTCAAGCCCGACACCGTGCAGTTTCTCAAGTGCGCTCCCAAAGACGCCATTAAGCAGTTCTTAGATTCGAAAAAAGCCACCGATTACGAGAAAATTTTGTTCGTTGTTAAAGAAGGATGTCACCACAGTTTAATACTGTTCAACGCGTCCAACGCAACTTTCTATCATTACGATATGGCGGCTAAAGAGAACTCCGAATCGGCCGAACAAATTATTTTCAGGTTACGAAGGTATTTCAAGGTAGAACAGTTGGTGGATGTCGAACGCAAATCTCAGTACGCCGAAAGCTCTCTTTTTACCATCGATAATATGATGAAGATTATATTAAATGCAGAAGACAGCTCGTCTAACAATGGCGACATATCACCCCTTCAACTCGTCAGTTTACCGTCGCAACCGGATTATCTGAAGATTATAATCATGAGTCGATACATTGTCAACAAACTCGCCCAAATTGAAGCTTTGGTCGCCGATACAATTAAGAAAAATTGATAAATTTGTTAGCTCTTGGGCCACTTGTATCTTAAGCATATACCTTCTTCATTTTTTTAATACAGTTTGTTTTCAGCTCTTGGCTCATCGTAGACATTTTACGGATCGATATGAATTTGAGCAATGATTTTTTTTTTTTTTCTAAAAAGCATTTTTATATTTTGAAACACGATCGAATGATAATAAAAAATATTGGCCCCACGATCTACAATTTGTATGATAATTTCCTTAAGACACGGGCAGTGAAAATGACCGAGGATTTTGAATTTGCTAAGGCCAAAAAGGGGAATGCGAAGTCCGCTACCACTGAAATGAAAACATTCATAGATGGTACACAAAAAGCAAAGATGATATCACGTCAGAAGAATTAAAGGTGAAAAGAAAACACTTGAAAAAAAAACAAGAAGAATTTTTCTATGAATCTATCGTGCCTTGTACTTAGGCTTATGAGAAAAAAATTTAAAAAATCGAATTATCGATCGATGAAGACGATAATCTCTTCCTTCCGATTAAATTAGATATGTTGGTATTCTTGACTTAATCTTTGATATGGGAACATAGTGAATAGTTTAAGTTTTTAAATGACTTCAACCTCTCTATTGTTAAAAAAAAACCATGAACATCTTCTCGGTAGTGTTGAATGATTTTTAAGCATACATCCACCAGGCTTTTCGAAACAGATGGCTTCGAAACATTCAATTTATAATAAATTATGGACGGACTCGACTTACATATCAGTAACATAAAGTTCACTTTTCTTGATAATGCTGATGAAATAATATTTATAGTACCTACTACCTACTCAGAAGTGGGGTATTCAGTTAGTTTTTTTGAGACAGGGATCAAATCATTATATTATGGTTTTGATCTGTCCTTAGAATTTCACATACTTCCCTCTGTCTAGCCCCACAATCTGAAGAATTTGAAGCGAGTAACAATCTTTAACAAATTTCGAACTTATAGAAGCAAATAAATTGATTCGATCTATTTTTATTTTTGTACTCCTATGTGGGCTGGTCCTTTCCTCACACGATCGTTTATAAATCAGTTCTGTTTTCTATTTATTCATTTTGAAAATTCTTCTTTTTTTTATCGATTAGTTTCGATTAGTTCTCATTAACCCCCTTTACCTCTATTATTTTTACAGAAAACTAGAAAGAGAGCGCAACATCAGCAAAATAGAAGAATGAGTAAAGGGTCTCTCCTGATAAAATAGTGAAAACGGCCCTTGACCCGAATTCGGTCACAAGTGGTCATAAATGTTGCGCTCGATGAAAAACCTCCCCAAAAAATTTTTGACTCCTACCTCAGCGCTTCCTCAGAAATACCCCATGTGTTGAAAATTCTAATTTTTTATACTGTATCGAATGGATGAAAAATTTTGAAATTTTCATAGCTAGTTGACACTATATAGGGACGTTAGTGGAAATTTTTTCAAATTTTTCGATTCATATTCTTGAATTTTTTGTGCTTTGAAATTTTCAATTGGGGGGGGGGGGGTTACATGACTGAATTTTTTTTTCATAATTAGCTCATAACTCAAGGTAAAACATGATAATATTTCCAACCTCCCAAAGGAGGATGGCTCCAACCCCGCTTTTGTTCCTTTTTCTTGCAGTTCTCGGATCATTTCTTCCGATTCGTTTTTATTTTCAGCAATTAATACAACGTCGTCCTCTAATCTTAAATTATTTCAAAATTCCCCAACTATAAAACATCGATAATTTTAAACCCATAAAAAACGGGCGTTTTATATTTGAACTTTTTTTGTTTCATTTTCATCACATTAACATTACCATTATTATTATTTTGCGACATAGTGAAAACACGCGACCAGTGACTGTGTTCGCGTAAAACATCTCGCTAAGTGTATAACTCTAATTGTGCGCGAATAATTAACGATTAACAAGACTCCAATAAGTGCCACGTGTTAGTCAAGTCTAATAAGTTAGGCTTGGCTGCCATAAGCTAGGCTTGGTTGCCATAGGCTAGACTTGGTTGCCATAGACTAGGCTTGGCACGAATAGGTTAGGCTTGGTTGTGATTACCAACAGCCTTGGTTTGGTACTATTACCGCGGCTAATCTTACTGCTGTACTGTTTATACGTTTGGAAATGAAATTTCCTTGAGAATGAGCAAATTCCCTGGCAAAGGCCGAGGGGGAGGGAAGAAGGAACCTCCCCCCCGTTACATACAACCTTCTCGAATGGAGTCTGGTTCATCCGTGGACCTCACCTCAAAATCTAATCCTGCCTTATCTACTGTTAAAAAATCCACCGCCAAGATGGAAGCTATGAGCAGATCTGCTACTGTCCTTGGAGTTGGAGTACAACGTGACGTCCCTGTACAGCAAATGATCGAAGCCTTACCTAATTTGGAAAAGCCGAGAGATGCTAACCAGGGAATGGATTTCTATCGTTATTCCGAACAATCTGATGATGTTTACTCACAAGCAGACGATATGGAAATTCAAGATGACACTATCTGCCCCGTTACTCCAGTACGGTCGCAGGTATCAGCCATCTCAGACATGGACATAATCCCGGCAACACCTCAACCCAATCCCACTGGTATTATTTTAGCCAATATAACCGAGCAAACTTCAGCGGCGTTTAGAACGGTTATCAATATGGTAACAAGTTCTAAATTAGATAAAGGTATTGTAAATAATATTACGGAAACATTATTAGGACTGAATGAATTTCGTTTATTTTTCTCAGTTAAAATTCGTTCGTATTTTTAAATTTGATGTAATTCTTTTTGATAAATACTCAGCAATTCGTCAAATTTCAATTTATCATTATTCATTGATGTTAACAGAAATCCGCGAAAAATACCGAGTATTTCATTCGATATCGCGCTGCGATAGAGAAATTTGAAGACGACTTTGGTAGTGATGGGGAAATCAATTATAATAGTGTACCGATGACACCGAAGGAAATTTTCTGGTTCCAAATGAATTGTTGCATATGAACCATGCGATATCAGTGGATACTTGAAAATCGTTCCCATGAATACCGTGTGAAATTATTGGTGGACTTGAAAAAAAAAGTGTAACAAAAGCGCCCCCTAAAATCAGTTTTTTGCATTTTTTCGCGAACGACGCGTTTTAGAGAAAAAATAGTATAGTAAGAGTAATAAAATGTTTTTCATTAAATTCTCTATAAGAAAGGATCTTATAATTTTTTAGTACACCTGTTACGAGAGGAGATAAATAACAGAACAAAAATTAATAACACAGAATCTTCATTTTTATTTCATTCAAAAGAGAAAAGAAACATCTAGGCTCTTCAAATTCTGACAACTCTTCTAATTAATACGCCACTTGCAGACCTGAAAATAATGAAATCTTGAGATATAACACTCAAGAAAAGAACGAGCAACTTAAGGAAAGCATCAAACAATTTAAGTGAAGAATCTGAAAGTAAATTTCTATTGGATTGTCAATCATAATTTTTTATATTCTCAGTTAAAATATTTTCTTAAACACATGTTGCAAATATTTGAGTGATATTAAAATTCTTGGCTACATTACAAAGTAGTTTAAGCATACTCTCAAGTTATTGGTTCCCTCCTTTTCATACAAAAATAACATTTTTTCGTGTAATAAATCAAGCTAGCAACAAACTTTTCTTTCAATTTAAAAATTTTCTCTTCGTTTATAATTTCATTCACAAGTGATTCCATTTCATGTCTAGCCTCAGGACACTTCACTGTAGAGGCTTTCCTTTGTGTTTTCGTATATACATGTATAACAAAGGCAGGGAGTGTGTATTACTATCGAACAAATTAGTCAAAGAACTGAAAAGTATGAAATAATTTAATTGTGTGTCATGAGATAAAAAATTTATAAAGTGAGAAATAATTCTTTGTGTTGGGAAATGAGATTTCTAGAACCTCTAAAATCGCATAATTTGGGAAAATTTTTCGAAAAAATAGATACTTAATTTCGGTATTTTACTGAAATCATTTATTTTTTGTGCAATTTTTACTCTTTTCAATTTTGCAAATGTAGGTTGCAACAGCTTAATTCCTTTTTTTTTCAATTCAGCATAAAAGCATTAAAAATAGTCAACACCATAAATCGAAATCTTTCACCATAAAAATATAAGAAGTCTACGTTTCTGTCTACACATGAAAAATCGTGTAAAAATTAAAAAGTATCCTCATCCATATCCCCAGGGCCTGGAACCTAAGTCTACTAAAAGCTTGACCTATTCGCGTCTTCTCATTTCCCGAAATACCTCTCAATACGGCATTGGTCGCTATTATGATACGAGAATGAAATCCCAACGGAGCCGACATATAACTTTCGCACGCGAAAACTCGACCAGAAAAAATCCGAAGAAACGTAGGGTTTTGGTGAAATAAAATTAACTGCGTAGCGCCGTTTCCATTTCATTCCAACTCACGCTACGAAATCGTAGGTTGTAGCGAGTTTTCTGCTTTCCATCGACGAAAAAAGGAAGCCGGCAAATCTACGTAATTTCGTTACACACGCGTACACGCGATCTAGCCAAGCAGCTTAAAAGCGTTCGTAAACGTATCATGATGCGTACTTACCACGTCGAGTAATTCAACGGTACAGAGTGTATGACCCTTAATGGTTCTTTCATCAGTCTGGACAGGCTAAAAGCGTTGGAGTTTTTTTTCTGCGACTTTCGGCGAACGTGCGTGGTAAAGACTCGTCTCAATTTGCCACCAGTCAGATCCTCTTTTTGTTGGTCGTCCACGAATAAGCTCAAATCCAAAGACGATCCGGATTTACACAACATCGTCGTGAACATTGTATAACGCGTGTATTTCAAAATTCGATCATCAAAAATAAAGACTTATCTGGGGCACGTGTTCTTTTACAGGTGTTAAAACGAATCCAAGGTAAATTAAAATGAATTTCTAATAGATACAAATTAGACGTGGCTGAAAGAAAATCTAAACTCCTACGCCAATTAAATTAACACCATTTCATACGATAACCACCTAAATATTTTACCTCGTTTCGCAAACGAACTCCTTGAAATTACGAAACAACTCGTCGATAAAAAAAATTTTCATTCATTTCGAAACGTAAAGAAATCCAGTCGCTTTTGTCGGTCGATATTACTCGTTATTTTCTCGACGATGATTGTACGACTCGTTTATTTGAAATTATTACACCGAGTACCATTTCGAAAAACTTTCCAGCTTATTACGATTTTTCGTGATTTCACGCAAACAATGGCGTACGAGTGATGTTTACGAACCTGTTGTTAGAAGTCGTTCGACGAAGCAAGTTGAAAACAGTTTATACGACATTTACTACTTAATTAGGTTACATAGCGAATCCAAATCGTTTTCATTATAGTCACCGATGGAAACTTCCATAGCTAGCTTAAAAGTATCAACAGACAGCAGGGAGGGCACAGGGTGGCTTGGTCTCTCCACATCTTAAATTAATCTATCACAATTTTTACTATATATACAATATACATATATATGCATTGACGCTGCTATCAATCTGAGATCCACCCTTATTTAAAAAGATCAAGAGACGAGAGATGGAAGTTGGCATTTTGGGAATCATTAAAATATAACTTTTTTAGGAATCTTGAAGGGGTAAGGAAAACTTTTAATTGAGTTATACAAAAGATACGGAGCAGAGATTCGAGACCCTCTTCAGATTTTCCATCCATCTAAGATCTGTAGTGGGTCTCACTAGGATAGCACCATGTATCGGGTCTCAAATTGTTTAAATTTTATATAAATGTATGCAAATCGATATGTTGCTAATAATACAAGAGCCATGCAAAAATTCGCCAAAAGACTCCTGAGTATGCAACTCACAAAAAAATGACCTTGAACAAGGTAAAATAAAACGAGACTCGAAACGGGCCTCGGATTAATATTACCATATTCAACATTAGGACTGCCTTTACTACAGTATACCTCTTTATCTCTCTCTACATATCTCTCTATACATTAAAATCAAAATGAAATCGGTTTTGAGATGCGCGCGCATCCTTGTTTTGGATAGCAGGTATAAAAAGTATGTAAAGGATAGCGCGTATACAAAGGAAAGAAAGGTTGTAAATTTTAATAAAAGCCTTGTACATGCACAAGGGTAAGTCATAAAACTGTTTTGAGTAGCAGGTATAAAAAGTACAAAGGATAGTAAGTATACAAAAGGGAAAAAGGTGATAAACCTCAATAAAAGCTTTGTACATGGGTAAGAGTAAGGGTAAAGTTATAAAATTGTTTAAAATGGCAGGTATATGAAGGTATAATTGGGGGAGCCCATCCTGAAAGGAAGAATTCTTGGTGGGGGTAACAAATAAGAATAGTTTGTAATGTAGCAGTACTTGTCTAATAAAATAACTTTTTTTTTCTTCATTCAATTTTTATTGCGAGCCCCGAAGGGGCGAGGAGGCACTAGTATATAATTATTTATAAAAGTTACCTGAGACATTTTTTGGTAATATCAACAAAAACAAGAAATTAATGTATACACGAGTCGTATAGATACATTTTTCTCAAATGACCAGCGACCAGAGCTGTACAATGTACATTCCTAAAGTGAACTTAGTATCTCTGTCTACGGTAAAAAGTCATCCCATTAATAATTAACTATCTACTATACGAAACTTGATGAATTCCATTCAACATATCGAATTTATACTCGACTGTATTGCTAACCGCGAACATATGGTGCACACGAACGATCTATAAGCCACATATAGAACATCTAACTAAATCTCATACATTCGCGAGCATCGACGTACCATACACAAAATATAGAGAGCGATATTTTATATCACGAATATTTCATTTGCGGTCCCGTGAAATCTAATTTAACGAAAAACAATTGCCATACTCGTCCGCCAGAATAACAAAGGAGTGAAAAAATCACGGTTAGATAAAAACGCTACAAAATTAGTTCTCGTAAATCATTTCAAGAGGGGAAAAACAGGCAACTTTTACCATGATAATATGTAACCGTCGAGCCACGATATAAACAATAGGTAGCGATTTAAAAAATATTCCTCAACATTATTTTCATCTCTCCTCGTTGAATACGACAACCCTTGAGGGGAAATTTTTATTACAGAGACTTTCAATAACAATATCATCGATAAAAGTATTCTTACCAGGCTCGCGATTGATCATTGCGTATTATCGTCACCTGATACTTTTGACCGTGAAAGTTATGTAATTAATTTAATGATTTAGCCAAAGAGTCGAAAATAGAATTCAACGTAATTTGTAACTGATGCATTTAACTAATAATTCTTCATTATACCAATTTTATTGTTAAATGTAACTTTTTCTTTTTGTTAACCAAAATCGAATGTTCCGCCATTTTTTTTTTAGAGATACATACTTCGTTCAGATAATCGCTCAAAACTTCGAGATAATCTATTAACGACTTGCTTTAGGAAACTGAAAAATGTTTCGAAACACAGCACTAATTTTTTAATATCTATGCGCCTGAGTAAAAATCCAAACTTTATTTTCACCTTATTTTACATATTTCTCACCCAAACTCTAAATTAAGTTCATCGATTTCTCCTTCATTGTCTATAGCGAAAGCTATTTTAATGTTCTCTATACTCTGATAAAGAAAGAAATTTCTTTCTTATGTTTGTCGTTTTTTATTACAATTTTTTGTGTATAACTGAGATAATTAGTCAGCCCTTTTTTGCGTGTCAAGTTTTCCTCATCATCTACGGAATTCTTCGATAACTACACTATAACAGAATTCGTATTGTAAGATAAGCCTTCACTTTTGCCCGCCAGCATACTCCATTATCGAGCAACAGGTGAAAATTTTATTCTGCAAAGAGAAAAGTCTAAGCATAAAATGTTCGCAGCAAGAAAACTCCATTTTCACTATAATAAAAAAATACCCCTTAAAAAAAGAAAATCAATAACAAATATAACAATGTTTAAACTTGACAACTTATATCTTATCAATACTCAACGAGAACTGTTATGCTCGCAAATACAAAACGTGCCGTCATTTCACAAGAGAAAGATGACTCGATAGAAGCAACGAGAGAGGGGAATGGGGTAACAGAATGAGGTGAATTTCGATTTTTTTCCAATATTCCCACTTCTCACCACGCTCTTTACATCAAATAATTAGGATCAATGAAATTCTCGACGAATAAATTCAACCTGAAATGAAATCGACGGTATCGTCTGAAAAATAAATTAATTTTTCGGTAAATAGACTTTTTGACATTTCTTTGTGTAAAAAAACTATAGGTATACCTATATATGCTGTATCGAAATGTAATCGAACATTCGCGTCAAATTGCCAGTTTTCCAATAACCAAGGAATAACGATTTTCTTCTAGAGCGCTAAGGTTAAACGTCGCAGCGTGTTCAAAAACTCACTTTTTGCCAACGCGTTTTTAAAAATTCATGTTTTCTTTTCGTTGAAACGCTTTGCCCAATATCCCCCCTAAATAATATTACTATTTTTCTGCTCCCTTTTTAAATGCCATCGGCTTCGTACTTGGTAAATATATGCTCGCTTGCTCGTTCCTTTTTCTGCAGCGTTTATGCGGCGTCACAAATTCAAAAATTAGAATTCCATTTCGTCTTTTATACCAACGCGAGTGTCGTGTCGCTCACTCGTTCATTTACCTGGGTGGAACTCATTCGAAATGCGAACATAACTTTCGTTCTACTCAATTCCCTCGAGCTACTAAATGATTAAATTCGCGAACTAACAAAAAATCGTCAACCCCGTCTATCTCAACAGGGAGGAGAAAAACAAGGAAATGGAGTTATTTATATTTTTCACTCTCCATGTTCCATGTTTCGATTAATAATTAAATTTAATACTTTAGTTTCTGAAACTCAACGTTTTTTTTTTTTACGGTTAATGTAAAAAAAAATTAATATTAAAAATAAATCTCAGCTAGGTACACAGACATACGTATGTAATTCCTTTAAACATGTCGTTTTCAACTTTATCCCGTTGGATAATATATTATCCTCTCTAAAAAACTTCAAAAAAGCAACTGCTTTAAAAACTCAAATAAAAATAGCGAACAAAAAAAAAGTTGAAGTCACGAATTTGTACTAGAATCATGCATGACAGAAAAATAACAAATTTTTTTCTCTAAAATTATGGTCATAAAATGTACTGATATATCGGAGGAAAACTCAAGCTAGCCTCTTGATACGCTTCGAAGATGGACTTGAATGATTTTTGCTGAGATTGAAAGCGTTTCTTATGTGTCATGTTACACGTTGTTTGGAATTTTGTTGTCCTAATCTATGTTTAGAAAAGAGCATTCTTCACTGATTAAACGATCTTGGATGGTATTGGTTGAGATTGAAAATATAAACGAGATACAAGATTTTTCTCTTGGTAACCTTCTATTAAAAAAATGTAAGCAGCCATGCCTCATTACTGGAGCTAAATTTTTAACTGAGACTTGTTATGGTTTAGAAATAACGTTCCTGAACTATTCATGACTACAGGCCACACCCAATGCCAAGTTTGGAAAAGTCCACCCTATCCCTTCCAAAACCACTTTAGAAATTGAACTTGGAACGAATACAGCATTTCTTGAATTCTTGTCATGATAATCACATGAAGTTTAAACACATATTTCTCAAATTATAAACACTTGAGGCGTTGATGTTCCTCCAATTGTCATCAAATTGTTATGATCCGCCATTCTGAACCTATTTTGATCCAAATTAAAGATTAAAGAGGTCATATCCTGGTCACCAATTAACCCCACACACAAAGTTTAATCTTTTTAAGTTCATTTGGTAATGAACAGGGAAATATAAAAGATTCAAGAAAATTCATGACTCAAAACTTCCTCAAAAAGCCGTTTTTTGCCTCAACTCCCCTTAAAATACACTTAAGAAGATGAAATTTGGTATGTTGGTGTCCGTGACTCAGTCTTTCATATGAGATCAAAAACAAAAAATTTGAAATATTTGTCCCTCCTCTAGCTTCTCTCAACATTTGAATGATTCACCTGTAACAGCAGCGTTGTTGTTTGTTCAATAAACTGATTCATTACAAACGGAATGGTGTTCACTACTGTTATAATTGTGCAAGAAGAAGCGTTACGTCGACACACTAAGCGAAGGGGCATATTAGTTCGAATCCAGGTGCGTTACATATTTATGGCATACCTGGTGGGGCACACCACCAAAATTTTGGATTGGAAATTTTCAACATCACTTGGCGGAATATGGTATAGTTTGCGATCGCATAGTAACATCAAGGAAATGGTTTAATCAAAGAATGGTATGGAAATGGTCAATCGTGTCATAGAATGATAAATTGGAGAAAAGTTGAGCTGTGGTGAATATACTTTCCATGAAGTATGTGCGGCGTATGATTATATGTTACAGTTTTTGGCAATCGTAAATAATCATTTAATGTGCGCTTAAAGTTTTTCCGTCGATTTCTGCCACCATAGGAGGACCGCGTAGCCACCGAGATTACGTAGTTTTTTTTTTCGTTATGGAGTTCTCTTCACCGGTGTTGTTGTTTGTTCAATAAATTGATTCATTACAAACGGAATGGTGTTCATTACTGTTATAATTGTGCAAGAAAAAGCGTTACGTCGACACACTGAGCAAAGGTTCATATTAGTTCGAATCCCGGTGTGTTACACACCATTTTTAATTTTTTCGCAAAAACAAAGAAGTGTTTTAATTAATAGATTTCTAAGAGGAGTTTCTCAACAAGTTTTGAGCAAATTTCATAAATACCCACTGACGCTACACGTAGGGAAAAATATATACATACATACCAAAAAGTTGGGCATTTCCAGATGATTACAAATTACCCCGAGGCCCGATTCGAATCATGATTTAAAAGAACGCCGATCAGAGATCACGAATTGTTTTTTGAAATTTGATTTAGATCACGATCTTTTGCTTAAAAATGAACCAAATCATATGATCACCAAATCATTTTCACATAATTTTTCCAAGAAGTGGGAAATATTGAAAAAAAAAATTGAAGCATGAATTGTAAAAATTAGGTAATGTAATATTTTATAATATCTAAGTACATAAGAATATAAAAATAGGTAATAATAATTATGAAAACAAATATTATTTCGTTATATAGAGTGACCGAAGAAAAGTTCCAGTAAAAAAATACTTAGCAAAAATTCCCCAATTAACTTATCCAAAAAATTTCAAGTCTGGTGTCATTCTTGGTCCATTACCATTCAAATGTATATGATAGAAAAAATTATGAACTCTTTTAAAATTTTTAATAACGAAATGAGGAACACGCTACACCCTTCAAGAACGTGTTTATATGGTGGAAAAAATGTCAATAAAGATCAATTGAAAGAATTCGAACTATTCTTAGTTAAAGTCGATGGTAAAGTCGATGGTAATTGTAGCTGAAAAGAACATTCTTCAAAAGAAAGTTGAAGAGCTGTCAGGCAGGGGGCATATAAAGCCCCAATTGCTTACAACAGTCTCCCTCTATGCTTAGGAGAATTAAAAATAAGAAATGCTTCAGTAAAGATCTCAAACATTATTCAGTAAGATCTAGAGAAATTAATTTTAATTGAAAATTATCTCGTTACTTTTTATTCTCTGCCCACATTTTTTGTCTGTTCTGTTTCATTTGGTGTTTTGTTTGCTGTATTCTATATTTTTCCTAGTATTTTTTGTTTTTTACTTTTTCACTGGCTACAGCTGTTTTTTCGTTTAATTTCCCCCCCCCCTATTTTATGCCCCCAGCTTTTGTTCCTTTTGCCTTATTTTGCTTTTTGTTTGTCTCATCTTGTTCGTTTGTTTTTCTTTTTTACTTTATAACGAAGGTAATTCTCGATTACTAATAACATTTTATCTATAGTCGTATGTTGAAACACAATGAATAATTCAATTAGGTATTCAATTCAATTATTATACATTTATTCGAATACGTTCATTCCCGAATTAAAAAATTATAAACAAATCGACTTGAAAAGATTTACACTGAATATAATTAAAGTTCCACCGCTTTGAAGAGCTATAGATTTGTTGTTAAAAACACATGGAAAGATGAGATTATACTAAATAAATGAAGTGCTTTCTCTTTTCCTTTTTTCGTTACTTTTCTGATCGATCTCTAGCACTTAGTTTTTTCCATTTTTCGACTGTTAATTCATATTCATATTTTATTATCTGAAATGTTTATAATACAAAATCCACGCATTACCAAACGCACGTATAACCTAGAAAACAACAGACTGAACCACCATCAATCACATTAATTGATATCTCCACCGTTGACACACTTCCTCGTCCATTCGGCTGAGAATCGTTTCGCGATAACGGGAGCGAAATGCGAAATAGCCTAGAAATTGAATTTATCAACGGTTCTCCCAAATTACATACGGTTCGAATAGGAAATTCCATAGTCGGGCTCGGGTATTACTCATCGTCGCAGCTACAGGCGAGCAAAATTACAGTCCTGTTAATCTATAAACACGCTGAATCTTAGGGTATTTCGATTACCGAAAGCTATTTTCCGGTTTATAACGTAATCGGTCCTTTTTCGTACTAATGTCACCCATTCGCAAATAATTTCCAGATTTGTCCATCAGTCGGTATACCACGGCAAAATTTCGATTCAAAATGCGCCACGTCTGTTGTTGCACGAACGTACAGTAACTTTGGCGCAATTTAATAGATAAATCATTGGTTAATCAAACTACTACTCGGAATTTACATTCGCTTACGAGACGAAATTTTACATAAACTTTTCTCGTCGGATTTACTTTCTTCGCTGCCGAAAAAAGGGCGCGAAAATCATATTCCGCTACCGATGTTTCCTCGACGAAAAACTTTACCGCTTTAGACCTCGTCGTAAACTTCGCCACGTAGATATGAATGCGAAAAACTTAGCATTTCGTTATCTACACAGCCGAGCTAATACCCATATATTTTCATTTCACGACAATACTCCGTAACGATATTATAAATAGCTTGGGTTCGGCTAAAAAAGCAACCAAGCTCGGCTACACTTTAATACCGCGTGCTGGCTTTAATACGTGTAACATGAACTCTTCCTATCTATAGGACATTTATTATGTACCAAAGCCTTTGGTATATGTGGAAACTCCATAATGCTCGAGTCAATAATACTTTATCCGATACCAATACAATTCTTAGGCGTTTAAAAAGTATAAATTCTTATTGTCCGCAGTTTTTGGTCATTGACTGTATACTCGATCAACTTTAGATTTAGTACGAGCTTATTTACCCTTCGTTTTCGCGTAGCCGTTAAAATAAAAACCTTGAACCTGCTTTCCACTGGGTCCACGCGTTAATCGAAAAATTCGCCGAAAATGAGAAACTATCGAACATCAGTAGGTTGAACGAGAAGAGGATAAATAAGGGCATGAATTTTCGAATTACTTTTTTACAGCTCGACTATTGTGTTGCAATCGTAAAATGTTTTTATTGCTGAGATAACGAGATTGGAAGCCATCACTTCTTGGCATTATATATATACATTTTTTTTTCAATTGTTCATTAATCAAGCCAATATTGCCGACTTAATGAGTTTCAAACTCCAATGATAACATTTCTTTCTATTTATCAACTGTAGCAGCTATCCTGCTTAATTATTCAAAAAAATGAATAGTAGGTAACTTTACCATCACATTTTAACATGAAAAAAATAACAAAAAGTAACCAAACTTTCATCGTGTTTTACTTTGGGCTATTATCTCATTATAGAACATGGATATCCACTAAATCTATAAAATGAAAATTAGTTTTTTTATCGTACTTTTGCGTATTTTCAATTCTTCCTCATTACAACAAAATTTTCCACCACCTCTTACAACTTTTTCACTACTTTTGATATTAAAATGCCAACTAAAACATACCACAGACTTCTAAAAAGACGCGGAAAATTCTATCCGCCATGAGGAGTGCCTCGCCCCTCATGGTGGAGTAGCTATACGGAAAAAAGCGAAGAATTTAGATGCCTTAAAATCATCCATTAAAGGTCTTCGAGAATCGACTCGAGAAGATTTGAAGAAGCTGTAAGATTTGACATGTGAAGATTTTAAAAAGTTTAAAAGATCGAATAAACTTCGCAATTACTTGATAATCACAAGTGTTGTTGGTATCCTTTCCCTTTCTTCTGCCTCTAAATATATTTTACGTTTATACCATAATGAAGCTAAAGAATACTTCCAGTCCATACTAGACAGAATAGAAATTACATAAAATCTAGTTGTTTACAAAAAATGAAAATGAGTATAATTCAATTTGATTCACTATAAAATATTGGAACCAGATGTTACTGCATATATGATAAATTTGAATTTTGTAACCTACCACTTACGCGAATTTCACCACGAGCATCTAAAAATGGAGATAAGGATTTCAATGGACTCCCCTTTCCAACTTGAGACCAAATTTTATTCTAAAACTTAAACGTAATATATATAAATATTTTTAAATTTTATAAACTAACCAAAATTTCCAACACACAGCCTTTCTTTCATGTTGAATAATTATCACTTGTCAATAAGAAAATATTGAAAAAAACCGCTAATTCTCGACCATAGCGGGAACCGTCGGCGTCGGATTACAAAATCATCAAATTAAAGAGCAAAAGGAATTCGGGGGAAAGCCATTTCGAAGCTTCTTCACGCAATAATTCCTACCTCTCGGGGTTTTTTCCCCATTTTCAATGGTATTATAATTACACCGCTTTCACGAAAAGAAAAAACCGCTCTAGGGCACAAAAAAAGAAAACAGAAATCATCGAAAATGACATTGACGTACTTGACGCATCCTTTTCGAGTGTTACGATTCCCTCGAATAGTTGCGGTGTTTTTTAACACTCTTCTAATCATGCGGTGAGTTTTGACCATTCGACTTTCATGATACTCTTCTGCTGGGGGATTGTAGATTTTTTCATTTTCGTTTGCCATCTCATTTCTTATACCGTACCACATATAAAAACGCTACAAAAACCCCTCCATATGTTCCACGAGGCAGGAAAAATTACAAAAAAATGCACGAACAATTAGAAAACCGGAAACTTATTCCTACCATCATTTCTACGCAGTCATTTCATTAGTTTATAGCCTTTCAATTCCAAATCTGTCATCGATCAATAGATGCGTTCAGATGAATTAAATGATTTAACTTGAAACCGTTAGTTCTGATAGCATTCGTTTTTCACTCTTTCTTTTTAATAAAGCGTAAAATTTAACATTCACGAAAGCAAATACGTAATGCCATTTTGCCCTTTTTTTTTCCCCATCTTCAGCAAAGCGATGCATCGCAAAATACACATAAAAAAATCAAAGCGAGCGAAGCGAAGTTTGGTATTTTCTCCAAAACAAAACCAAAATATCGTTTAGAAGTTATACAGCAAGCACACGAGTTTCTCAATTCTTTTCAGTTCATAACAAAAACACCTTATCGTCGGTAATTTTTTAATTTTGCGCGCAAGAACGAAATCCCCTTTAATTACATATCGAGTTCCACTTAGTATTTTTCCATTTGACGAACGAATAAGGAAAAAATATCTTAATTTATTCATTTTTCTTTTTATTTCCGCGCACGTATTTGAGGTAAATATAAGCTGAGCGTTTTGGAGAAAATTCAATTCTAAAACAGTTGTACGTTTTATCGTTTACAGTACAACTTTCACGACGAAAAAGTCGCTTTTTAATTAATTTACTTTTTATTTATCTTGGAATTAATTTTTTGCCGGATCCGTTTTTTTTTCATTCCGCCGAAAATACGAACTGTTATACGTCGTAAACAAGCTTTGAGTGCAATCCGACGACAAGATTTACGACGCAGTTGGCAAATTCAAACGCGATAAAAGTCGCGAAAAAATTCACGAAAATTGTTTCACAAAGTGCGAACTAAGTTTGTCATGATATCGTTCGAAAATTCTTTTAACATTTTTTCTCTGCAATTTCCATTCGAAACCCGAGTTGCTGAAATTTTGTTTATTTTTGCAAATTTTTCAATGCTCCTACAAACTTTAATTAAGCATTTCTCTTTCTTAAACACGAATTCCAAACTTGACTCTTCTTTAATTTTTTTTATAACTTACGATTCGTTCGAAAATATGTGGAACCAGTCACCCTCGAAATTATGAGTAGGAGTTATTCGCTCTAATGAAAGTGAAAATACTTGCACAACTTCCATTCGCTGAAACATTCCAGGCGTTGAAACTCGATATTAGCATTTCGACGTTCTTTTTTTGACAGTCTTCTTCAAAGTGTTGAAACTCGTTAATACAAACGTATTCCTTTTGTTTGCAGGCAAAAAAAAAGAAAAAAATCCACTTTTCTGAATTTTTCCGATAGAAAAACATCTTCTGAGGTATTCAAAATAAATAACATCATTCGATTGACGTAGGTATTCTAAAATAGCGATCGCCAAGTCTAAAGCGTAACCGCGAGCTCATCCGCTTGGCGAAAATTGAAGAAATGACTTTACCACAACAGGTATTTCAAATATAACGACATCAAAGCACAACCGAAGTACACTAATTCCAAACAATCCATTTAGGCTACATCAAATAAGTCCCCGAAGCCTTCGTCATCTCATTCTTTACCAAACATATTCTCAAATATAGTCTTATATGTTGGTTACTCGTGTAATTTCAGTTACGCGTAGCACGAAGAATATTTCAGAAATGAGGCGACACTGAAACTCGCGAAATAAATTGACATTTACTCTTTCAAAAGACGCATACCAAGTTACAGTATAGAACGAATAAAATAACGCCTAGTGTACCGACCCGGTTGCATCATCTTGGGGCGTAGAGAATCGCGTTAATTTACAATTTAAACGTTCTCTCGAGTAAATACCCAAAAATCGAACTTTCCGCCTCATATACTAACACCTGACAAATACCTTACGTATACTTTCAACAGGTTAATTCCCGCCGCTAAACCAAAAAGCCGATGAACTTTAGTGAAAAGATTTCGCCTGCGTTATCAACACAACACACCGAACAAATGTAAATTTTCCAAGGTGTTATTTGTGGTCTATTATACAAATCCTAACACCACCCATAATCGCTTCCTTACGCACAAGCCGGGCCGTTGAAAGTCAACGTGCGTAGTGTTCTCGAATATGGAAAATACTGAATGATTTCATCCATATCTGAGGATCTCCCATTATAAAAAATGAGGATGCCAATGTACCTTAAGGAAATCTTTTCTCATCTAACATCTCTGAAAACATTATTTTTATACTGAGGGGATAGTCTATTTTTATTCTTTGATAAGATAATCTGAACAATGCTTTGGGGCCCTCGCAGAAAAACACTATTGGTTTTTGGAAAAACTAATAGTTTTACTATTCGTATTACTATTGAACTAATAGTACAATTCATGAATGAATAGTGTGACTAGAAGTGAAGATGAAACTTTATAAATAGCGCTGTAGTAGTAACAACGAAACACTACCAGTATCACTAATAGTAGTACTAAAAGTATTGAAAGTAGTAGTAGTTATCATAAAACACCACTAATATCCCTAATAGTATCACTAAAAGCGTTGATAGTAGTAGTGGCACTATTAGTAGTGGTCATAAAACACTACTAATATCCCTATCTAGTCGATTTTCAAACTATGTCGAATAGTTTCGGCATTTTAAAAGAAATTAATGTAATATAGTTTTATTTTTGGGGCACGGAATTATACAAAATTTGTAGCTGAAGTTTCCATGCACATTTTAAGCCCTTTTCTACTTTGTTTAACCCTATTTTTAATTAATTTTTACTTGGATTAAGTTTTCCAACGCTTCTCGCTGATAAAGTGACGCGCTAGATAATATATAAGGAAGTCCATAACAACTCTATGATATATGAAAATAACACTCTCGTAGAAGAGTACTACTGTTAGTATTAGTGAAACTTCACTAACAATTTTTTGGTCCAATAGTTTACTTTTAGTTTTGCGATTGTTCACTATTAGAGTACTTTCACTAATAGTTACCTATAGTGTACTATTTGTAATACTATTAATACATTTGTAGTATTACTTGTAGTGCACTAGTAGTGAACAAACTAAAAGTAAACTATTGGACGAAAAAACTATTAGTGAACTTTCAGTAATAGTTACCAATAGTGTACTATTTGTAATACTATTAATACACTTCTAGTATTACTTTTAGTGCACTAGTAATGAACAAACTAAAAGTAAACTATTGGACGAAAAAACTATTAGTGAAGTTTTACTAATAGTTGCCTAGTAGTGTTTTTCTGCGAGGGGGTCCAGGCTGTCCAGGGTCCAATATAGTACCAAACAGAGAAGGGGGAAATATGGAGTTGGGAAATGATTGGTGAATAGGTATTGAAACTTACGAAGGGACGGTAATTGTACTATATGAAAGATTGCTTATCGTGTAGTGCTAAGGAAGTCTTTAAACGCTATATATGTTTTTCTTTTCATATGAAACCTATTTTGCAGAGATAATGTTGCCAAATGTTGAAACCTTGAAAGTCATATTCTCAAAATTTCAAATATTTTTATAATATTGAAGGAGCTGTGAGTTTGAAAAAACTAATAAATCACCATATACCACTTCCCCATCTCAAAAAGTAAATTAGGACTGATTATCACAAGTTGGTTCACTTTATGATAATTCTCAAATCTCAACTTTATTGTCTGCCATATTGTGAGGTCAAGAGGGTACCCAACAAAACTAATATGAAAGTCGTCATTTGGGATGAAGCCTCTATGATACCTCGTACAGCCATTGAAGTTGTAAATTGTACCTTTCAAGATTTAAAAAATGACTAACATCCTATTGATGAAAAAACCATGATCCTTGGTGGTGACTTTAGACAGATATTACTCGTTATTAGAAGAGTAATGAAATAGTAAATTATCGCCGAGTGTATGAAACTATCAAACCTTTGGATTCATTTTCAAACTTTACATTTAACTGAAAATATGCGTGCTCAAAATGACTTTCTATAGTACCTTATTAACAATTTGACATGGAGATGTTCATGTCGTTGAAAACAAATGTCCTCATATGACATTCGATGTCGTCACTGAAATGTATCAAAATACTGACGAAGCAATATTAACAACTACAAATGCTGAAATCATCGATATCAACGAAAAAATCATCGAGATATGATGAATGGGGATTTAATCTCTCTTTTCAGTACTGATCATACAACACTGTCTGGTACGCAGGTTAGGTTACTTGCTGTTTGAACGTCATATGGTGTTAAGTGTGCTCCTAAAAAATTGGTATAGAACTTTTGATATTGTGACTTTTTTACGCAGTGTATTTTGTTTGATTGGGTGTGTCTACACTTCAGTCAAGTGTGCTTTATTACAAACTATGGTAAAACAACATTTTGGAAAAAACAACGGGTGATTCTCCCCAAAATTTTAGCGATGAGTCCGCTGTCCTCAGGGATGTAGAGTTCCATGATCGAAGATAGTACAATTAACTTGTATCTTGATAAGGATTATAGTATTGAACAGGTTAGCGAGGGTCTCGAGGATATTACTGGAATTGCATCTGAATAGTGCAATGGGTGCTTACGCACTCGAACAGTAAAACACGCCAGTGATTTATCAGTCGAGTAGAACTCATACATTGATGCTATTCGCTGATAAACTATGGCACACTCTAGTATTTAACGTTTAGACTATAGTATATTAAGCAGTGTTACCAATCTGGCATAATTCGAAGCTCGTCTAGCATCATGATTTTCAGATCTAGCATCAGCATAATGACTAGCATAATCACACTTCATTTTGGCATAATCAGCCATAATCTGGCATAATTTTTTTTTTTTGAATCTGCAAGCAGTGCTCCATGCAAAAAATTACAGAACTTCAAAATAGACTTTGTTCAATTTCTTCAATGTTTTCTTATTTCGTTTAAGTATGATCTTTTTTTTAATTTTTTAATTTCTTTGATGTTCTATTTCGTTCGAATTATGATTTTTTTTTTAATTTCTTTGATGTTCTTTTATTTTGTTTGAATTATGACCCTTTTTTAATTTTTTTGGGTTACTTTATTTTTCGCATTCCTTACGGTACCAAATTGATATTTCTCGTTTGATATTTTATAAGTTTGTTTTGCTTGGTTGATATTTCTTTATTTGAAGTGAGACTGTTTATGAAATGGCACTAAATTAATGATTAAAAAAATTTATTCAAGGATTATAGTAACACTAATCTTGACTGAATTGAAACCTGTGAATATCGCTGAAATCCCACGAATACAGAGCTCAGTACCACTGAATATAAAAAAATTTCCTTTTGTTTTATATAGACGACAATTAAGAATCAAATCAACTTTCCCAATGACCATCAATAAATCTCAAGGCTAAATATTTCAAAAGTTACGACTGCATTTAAAAAGGCAAGGATTCACCCATGTGCAATTTATACGTTGCTATGTATAGGTGTACTTCCTCTCAGCTGTTCTGAGGATCTTTTTTGACTTGCTCGTTTCGCTGCCTTTTCTGTCCGATTTATATTAGTTATTTATTGCTGTATTCAACTAGGAGAATGCCAATTACAACATGCTAACAACTAAATTCATCTCTAACCTCTAGAAAATAGATTAAATAGTTCATTTCCAAAGTCCATAGTTACCTATTTCTGTATACTTCATGAATCTAGACGATGCATACAAATAAATTTGAACTAACTGTAATCTCTAACTTCAGAACTGTCAAATATCTTAGAATAACGCTTAACAATTCGATGAAAAAAAGAAATGGAACACGTTTAGCCCCTCTGAGCGTTCTTAATTGGCTTAGAGCTTTATTCCTTTCAACAGTTATTGACACTACTTCAAACATTAACCCGTAAGTATTTTTTAGCTTTTTATTTTAATGAATCGCTTTTTTGGCTAGAGATTCGTCAATACAAAAAGAGTGTTATACACTCAACTCTAACGCAAGAAAGATTAAAAAGACATAATAAGACTTTGGATGTTTGATCAACTATATTGCAAGAATAATAAGAATTGTTTTTCGTGCTAAAAAATAAATTCTTGTTATTTTTTAAGCGAGAAAAAGTAACCTTTGATATTTCTGGGAATTAGAAATTTAGGAAGATTTTAAACGTATTTTTGTATTCTACTCTTTTTTTATTCCCAAAAATGCTTTCTCATCATTTATTACCTCGCGCAATACGCATTAGGCCAGCGAAATACATGGCCGGTGCTGGGATTACTAGGACCATGCTTGTTAGCTTCGTCTAGCTCATTGGCAATCCTTAAATATGGAGCATAAGCCAGTATAGTAATGAACAATAAAGAAAGTAGACCACATCAGAACGTCTTTTTTTCGTTCCCAAATCTCCATTTTCAACTTATTTTAATGATTACGAGCATGAAATTCTAAGTTTTAACAAATAATAGTCTTTTGCTAATATCTTGGGAACAATCCAAAATAGAGGGGTCGCATATGGCTCATTTTAAAGATATTAAAATGTAAAATGATTTAATTCTTCAAAGTTACTGTTATCGATTTACTTTGGGAATTAATTTTGAAAACCGATTTTTTTGCTTTGCTATGAATTATCTCAAAAAGTAAATGAATGACAATTATTTTTTTTCAAAGTAAAACACATTCAGAATTTTATGCTCTTTCGAATGAGCTACTTGTAAACTTTCCATATATATATTCGAACCTCTTTTCTTTCCACTTTTCTGTCCACACCCCTCGAAGAAGCCCTAAAAATTTCAAATACAGAGAGAAAATTGCAGAAGTCACTTCTACAGTATAAGTATAACAATTCTATAAAATTTCAATTCATCTGGTTCATTAAGTACGAAATTAAATAGATTTCCTCAGTATAGACCGTTAAGGTAATTTCATCTGTGGGCTAGCGTCTTATTATTTTGTGTACGTTTTTTATTCTTTTCCTACCAATTAGAAACGTTTTGAAGTCAACTCTTTTGCTGGTTAGAAGTATTTTTCAAGAGATTTAATTTTTTTTTTTATTATTAATTAATTTTTGTAATTTATTCAGACTTAATTAATTTCAAAATATCAACAACTTTTCAATTACTTTTAACTGACTACATCAAATGTATTTTTCATTTTTCGGAAATCCAACGAGTTTTTCTCACAATCGAAAAACCATGACTGCCAAAGGATTCAATTTCCTATTGGCTTGTTGATTTCATTAGCTTCATTCGAAAATTCAAATACTACCTTTCACTGGAACGATATTTCTGTGAATTCGTTTAATATTTATTTTATTTCTATTACGATTTTCCATTTGACTAGCGTGGAAAATTCCACCAAAAAGTGATAAAAAAACTCAAAATTCAAAACGTGAAAAAATCTTTACAAGATGAAACATTTCGTATGGAAGATATAACATTTGTTTTCGATTTAGCAAAATAGCTACAAGGCGTATTCAGCTGATGGAAAGTTTTTGCAAGACTTTCCTTCCAAACACCCTTTTTTCCTCATCAAAGGTAACATTAATTTCACAATGTGAGATACACTCTTTTCATAATCAATGGCTGCCACGCAAATGATAACTTTTATGCCCAAAGGCAACACAGCCCGCCGCTGGCAATCTACGTTTACGATAAATATTTGCGGTTTCACTTCCAATTACCATTTACAAGAGTGGATTGACGTAATGAAATACTCGCGGCAACCCACTACCGACAAATACGTTTTTTGCACGAATGGTGGAGAAAATTTACTAATTTTCCGAATGAATATTATTCGCAAAAAGGATAAGTTTTTCCTCTGTGGTTTCCCTTCACCGCTCACCTCAATATCTTCGTCATTCTTCCTTTTACACAACAAAGAAATTCTTCGTTTCGTTAATTGTACTTAACGAATAATCGAGCGTTTTTCCACGTCGTTGAATAATCCACGCGTTTTATACACACCGTGCCGCCGTTGTAAAATGGAAATTAGCGGTCGAATTAAAGAGACGCGCTTTTATTTATTTCGCGAGATATTTTGCAACGCCGAATACAACGAACAAACGATTGGACCATTTTTCGGGCGAGTGAAGAAAATTTTCGTGCTATAGGGGTTTACTCTTCTCGCGCTTATATCCAGCGTTGTAGAGACATTCTCCAAGCTTTCTTTTATATCTTTGCGGAAGAGAGTGAGTTTTTTTTCTAATTTGAAAAAAGGACCAAAATTAAGCGACCATATTTTCTCATTTCGCATATTTTCGAGAATTTTTCAGCTTGTGGTCGTAAGAATACCGAACAGCCACGATAAATGCTGGTTCAAGGAAGTAAAAACACTTATTATTTTTTCCTTATTTGGGCATAAATTTGAATTTTAACGAAGAGCGTCAAGGATTATTTTCTGGAAAGGAGTTACGAATTTTTGCACAATTTTGGGGGTAATAAAAACGTGTATACCCAAATTAAAAATACATCATTACGTGTAAATCGAAATTTTACAGAAGAACTTAGATTTGAAAGTTGACTTCAGAATTTAAAAGGAGAAAAACTGAATAGGTGGGCCGAAGGAACCGGGTGACTCGCAAGACGACAGCTCTGGAAAGAGTTCGGATTCTCTATCATGAATTTTACATTACGTTTTCATTATTTGGTAGCAAAAATTAATTTTGTTTAATTTAGTTATTACTTATACTTTGTTGTAATTATTTGCCAATGTTATTTTTGGTTATTATAATTTTATTTATATATAATTTCTTTATGACTATGCAATTTCTTTCAAATATGACTTTTTCGATTTTACATTTGAGTCTTCTCAGATCATAAATCTAAAATCTTGATTTTTAATTTTGAATTCAAATGCATAGAAAAAATTTTCAATCTCAAATTTTTTTCTTTTGTATTTTGTCATTCTAGTTTATTTATGTCGTCGTTATTATGAACTGAACAAAAGAAATTTTCCCTTTATTGAAGATACCAGTAAGTATTGAAGAGGGGGAAGGAGTGCCAAATCAAGAATGAATTAAATCAAGATTTTTGGTAAAAATTAAGATTATGGAAATCAACTCTCTCCATTCACCCACTCTCTCTTTCCACCCAGTAAATCAGAACTACGTTCCTGACGTTGCGTCTTTTTTTAATTTTCTGTAACAAATCGGACAACAAAATGTTAAACAGAACTGCCAAACCCTTTTTCACGTACAATTTATTATGTTTCTAATAAAAGTGTAAGGTTGTTGGATAACCAGAAGGGAGAATTGGGTAGAAGTGATGATTAATGATTGGTTGGTGCTGTTATCACTCACATCAATTGTGAACTTCATTAGCCTTCTACGACACTGAATAGTGGGGCGAGGTTTCTTTGCTTTTTTCTTGCTTGTCTGTTCCTTTTTTTTGGGGGTGTATTTTTTTTTGAAGGGGAGGAGGGTTCCTCGCTTTTTTTCTCATTTTGTTTTTGGTTTTAAATCTTTCTTTTGTGGTTTTATATTATATTCTTGGCTCCAACGTTATGTTATGGTAATAATAATTATTCCCTGCCCCCGCTCAACATTAATGGACATAGGCCGCCGTCAAAAATTTGTAATAGTACATTAAGTACTAATGTATGATTTAAATAATGAAAGTTGATTGATTGATTAATAGGTAATTTTTTGTCTGTTTTTTTCGTCTCATGCTCTCTTTATTTAAAAAAAATATATATATATTGATTTGATAATCGAACAGAAAATGTTACGATACAAGGCATGGGTAAATGAAGTTGCCATTAATTTGTTTTCTTTTTAAATACCTATTTTTCGGAACTTTTTAAAAATATGACCTTCAAGCTGTCATGCAATCAATGGCAACTTGATTCATCAAAATTTTCTGTAACAATATTTTCGTCCATATCTTTTTCCTCCCCTCTCCCCTCCGTTTCTCGCATCGAATCTACTTTCAAAGATGACTTTTGTACTGTTACAAAATTCTTTTCTGGATTTATAATTAGTATTTAGTATTTGTAAACGTAGAATATGCGCACATAAATGTTAAATTCAATGCAGAAATTTGTGTAGCAAAAAAACCATTTCGTCTATGACATTAACCGTCTGAGCCCTTGGCGAAAAAAAATGTTCTCGCCGACAAACAAACGTTACAATGCAAATTTCAACATTATTTGAATACAAATAGCCGCTTATCTCTTCGAGGGCGTATTTTTCCCTTCCTAGCACCATGTACACGCAAGATACGAGCTCGCGACAACTGATAATTACCACCAGGGTGTTGCACAAGTTACGATATTCGCGCCACGTCTAGAAAAATGCGCCATCTAATTTTCGCCCAGCTCTCCAAAAAGTCACACAGCTGGGAAATTCAACGACACGCCGTCTCATTGTTTTCCCCGCTTCTGCATCGACCTAGATACGTTGCGTAATTTAAATGTTATCTTTTTCAAGAATCTGCCAACATTTGTAAGTTCTCTTTGATTTACCGACCGAATACCGCCGCATTGTTTCTCCCATTTTGGGCAAATGTAAACACGACGCTTTTCAGAAAAACATTACCCTTATACTCGGCACGAATTTAGCTAAGCTTTTGCTACCTTCATTCCAACTACAGCGACTTCGGGAGCTACGTGAAGATCGATTTTATCTGCCACTATTACCAGCTCCTATATCTTCATAATGTGGTTAAGGAAGATACTTTCAGAACACACCATCTGCGTTTCCGTCCACTAGCTTTCGGTAACGGAAACCATATACCCCGAGCTTACAGCTGTTCCAAAACGTTCACGTAGTTCATGAAGAATTAAACGGAAAATGACCCCGAGTCCGACATAAAACTTTATGGAATACGGAAAACCCTTCGGAGGATTATTATTACATACGAAGTGAAAAAATCAAATTTTAAATTCGCTAGACGTATACGCCTATACCAAACATTCTATCGCTAGGGAATCGCGATGTTGAAAGTAATTACGCATTTACTTTTTCTCGGTAGTGTATTTTTTTTTTTGCACTAAACGTGATTCGCATTCGACTACGTGTTTTGCTGGATAATAAAGACCGGGCCAGCGAAAAATGAAAAAACCGAATTAACGTCGTTTATCGCGCGCGTATAAGTTTTGCTTAAAATTCAGCTCGACGCTAAGTAACTAATGTTGTATAACGAGTTGCCAAGATGCATTTGTATTTCAGACAACATCGAGCTCTTACGAGAATTAACGTGCATGCACAACATGAATGAATCACGTATTTCGTTTATTCTCCGTCGGCGATTATGAAATGCTTTCGTTGTATAGTAGGTGTTTTCGACATTTCCGTCGCGATACATCAGTCACGTTTGAATGGAAAATCTGCACGGACAAACTAATAGAAATAAAACAGAAACAATGATCGACAAATACTAATTTGACATCTGCCCTATTATATTAATCGTACTAAATGAAACTGATATTTCATTTCAGTTTCATATTTGAAATCATTTTTCAGAATTAATTAGTTCTGAGATTCCTATAAACCTTTCGAATGAGCTTGTAACCAAGTATTATAGACCAATGTGAGGAGGCCAAAAACAGCATACCAATTCACTATAGAGGTCTTATAACCAAATATGAAGGTTCTATATTCCTTCGCGCTATCTATTAATATCAATTTATCATACTAATAAACTCGTCGATATAAACCTTTTTCAACTTGCATCGTCGAAACTACGTTTTTTAAATTAAAATCAAACACTCCATCGCCTAATCCGACATTACTCGGCAACAAAAAAAGCGCACACGTGTCATGGCGAAAAATTAAAAAATCGCAAAAATAATCCGCCAACTAAGCACGTTCAAACACGCGATAAAACCGAACGACCGGTATAATACACGTTTCGCAAAAAATTGCTCGCATATCCGCGTCAACGCCGTTTTATCATCTGTACACACGTATTATCGTCCAACAGACTCCCAAATACCAGCAAATTTTCAAACCTTTACGCGCAAGCGTTCCAAACGAATATTTCCTTCGTTTCGTTAACACACCTGTAGCTTTTTCGGGGGTACCTTATGCTGCTTTCGAGCCGCCGAATGAATAAGAAGCGCCTGGAAAATCATTCTTTATAGGAACGCTTAACGAAGTACTTCAGCTGTCGGTTTTGACATTACACTTTTCCCCTTTTCCAAGCTCCAGCTTTATTATTCGTGCCCGAAAGATACTTAGGCTACCTATTGAAGAAAGCGCGAAGTTACACGTAGCCGAAAAAATACCTTGTATAAGGTGTAACAAGGTCGTACAGGGTTCCTATAAAATATTCTTGTATTTTAAACGTCGATTCGCTACACGTCATTCTATTGTATAACATAACGATTTTGATATAAAATTCCGGTTGTATCTTTATGTACGTACAATACGCCGAATACTTTCAATAACACGATAAAACCATAATAATGTGGCAATTTTTTCGTTATTATCGTATCGTTCAATTTCAAATTTTCGTTCTGGTTATCTAAACAATGGGTTTGAATTTGTAAAGCGATGACAATGATTTTTATTACAATATTGATATTTGACCAAAATTTCATGAAAATTTCGATTACATCGCCGATTGACGAAATGAAAACGAATTTATTGCACTATTCGAAAGCGATGATCCGAACGTGCTATCTCGTGCGATGAGACTGTAATTCGAATTAAAGACTATATTTGATGAATTAGTTATCATACTGCAAGTAAATTTCTTCTAGGAACTAACATTATCTAGATATTGAAATTAGATTCATTTTTACATAATAGTTTAGAGAATGTATTTTTAGTGGAAAAATTGGCCTGGTATAAGAATGTAAAAATCACAAATGCAGCGAAAATACTCGTATAATCAACATAATGTAACATATGTGACAGATGACGAAATTACATCAAAATTCAATTTATGGCAGAAAAGGCGGTCAGATTCTTCATGATCAGGCCACACCTTACATAATTATATATTTATAGAGATTCAAAGAGGTGTACCTAAATGGTTGAAGCCAAGGAGAAATTATTGCTTTTGGTGTAGGGAGAGGAGGGGGGTAAACCTCTCCCATGAGTTCAGTTTCCTAAATACGTGGAGTTATGTTTCAGGCACACCACCTGCAAACCCAAAATGTAGCAACCCAAGTTGGGTACCTGTATGGTGGTTTGCCTGTCTAAAAATTTGAAGGGGCTGAGATATGCAAAGTTGAAAGAAAAATTGAAAAGATTATTTAACTTCAAAAATGAATACCTGGTAAACCATAAATTTTAAAGTGTGAAGCATACAACGTTGTTTTATTGACAGAAAAATAGCGAATGTAGAAATGATGAAATGAATACCAAATAACATGCTGAAAAATCAGTAAATTTTTCAATTTTTTGCGAAAAATTTTCTAAATCGCATTATATCCCATACACGTCGCGTGCGTCGCATCAAAATTAATAAATAAATGAAATAAAATTTTTCTAAATCGCTTTTATTGAATTTTTTATTTTGTAAGCACAGCAAAAAAAAAAAATTAGAAGTCATTTTTCAAAACACACTAAATGAAAACAAAAATAATCATATGAACGATTTTACTAATTGCAGCGCGTGTTTTAAGAATTTATAGCCAGCCACGGGGAAAAGTGGGATGGCACCGGTGATTTATAAGCTTCTCAAACTCTTGCGAACTTCAATTTTATTTATTTAAAAAAAAAGCTAAAATAATTAATCCTTCATGTAATTCTTTAATGTAAAATATAAGAACACTTTTAAATAATTTTACCTTTATTAAAAAAAATCATAGAAACCCATTATTTTCACTTTCTACCACCACCCCTCCACCTACCAACGAAGTTCTTTGACCCGAAGTTTATATTATAATGTTAAATTCCTTCGATTTTCAATGAATTCAGTTATTAGAAGACTTCTGCGGTTCAATAACTCGAAACATTTTCATGTGTATAACAAGGTGGAGGAATTGAAATATTATCAGAAGTTTAAACTTCGCTTTATAAAAATAAAATATTTATATATACAAAAGAAAAATGGAAGAAAATATCTTATAAATATGTAATCACACCCTTCATCCACTCTGAAGAAATCTTGTTCAGCGAACAAATAAATAAATAATTTATGCTTTTGAAAAAATATTATGAAAAACTAAAATTTCCATCGCCGAAAGTTATGAAAGTAATAAACGTGAAGCGATTATTAATCGATTAATAAATTAATTAATTTTCAATTAATCTGTCGTTAGATTACTCAGTGTTTAGATTAATGGATTTTACTCATCACTGCTAATAGAAAAGGAAATTCACGCGCTCTCATGGAACATAGGCAAAGCTGAATGAAAGCTATAAGGAAAGATACTGCTACTATTTTACCTCGATAGAAAGCGCTCGTGTTTATTTCTGATCAACGAGCATTGAACAGATATAAAAAGGTAGCTAAGTATAGAAAAATATTCAGACTATTTAACCCACGGACGTTAACTATAATATCTGGATATTTGGCTGATCGCAAAACGTTGCGGTGGTGGTGGCTTATAATTTTGAATTTTAATACTGTTTAAAGCAACGCTGCGGTGGGCGTGGCTTATATTTCTATTTCAGAACCGTTTTATTTACACGCAGCCAAATATCCAGGTATTATAGTTAACGTCCGTGATTTAACCTCAACTGTATATGGTATCAAAATTCATCGTACTATCAAAATCTGGTAACGTCTGGAAGGAAACTACAGCGGCAAGCCGAAATTCTTCTTATGTGGCATAATGCATATAATCGACGATGGTAAAGTCACGATTGCCCCTCTGGCATACAATATCAACCCATTCCAAGGAAACAAATCGCGACTTATATTGGGAGACAGAACACGGGGCGATCTTAGTACAAGACAACTGAAATACTTCCAAGATTACCAAACACTCATGATGGAAGGGAACGGAACGAAGCAAAAACTACTGGAAAATATTAAACGCATTCGAAGCAAATTTTTATGTGTGTATTATTATTTCAAATTAAAGTTATGTAGAAATAAAGTATTAATGAAATTTATTTTTTAGGAAAATGAAAAAGATGTTATGGAAAGTAATGTTAAAATTTTTTTCAATGTGGGAGAAATCATAAGTATCGCAAATTTTTATTCATGAGGTGCTCTTCAAAATTTTTCTTATTATGACTCAACTTTAAAAAATAAGAAAACCAGATCCTAATTTTCACATGTTTCGATGTTACACCTTTCGTTCTTTCCTTTTCTTTTCTTAAGCTTTACTGTACGTCTTTGAAAGCACGCCATCTTCCATACGGTCATATAACTACAGAACGAGCATTCTAAACTTCGAGCAGTACAAAACCTCGCGAGAATAATTCGTAGAATTCGAGTAAAAAGGGATAGAGTGGGTTACCGAATTTTACTATACATCGAAGTAATATGCTCATTGCCCATTCCTATATTTGAAAAAGAAGCCTAACTAGTAAATCAGACAGAATATAAAAATTTTAAAATTACCGCAATCAAATCCAATTCATACCATCGTGAATGAAACGATAAAGTTAATAGTCGTAATACGAAATGTCTGTCTCAAGATATTGGGTAGAGACAGTTTCTGAAATTATTTCTCATTACATCTGTTAAAAGTATTTCTTCATTAAACAGCAGAAAAGTATTTATGCAATCAAACGAAAATAATTTCAAGTATCAAAATTCGAAAACAGCTGCTAATATTCCACTTCAGCGTTCAGCGGAAAATTTCCATCGACGAAAATACGTCGAATTTGAATCGAATATGCCCTTTAACGAACGACTAAAAAAATCGAAATGCCAGAAACCTACTTAAATTTTTCAAAAAGTTGAGCCACTACTTTTTTAAACCTCAAAAAAAAACGAACTTTTTAGTCTTCGTTTGATGGAATTTTCCATCATTTCATTGAGTGACGAGCCCATCAATAGATTCTAATTGATAATTAATGGTTTCCACTTCTTTCAAAATATACACTGGAAAACGTATTTTCAGTAACTTTGTAGGATTTTTCATTCAAAATCAAAGGAAACAATCATAGGAAACGATAATTACCCGTAAAGCTGATAGGTACGGGAGTCATTATAGGCCTTATTACGTATTTTCCGCAACAAAGGAAGTATATGTAATTCGGATGCTTTTTGAGAGCGGCTAAACATTATTAGCTCGTTTACTTTGTAGTTTATACGGTTTCGATGTTATTAGGAGGAAATATTACCGCATTGAAGGAAGACATAATTTCATTTTACTCCTTTGATCATTTCGCTACATGAAGTTCTCTGACTTTTGATGGTATTGACAAAATTATATATAATAATAAAAAACAATAGCAACACAAAATATTTTTTGAAAACACACCTAACAGAGCTGAAAAAAATGCAGAAGTTTTCGTTCGGTAAAGGGAACTATATTAAAACAACATACAATACTACATATTAAATTCATCCTTTTCACGAATTAAGTACATCTTCATGCTGACCAGATAAAATGACAACATAGTATTACGAAAAATTTTAAATACTCGGATCATTTCTTGAATATACTACTACAAAAAACCAACGTTTAGCAAAATACTTGGTACCTTTTATTGAAAATATAAAATGATATCATGCAAATAATTGCTCCCTAAGGATAAAGAAGTAAGCATAAAAATATGCTAGCGATGCTGACACGCTTCCTTTCTTTTCCAGTGACGACTGACTGTATACTTAGAAAAAAAAAAAACGTCGAAACAATTTCCATTTAAGTAGAATTCCAACTCAACGTTTATCAAGCGACAAAAATGCAGGTAATCTTACTGTGTATAATGTACCGCCAACTACCAAGACTAGAAGAGTTTGTCAAACCCTTCTGAAAAATGTGAAAATGAAATATGCGGTATAATAAAATCATTAAGTAATTAAATCGGAGAACATATCATTACTCTGAGTACTTAGACTGAGTGTAGAGGTGAAAGTACCCAACAGGCACTTATTCAAACTCTAAACTGGAAGTACGGAACCTTCCAGAGGTAGAGCGTTTATAATATGTCAAATCTCATAAAGATAAAGAAATCACTACTCAACAAATCACTCATCGTATTTCCATTTTTTTTTTTTACATTTTTCTCGAATAAAATTCATACATAATCATGAGAGGATTACCTAATTCAAGAATTGAAAAAAAAAATTAACCAGTTTTTACACTCTGAAACATTGATGGCAGCTTACGCCGTTTGTTTATCTTTTACATACGTCTGACTTCGCCATAACAAATTATTATTCGTTATCGGTTTCCGACGATAAGAGTGATTTTTTACGACTTATTTTTTCGCCTTTTTTCCAGAATTGTCGAATCTTCAAGTTGTGAACGTAGATGAAAATCTCAATGTCGAGTGCAATGCGAGTTCTTCACGAGGGTTATAAATAATTCTAATTAATTTCGGTTGGCCGTAAGATAGGTAATACATTTAGTCTTTCTCTTCGCGCCATCTAACTTAATTAAAACTCACGTGAAACCTAGGTGGGTTTTTTACTTAACGTTTTGTTTTCAGGTACATCGAAGGAACCAAACCCTAACAACGGAAACGTCGAAAATAAGAAATGACATTTTCTCTCATCATGTCGTTAATCAATGGGAATGTTGCACGTTTTCTGGAAAAAATATGTACGTATAGAAAAAAAAATTAGAAATTGAATAAAAAAAACCGCACTCCATTTGATCTCATAGAACTTGAGAAAAAAATTCCGAAGTTTGCATTTTGCGGTGCGCGCTAAAACGTAGGGTTCCCGTGGAAGCACCCGTTGTTACATCATAACCTTGGAACGCGCGCGTTGCTCTCATAGAGATGAACACGAAGAAGCGTTTTCTCACGTTTATTGCGCCTAAACGGCGCGATTTACGTTATAGGTGATAAGAACGTTTTTTTTTTTTATTAAACTATGAGCTTTTCGGTGGTATGATAATTTTTTCAATGTAATGAATTTGGAGCAAGATACGGCTTCGTTAAGTTGGTGATAAAATTTGTTCTCATTACGGAGGATTTAGTTTTTGCAAAACGTGGAAAGAAGGAGGGGTCGGGAAAAAATTATTGATATGTCATTAGATAGGGTATGAAGTGCGCTTCATTTTCTTCAGTGCAAGCACCATTCTAGCTTTTCTCCTTCCATAGATATATTAGTGCAAAATTTGAGAAAAGTTGAAAAAACGCGAAATCGCGCGATTTTAAAACTTCAGACGGGAATACTTCAAAACCTAAAAACGCTACAAAAATGTTTTCAGCGAACGAAATGTAGTACTTATTAAGGGCTTTTTAATGCCGTATTCAAATTAATTCCAAACATTTTTATACGTGAGCTCATAACAGGGACCTTTGTTATGGAGCCAGATTTTTTAGTCTCGATTTCTTCAAACCTTTTTGGGGGGGGGGGTGTCAAAATGGTGAAAAACAGCGATTCTTATGATTATTGCTTCACTTTGGGAGCCTGCAGGTCCTCCTCAAATAGTAATTAAAGGGTTGAAAATTTGGTGAGGTAGTTTTACACTCAAAGCAAACAACACATTAAAATTTCATTAGAATTGAATGAACTTTTATTATTTTACTTCACCTTAATGAGTATGATAAAACTGATTTGGACACGCTTCGAGATAGAGTTATTATTCTATTTTTTAAAAGTATTTGGAATCTATTTCAACTGCGCTCTCCAAATGTTATATTTCGAAGATGTATTTTGTAACGCTACCTAAAATGAACCAACCTCGTTTAGGTTAATCAACTTTAGTTTGCTCCTCTTCTGAAACTGTCTGGTCGCACACCCGTACTTAATCTTCGGGTCTAATCTTTCGATGAATACAAAATCGTAAAACAGGCGTCCTTTCAACACATGAACGTAATCGCTCTATAACCTTATTCAGGTATATGGCGAATTTATCGTAAACCATATTATATTTTGATCAGACTTTAAAACAATGTCTGTGTTTTTCTTCCATTTACTGAAAATCTAACTAAAGAACATATCGACATGATGTATATTAAAATGGTATTTGCTGAATAATGGAAGCCATGGATTAAATACAAGTTGCTCACTGAACCTGTAATACAAATTATGAAACCCATGCGAATGTAGATACACCGAAGCTTCGTCGAAAGGAATGGTCTTGGCTTAGTTTTTCGCTTTAATAAAAACGAGAATAGAAAGCCCCTACATAATGTAACTAAACTAGTTACTCTGCAATTACCGGCTTCAAATGAGTCAAGAAAATCGATATAAATACGGAATCTCATCATTCACCTGCTTTCTAATTAGCGTTAAGCCATCAAAGGAAAACGCCAGATGGCAGCTCTTACAAACGCATCCATAAACCTATAAAACGCGATAAATCGTCCGACCAAAGAACATTGACATACGACAGTCGTATCGCCGTAACATATTCGACATCGCCGAATACGCAATCGATTACCACCATTTTCGCTATCCGCGCGTACACGCCATCAGCCACCGTTTAAAAACTCCGACGCTAATTTACTCGTAACGGCGGCGCAGGGTGCTCGTCACCTACGTCGTTAACAATTCGTTAATTTTCGCCGCCTTGTACAAAATACAACGTTTAACGCAGACGTCGGGCTAATTGTTTCGCTAGCCCCCTATCGCGCTTTCTCAGCCGTTCAAAACGTTATATTTTTCCGACACGGCGGCTTCTTTCTGCAATGAACCGTCGTACGCTTTCCCCTCCGCTACGACCCGACTCGTTAAATCGTTCCGTCCATGAAATAGATTTTTCGTCGAAAAGCCCCCGGGGGCAATTATTATTCTGTTGGCGAAAAGTTTAGTAATAAAATTTGTATTCGCTTCAGGTTTTCATATTTTACTATTCCTTTATCGAGGTAAATTTTCTCATCATTTCATCGGGCCTGCTAACGAATTAACAGGTCGACTATTATATAAACGAAAAATAATTAACCTTAACTCGTGCCTCTTCACATCCCCGTTCTATAACAGCCTCGCAGTCATCGTAAAATCTATAAAATGCGGCGAGAAATTTTATGGAAATTTAAACTTGCCTAGTACGATAAAATTTATACTTGGTGCAAAAATTAATTTTAATACATTTCATCGGCGCCAGTGAAAGCAGTGTCTCATATTGCCATCAGTTGTCGTAAAGATTCTTAGACAATTTTTTAATGATGATTAAAAAGGTGAAAACGAACTGAGGTGGGCGATAAAATTTGAATATAAATTATCTATCAATGGATTCAAAAAATATGCAAACTAAAAAGTCAAACAAGATTACTGTGCTGGTTAAAGATATGTCTAAGGTTTCTGTAGCAATAGCCCCAGTTTTTAGCAAATTACGCGTTCCTAATAAGAAATGAGGATTAGTGGCATCTTACAAAGATGATTAGCCTTAATGAAGTCATTTACATCGTTTTGAAATGATATTTCAATAAAGTTATTCGTATTAAATTCACGATAATATTTATTTTTTAGAACAAATATGTGCATTCTAACATTGACACGCCATTTCAGACTCAAACCATTTTTGGGTAAAACAGGTAACATTGTAAGCTAT
Source organism: Phenacoccus solenopsis (assembly GCA_009761765.1). Lineage (NCBI taxonomy): Eukaryota > Metazoa > Arthropoda > Insecta > Hemiptera > Pseudococcidae > Phenacoccus > Phenacoccus solenopsis. The sequence continues at coordinate 30,653,825 of CM019753.1, forward strand.
TCTGCTGTTTCCCCTTCCTCCAAATCTAATTCATTTCGCCAGTTTTAAGCTCTGATTTTTCTTCTTGCTTCAAGCAAAAGAAAGAGAGATAAAAAAACACTAGTCAATGAGTTGGCGATTTCCGTAGGGAGAGATCGCATCATTATCAGAAGGTAGAAGATACTGGGAAACAGAAATTGGCTATTATGAAAAAAGTGTTTTTTTACCACTTATGTTATGCGTTAACAAAGTAATTCGCGAGTATAATTTTCAATAATTTATTATTAAAAGAAATATATCATTACCACAACCAACTACCCTGCAGCACATTTAAATGATTACGTTGATAGACTCCATGATTCCACAATCTAATAAAATGTGAAGATATATTCATTCATGTTCCCTCAAATTTTTAAATAATCTCATTGGAATTTACTCGAGTAATCTCTTCGAGAAAAAATCGCTCTCGCACCAAAAAGTTGGGCATTTCTTATACGTATGATTACAGATGAACCAAAATGTAAAGAACTAAAGATGTGAAATCCACCAGTAATCCTTTCATTTGGGCATTTTATTTAAATTATTTAATATTTAATTTCTTGAAAATTAATTCATTAATTTATTTTAGTTGAATGGATATTATTAATTTTATGAATAAATTACAAATTTATAAAATTTATCATTTATTTTGGAGACGGATATTCATTGAGAAAGAAGATTTGAGTGACGAGTTCAACAGTTTTAATGAAGGAAATTTTTCTTAATTATAAAAATTATTTTAAAAAATCCTTCCACCCTCTACTTTTCAAATCAGGTAGTCTGTAATAGCTATCGTTTTAAACTAAAAACTCAGTCAAAAGAAACCATGTGAACCAAATAGCGGGCTTTCCTTCGAAAGTAAAGTTCACAACAAAAGCAACAGAAAAGTTACAAATTTCGCCGGTTATTGTCGCAAAAAATCTCACTGTGATAGTTCGAAAAACGAACTGTTCAAGGAAAAAAAAAAAAAAACAGATTTTCTCTTTTCAATTTTAATAATTTATAAAATTTTTAATTATGTATTTTTTCATCATATAAATTTAAAACGTAGTATCTTTAAGTCCTTTCTTTCAGAAAGAAATAATAAAAGATGTTTTTCCATTTAAAGACTTGTTTTCATCTGGTGCATCTTTTTTTCCTCGTCAACAACAAGCTATATATACCTTTTGTAAGAAATTTGGAATTAATATCGTTTGGAAACCTTAAAAACCCGTAAAATAAGTAGTTTCGTTATTAATAAAAGTAAGAGAGTGAGGGTGAGGGTGGGACTATTCGTTGTAATTTTAAATTACAAAGTCGTACTTTCAAGGCTGGTTTATTTGCTCTATTATAATTTTCAAATCGTTTCGACGAAATATCTTTCTATTAGTATAATAGTTCGAAATACGCGACATTTCAACGATTCGAAATGAATGCAAATGAAATTCCGAGTAACATTTACTTTATTCGAACATTCAACGCCAAATAGGTTTCCATGTTATATGGTAGAGGATGAGATTCTTTCGTTCATACAATCTTTTTTCGAATGAATACTGTACTTGTTCATTTAGCAAAATTCGCGGAAAAAGATTAGAGACATTGTAGACTTGAATAAATATTCGCAAAAAATTATATACTCAATGCTGCGGTCTACTATCGATAGAGATGTGATTTTTCTACAGAATGCAATTACAAAAGAAATATCGTAATGAAAATGAACGAGACGAAGTTGAAGAGAAATGTTACCACTGAGGAGATTAAGTATGAAATACATGGTACTATGCAAACGATGACAATACATCCTCCATCTGACAAAGAAGTTGAAGCGGTAGCAGTCTGTCACGCACCATTCGTATGTTATTGGATAAGTCATTCGTGAGCCTATTTTATGTAAGTAAGTGAGAGTGTATGATGTGAATGAAACGAGAGCCATGTTAGTTGGCGTACGAATTTACAGTTTTTTTTTTGTGTTTGCTTGGGCCATAGTTTTGTAAACAGTTTCAAGGGCCATTGCATTGTATAACATTAATTTACTGCTGTGATGATGTTGTTTTGGGACACGCCCTCCATAGCAAACTCCTACAAAAATAAATGCTTCATTCTGTAAGCTTGACTCGCCTCGTTCTTCCAAGTTTCCATCACTAGATAGGTATAGGGCCGCAGGTAGAAAGAGTAAAGTCATCTGAAGAAATTTTTAAACGATTTCTATCAATTAAAAAATTATTCATCATCGTACTCAACTAATACCTTGAATTCTTTCAAAATATTTTTTTGAAGGGTAAAAACTGAAAATTAAATTTCCACAATCTCATCGATAGATCAGAAATGTGAGAATCAATGCACAGTAAATTTGCAAGAGTTTCCGGAACTCATGTACAGTGATTTGCTTTCACGAGATTTAAACTGATTGCTCACATTACCATAAATATCGCCCATTCTGACGTCGACTAGGTCGAAATGGGTGAAATGTTGAATGAATAATTCAAACGGAAGAACGGCACGCCACTTCGCTATTCTAAATGAAAAATTTCCTAATTATATTCATTTGTCGTTCTGATAAGTAATTCGAAATCCGCAAAACCCTATTGCTATTAAAACTCGAATGATCAAGCGAGAAATACAATTAAATGGAGTTTTTCTCGCGAAATGTATAGAAATGGAAAAACACACAACGCATCCCGCATTAAACATAGCTTCAACTCATTATCGATCCTTGCAGTCGTATTCGTTCGAATAAGAGATTAAATTTTAATTACCAGCAAAACGGTGGTTAATTTTGCTGGATTAAGCGATTATTAGAACGTCGAATTATCTTTGATGTCGATGGGAGGAATCGCATAGATGCGTATTAGGTGCGGATTACCCAACCGAATTACTTTAATTAAAATCTCCTTTCTATCGGTTTATCGTATACACATATATCGTATCATAGCAGCAGTGAATTTCAAATTACATGAATTTCCATTCTTCGAAGGTATCGAGAAATTATGGACCGTAGAAACGAACCCGAAGCGATTGTAACTTGTGACCGACGGGATACCTTTCTAATAAATTCGAAATACGACGCAAAAATATGTACTCTATTTCATTTCGTAGTCAGTATATCGTAGAACATTTTTGTACGTCATTACGAGTGACGCGAATACGCAGCATACCTGACATCATGTAAACTAATCATCAGTATTTAATTTAGACTTTTTCGCCTTAAGCAGTTAGTAGGAAAGTCACTCTCGCACTTTTATCTCAAACGTTTCAATCATCCACACCCTCTCCCCCACTCCCATGAAAATTTCAATTATTACTTGCAAACATATAGGTATCTAGTATAGGTAATAACAACAAAAAGTAAAAATTATTAAAATTGATTGTAATTTGCAGAATAATTTAACGGCGAATTAGCGATAAATGGAAACATGAATACAAAATTTAAAACACTTGGCTGGAAAAATAATTTGATAGCGTAAAACTTGAACTAGACTTCAGTAAGAAATATAGCAGAAAATTCATAGCCTCAAGATTCTAAATTCTATACATGCATATGGCACTGTTAATGACCTAGGTCTGAGAGGAAGGTGGATTTTTTCTTCATATCTTTGGTTTCAATTTAAAAATCATTCCAATTACAGCCTACTTAATTTAGAAAAGAGGGGTCATGAGAGAGAAAGTGGGGACTAATCAAATCCTTGCATTTCAGACCACTTGTAATCACAATATTACAACGATGTCTAAATTTTTACTACGTATGTATATGTAATTATATATTTTCCCGCATGTTAACTCTGCCGAGTATGGATGAAAATCGCAAAATTTGGAGCACTCTTCTTAGAAATACACAAAACCTTTTTGAGGTGGAGTAGAGGGGACAAAAGCTCAAAATGTTGGATTTGTGGCTTAATATAAAAGAGTCAATGAAGGGTATATAGAAGTCCAAATTTCAGCTTTCAAAGTGAATTTGAAGGGGAGTTCGAGTAAATACATATTTTTGAGGAAGTTTTCAGTCATGAAATTTCTTGAATCTTCTATATCTCCTCCTCAAATTGGCCTAGAAAGATCAAAATTTTATGTAGGGTTAGTTTAAAACCAGAATACAACTCCTTGAATTTTCGTGAAAATAGATTTAAAATCGCGTACAGTCAAAATTTGAAGGCTCGAGGAGCCTGTATGGTTAATCTATGATACTCGGTATTCGGTGCAGTCAATGGACATGAAAAGGTTAACAACTTTATCTACAAATCTAAACAAGCTCTAATTAATCACTCAGCTCCAATTTAAATGTCCATAGTGAGGACGACTTTCTCTTTTAGATCCTCTTTTTCAAGTTCTTGTAGTGTGTTAAACGAGGAGAGGGTGTAAATGAAATAGCGATTGAAAGAATTCAATAAAAAATTTTGGATGGACACTCGTCCAACTCCTGAGCCATGTTGTGCTACACATTACTATTTTGATAGATCGATTCCTAGTAAATCTAAGAATCGAAAATTACTATTTGAAGAAGCTTCATCCCTCTGGTATCAGCTTATTACCTACAGGGCGTAACATTTTGTACATCATTATTCCTTTGACTATACATATAATAACGGGTTCTTAAGGAACCCATATTCTACTAAAATTATTCATTAAATACGCTTCCCGAAGGTCATTCTTCATCATCGCGATACATCGAGAATCGCCTTCCCGTCTCAATTAATTTTAGCATTCGCAGTCACGAAATTCCGCCCTTATGGTACCTTCATTATACCCTTTTCTTCTTTATCGCGTTTTAAACGTCTTTAAGGGTTACCTAATAAACGGATTTGGACATATTTGTTTCATTAGCGTCAAATTTACGCTGCGAAATCTGTCCGATAAGTACGGTAGCGAATAACACACCCGTCGTTTCGTAAACGAGTCCATTAATTTGGAGCCTCTTTTTACGCCAATAATAGAGGGCAACAGAATAAGATGCCATTTATTATTACGCTATAATGACTGTCGCTCTAACGAGGGAGTTATCGAGTCAATTTTACAGATTACATTCGTTATATCAGCATTTGAAAAAATTTTCAATCTATTACGTATATTGTCGATACCATGAGCTTAATTTCAACACGTTGACGTAAGAACTGGGGTATGATTACACGACAAAAATCTCCTTTTCATTTACTTTTTACAAGATAGTAATTTTAGCTAATTAGCAAAACTAAATTAAAAATAGATATGTTTACCGCATTCCGCAGGAAATCCGAGTTTACAACTGAAATAACTCGAAAATGAAAACCGCACTCTCATAACTAGGGATTATAAAACGATCATACATTTCATTCATAATCCCACGCGTTAATTCTTCAGTGGGATACCTTTTAGCAAAGCCAGACACTAATTAACGTCAAGTTCGCCACAAAACCCCAACTGCATAACCATTCAAAGCGGATTAGGAATAGGATCGCCGAATTACGACAATTCAATATCAACGATATCGATTTCTCCTTCATAATGAAACGGACATTTGATAAGATCCGAACATCCGTTTAAGAAAATTAATGAGACGAAATTCTCCACCTCAGATTATTTACGACCGTGACAAAAAAATTCCCCATGCCGTAAACAGGTACCACGCAAATTTCCTTTCGAGCTTGTTCCGTCATTATATTTAAATGACAATGAAACTTAATCGCTGTACACTTTTCTTGTTTGGTTGAAAAGAGGGTTCGATTTTATGTCATATTAAAGAATTAAGTCGTTGATGGATGCACACAGGTGATGGATAGAGGAGAAAAAGGACATCAGGTGTACCATTTATTTTCGTTAGTTATCCTTTCCCCGTCCCTCTTCTTTTAAAACATGTCTCAGAGTATAGCACTGAGAATGCGATATTGGTACTCGGTCTTTGCAGCCGAACGAAAAAAGTTATCCAAGATTCAAGACAGCTAATGCAAATACATACATTTATAATACGTGCAAATACTATATTACATTTTTCAACAAAAAAATGCTTCAAAAAAATTTTCAAAGGTATTAACAATATGTGTAGCTAGGCACAGAATACCATGCAAGTCTTCATAATGAAGGGGAAAATTTGGATAATGTAGAGGGCGATTAAAAGCTAGATAGGAACATTGAGGAGATTGTGCCATTATTTTTGAGGGATGAAATTGAGAAAACTGTTATATCAGAGTTGACCTTGCTTGAACGGTTGATGCAAAAAATACCATCAATATCATTTCTCGTTCAAAAATTTGACAACAGATGGCAAAAATGGCACCTCAGTGACGAGTGCGCGGTCAAACAAGGAGTATCTTAAAAGTATTTCATAATATCTCATAGTAGGCATCACTCAGACACTAGTTCAATGATATATTAGTCTATCTAGTAACTGGTAATATACCATCAACTTCGAAGATGAAATTTTTGGCATTTGTTATCTTTGAATATTTTTTTACAATTTTCGAAATGCTATTTTCTGCATCTGTAGTCAGATTATAGTTATTTACGCGAGGTCAAAAATAGTTTTGAAATCACTAGCATCGATAATAACAAGAACACGAGACTTAAATTAACCAAAGAACAAGCAGGATTTCGAATAAAGACTCCAACACAAACCTAAACATAATAAGTAAGGCTTTCGACTCCATACACTATGGATTTAATCTGATATCACTGATAAATTAGGGGTTCTAACATTGCATAACAATCGTAAAAGAATTAACAAAAAAAAAAAAAACACAAGCAGGCATGCTGCATTACTGGAGCTGAGTTTTTAACTGGGGCCTACACTATCCCTTCCAAAACCAGTTGAGAAGTTAAATTTGGAACAAAAGTATTATTCCTTGCCATGAAAGAATCATATGAATACATATTTCGCAAATTTCAACTATTTGAGGCTCTTCAAATCTTAATGATGCGCCATTTTCGATCCATTTTGACCAAAATTAAAGAGGTCATATTCTGGTCATTAACTAACCCTACACACGAAGTTTGACCAAAATCCAAAAATTAAATAAAGTATTCTAATAGTTTTATGGTTAGTTGAATAAAATTAATTTTTTATAAAGATTTAAAATTTTTAATTTTAAAAATTAATAGTTTAATTTAACTTAAAATCTTAATTGATCAATATGAAAAAAAAATTATTCATGAAATTTCCTGCGGCAATTTCCCCTCCAAAAGCCGTTTTTAGCTCCAACTCCCCGGCAAATTAACTTGGGAAGCTAAAATCAGAATAAGTTGTTCACTTGAGCTCATTTTATCATATGACACCGCAATAAAAAATTTTCTACCTCTCGTGCATCCCCACCACATTTCAAGTTGATAACCACTCAGTACAACTAAAATGCTTAAGTTGAACGAAGCATGGCTCGAGTCCTATCTTTAACAAGTATTTAATTTGAAATAAAATAACAGAAAAAAGTTGCTGGAACAGCTAAAAAGAAAAATAATCGCCGATTTTTCGATTTTTGAAAGTACTTGACTTGTGTGTGGAAAATGACTGTAGATGTTTTATAATTGAAGAAACCGTTTCCACAACCTCGACAGAAAGAATTTTAGCAGAAGAAGCATCACAGAAATTAGTTGCTAAACAATATTATAAGGAAGCTGAGAGAACAAGCTTGCCATTTTTATTACTGTAAATGTGAAAGATAACGAAGGTATCTCGAATGTTTCAATGCATTATTTGTTTAATAAAAAGCATGGAGAAGGTGAAGAGGTGTAAATTCTGATGCATTGTATTTCTTGTTCTGGAGGTGTAATTTTAATTTTTTTAGAATTTTTTTTAAAAAAATGTGTTTTCTATTTTTTCCTTGTGCACTTGATTATTGGATAGCAGCATTTCTAAGATCAGGCCTGACTTTACCGTGCCATACCTATAACCAGAAAGTTGGATATTTGCCAGATGATTACAAATGGTCTAAAATTTAAAGATTTGAAGATCCTACCATCCCCCGACCCTCCTTTCCTAAATGCTATCGTTTTACTCGTATGTTGAAAAATCATAGCTAAAAAGTATTGCTATAAAATCACAAAAGGTTTAAGCAGGGCGAATATACAATTACAACAGCCTAAACCAGTAGCTACCACGTCAGCATTTTATAAAGCAACCCATTACGACAAAATTTTATACAATTCAGAAAAGAATAATACATTTGAAAAAAGAAATTATGATTTTCGAGGCGATCATAAAAACTTCCATCGCTTCCACAACAATCGCCGCATCTCTGCACGCTAAATCTTCAAAGTTTTCTTTATTTTCTTCATGAATTATACTCGAGTGATTCATCCATAATACACCTATTCTTGATAAAATTAAGCTACTTTACGAAAGTTTCGTGTTTTCTGCACCATGTATACGAGGTAACTTTCAACAATGTTATTAACGAATGATGAAGTCTATTATTCTCGATCATTGTATCGAATTTTAATTCATCTCGAACACTTAAAATCCAACTAAAAATTTTTTAAAGTTTTTACGTGTCAAGTTATATAGTTTCCAACTTCTCGAATATTACGTTGAAAATGAAACAACAATGAGGAAATGAATTTCAATAGCAATTTAAATGAGATATATATAATAGATGAGTATATACCTAACCGCGATAAAAAATTGAAAGAGTGAAATTACCTAAACCGATTTTTATGCACAAAAACATGAAGTCGGTAAATTCTATTTACTTTTACTAAAATTGAGATTTTTCCGCATTATGATTTAGAGAGAATTAAATCAACTGTATGAATGAGAGCTTAGGGTAAAAACTCTAGGATAAAATATATTCATGAAAATTTTTTCAAGATTTTTTTTGGGAGAGGTTTGGCTTATTTCAAGAAATCTTTACTGGAGGTCACAATGAACCAAGCACACTCCTTGTTGTGTTGAAAATAATGTTTTAGATGTGAATGAAATCATTTTAGATCACAAAAAAAATGAAAATTTATCTCACGAAATTCGAAGCAAACCACATAACGGTTGGTTTTCAAATCTACACTTTGACATTTCCATACTTCATCGAATATTACACGCTTAAAATGCACTCATATTAAATGTAAATCATAACCTTCGTTTATTCTCTAAACCGAGAAAAATTTTTCACATAAATTTCGCCAAATGCACCTAGAGTATTCATAGAGCATCACGATTTCCAACACAAGATACCAACAACAGTGAAATAAAACGGCAAAAATATATACTTCGTACAGAACGCACAAAGAAACAGATAAGCAACATCATTGTTTCTCGCCGTAATCGCGATATATCAAAGTATAAGTCAAAACAGAGCGCAACGGAAAAACGTTAAACCTTTTTTATTGCCCTTAGTTGTCCTTTTATTGTGCAAAATTTAAACGCTATTTGGTAACAGAAAACAAGATTACCCGGTTTAGGCATACGACACCATTTTTTTTGTCACATCGTATTTTCTCACCACCTCTTGCTCGCCAAGCTTTTATTTTCATTGTTTTTATTGAATTTCCTCGGCTAGATTCACGAATGTGTATACCAAAAGGCAACACATTTTACCTGGAAAATTACCGCTTTACGAAGCGGATTTACAGTCAAAGTAGGAAAGGAAATATTTATTTTTTGCGTCGTGTTTCTCTTATCTTTTCTCCGCCTTTTGATTACGTCATAAAAATGATCTATATATTTTTAAATTTTCAATGAATGAAGTGTGTTAATTTTTTATATTAAATTTTCAGCGAAAAAAATATCTCTATCACAACGAAATTGATTTTTTTTTGGATACTGAACGAGCTATGTAGTACAAACCAAAGTAGAATGAAATAATAATATACAAGTTACCTCGATTCGCTGGCTCCCTAAATTTTGATGAACACGTGGTTTCTTTGTAACGTTATGAAATGTATTTTTACACGGGATTTATAGTGGTTCTACGTAGGCGTGTTTTTCAATTTCTACAGCTTATATGGGCACGTGATTGGTTTGAGATGTTAAACAAAGTTACCTGTATTTTTGCATTTTATTCAACTTTGAGTACCGACATCACTCATGCGCTCATTAGAGATGGTTTATTGCGAACCTCTTCAAAAAGCCGTTTCTTGTTTCAATTCCCCTCCAATTACACAAAGGAAGCTAATTTGTATCCGCGACTGTTTCTTTCATAAAAGGTCAAAAACAAAAAATTAAGTTATTTGCGTTCTCTTAGCTCCCTCAAAATTTGAGTGATTCATCATTTTGAGGTGTATCGAAAAAACAAAAAAAGTACCTTTTTTGCATTTTCAAAAAAAGCCATTCACCAAATTTTGAGAGAATTTCAGGAGGAAATATGTACGTATATGCGGGTATACCAAAAAGTAGGACATTAGCTAGATGATAACAAATGGTTTGAACTGCAAAGATTTGAAGACTACACCTTCCTACGACCTTTCCTTCCCAAACGTGACAAGCTGTAATGGCTGTCGTTTTCAAGTTGAAAACTCATCTAAAAAAAATTTCATATTGTTTCATTCAAAGAAAGATATCTTATACACGTGCTGAGCGCTTTATTCCATATCAGTCACTTCTCTTTGCTTTGCCTAGCGTAGGTATTCATGTTCCTTCCACGTTTTCGAGAAAAAATAATTGCATACCCTCTACTTTGTTGCAGCGCACGTATATTACTTTGAAAATAACTTTCTAGGTCATATTTTTTCGATGTTTTTTCTACAGATTTGATGGAATTATTTCTTTGAAATGTGCGATCTGATATGACAAATTCTGATCCGAAAGTAAGTTGCACATTATATCAATTAAATTGCGCTTCAAAATAATATCTACTGAATCGGTTTTGCATTACAGATTCTGTAATAAAACAAGGGTTGTAAGGTGTTTTTACATTAGGAACATTAAAAAATTATTTCAAACAAAATTTTCCCATAAAATACGATATGATAACTGGGTTCAATTCCATAACCCCTTATCCGTACCAATTCTTTAGATTCAAAAGTCTATATTTGCGATTTTAGGTCGCTTCCATTTCGCCAGATAGGTTGTTTTATGTGATTAAAACTTCCTAACATCCAAGCAGATTCAATCAGCAACAAACATCGAGGTTTTAGCTATAAAATATGGGAAAAGGCAAATGTTTCGTTCCTGTAGCGAAAAACGATCAATTTTCGTCCGGACTTCCAGGACAGCTCATCTCAAAACGCAAAAATAGAGTTTCACAGAAACCCTTGTTCTGACGTAATTTTTATTCGCTATACTATTTTTACGAATTAAAATAGTATACGAGACGGAAATCGAAGGTAACACGATTAACTTGTGCAATCAAGTCGCTTCGCTACTCAGAACTTAGGACTCCGTTAATCGCATATTTTTCTCTACCATCACGTAATCTACTTTTTTCATACAATATCGAAAAGAGAATAAAATTGAATATGCTACATTCTTGTCTTATTTTGTATCCACGGTAAAACTTAATTTTCCTAAATGTTCTGAAACTGTTGTTTCCAATCTCGAACTTGTATTACTTCGGAGTAATTATTTGTATTCAATAAGAGTATAGAAAATTCAAGTTGGACTTGCATTTTATACAAAGTTATAAAGTTTAAGTTCTTCGTCATTACCATCTACTATTACACCTATTCTTCCCTTGATACTTTTTCTAACATGACGGCGTGTTTTCATTTTTCGCTTTAGAAACCGTCAAAAATGAAAATACTACAACATTTTCTAAAACTGCCACGTTAAAGAAAAAAAAAAAAAAAGGAAAAACTTCGTATACCAAGCAGACATTCTGTTCACCATACCTGTGAGCTTCAAAAAGTTTCTCAGTAAATTTCTCTAACCTAAATATACGGCTTGGTTCAACTGATGCATTGTAATTCGCACATCGGTGTTACGACATGAGTTTCTTCAGATTTACTGTGCTACTCGCCACTAAATATGAGAAAATTTGCGATTTGAAAATACATATAGAAAATATGTACATACCAGATAAGCATACTACGTATTCCTTCATTATTGGTACCTCTTTCCTTATTTAAATACGCCGTAGCACGCAAAATCGCTATTAGTGCCCGTTAACTTCTATCATAATTAAAGCGTTTTCATCATCAAAACGCATCGCGTTGCCAATTCGAAACCCTGTTCACAAAATAGGAGAATTTTCTAAACAAATATTTCATATTTATTCAAACATAGGATTCGAATCAAACCACTAAACATTTCTCTCAAAATACCAACCATTTTTGCGGATTTAGAAGCTCTCATACATAGGAAAGTTACCGTTGAATGAGATACACTATCAAATATTATTTCGGCATTATAATCCCAACGAAATCTGAGCATATAATAACTACATCATAGGTCTAGCGAAACCACGATCGCGCGAAATTTCTCTATTAATTTACAATACCCCGTTGCTCCCAAATATCTTCGTCCTTGGCGCAATTATACTACAGGCCGACGACCGCTGAAAATACTTCAATAAGAGAACTCCAATACCGAAGAATTTCGTTTCGCGTTTCAACGTTCATCGTTAATCAAAATTCACCGTCACTATTCCCAATCCTACGTGCAAAAATATTCAACAAATAGTGTCGAGAAGTCGTTGAATATATTGCAAAAACTAGGCAAACTTTTGGCCAAAAATATATCCGCCATTTTTCCTTCTTTCGTATAATGTGCATAAACGAAATAAACTTTTCCAGATTCCCGTATTCTGCTCTATCTTTTATGTAAAACTTGATTTCCAACTTGATTCGTTAAACCAGAGACGAGTTATTTTCTGCTCTGTAATTACGCGTACGCTACATAGCGTAACTCCGCCGTCGAGTAAATACACAAAACTATATACAAAGCCGCGTCCAAATAGGAACCTTAACTCCATACACTATCGACCCGTCACGGGATGATAATTTAATTGCGCAAAAAACCATTCGTTAGAATAGCCACCGCCAAGAGGGAGAAAAAAAAGACGACATATTCGATCGATTCACGTTAATGTTTATTCCGCTGCTGACAGTAACATACGTCAAAATCGCAAAAAAATACACACCTAAAAACCAAACGCCGCTACATTCCCCGAAGAATCGTACTCACATCGTCTGTCCTGTCGATAGAGTAGCAAAGAATAACCAACGTAAGTGCCAAATTTTTTTTTACCTATTTTTCAACACGCATCTACCACCTAGAATTCACCTTGGACGAATTTTCAAATTCAGTCACGACACTAAGAAAACTTTCTTCGTACGAGATGAAGAAGAAAAATTTAAGCAGCCATGCCGCATTAATGTAGCTGAGTTTTTAATGGAAGCATGTTCAAACTTGCAGGTAATGCAGTCAATCTCATTAGTCTTCACATCCATATCCAGCGTTAGTTTTGATCAAGTCTGATGACCACGAATTCTCAGCCGGTTCAAGCCTAAATTGATCCAACAGACAATGGAAATTTCTTGCTTTAATTTTAAGAGATTTTTGGTAGTATATTTCCAGCTAGCCTGTGCGCGACGCCAACACTTCGACACTGCCCACGCCCAGTAATAAGGCGGGAACATTCTTCATATTCCTTATAATTCCCTTTGACTATATAGTATATGGACCGCTCGAACTGTAAAAACGTAGTCAGCCAATATAACACAACTAAATGGAGGTCGCATTTCCAAAAACGCTTCTGCGCATCACAATTCTGTCATTCGAAACGTCGTGTTTCCCTGTACGCTAGGAAAGCAGGGTAAAGCGGGACGAAAGCGGGAGGTATTTTAGGTAAGGAACTTCAGTTCATACATGCGCAGATTCGTTTTTGGAATTGCGACCTTCATTTATATTGGCTGAATATCATAACATTGCGCTAACTGGAGTTCGAGCGGTCCATATACTATATAGTCAAAGATAATTCCTCGAATTCTGACCATCGGCCATTTTTTACCAATTTTCACACACTAAGCCCACAAAGTTTCGAATTTTTAATTACATTTCCCGAGAAGATAAGAATTATTTCTAAAAATTTCCTCATAAGATCAATTTCCCCTCCCAAAATCAGTTTTTCCATCCAACTACCCTCCCAATTTACTTCAGATGCTGAAATTTGAATACGTACGTTGGTTACTTCGACTTACTTTCTTTTATGACACCGTAATCAAAATTTTTTGACCCTTTCATTTAGAAACTGTTCTTCCCTACTAAACTTCCTTTGGGATTCGCATCTAGCGAATACGGGCTTGGCAAACCTGAAGCACCTTCGCTCGCTCTGATATTACTTCTTATTTCTACGCCCCAGAACAAAGTTGGTGAAACATCAAAAACTATCAATAACTCCAACTATCGATAGTTATCGATAACTTACATGTTATTGACCTTACTGATGGAAAAAAAATTTCAAACAGATGAAGCAAATTTTTTGTCTAAAATATTCAACTGGTAACACTGTTGTTACTTACTGTAAATTTCCAAGTCTAAAAGTCAATAAAATCGATGAAAATTATGATCACTCGCCCTTAAATACTCACGCATTCTAGTTACATCGGTACCTGCGAGAGAATTTTTTCAACATATGGTAATACAATTACAAAATGGCGCACTCGGTTAACTGCAGAAAACGTAGATAATTTTGTTTATTTATATAAAAATTTACATGTGTTGTACATTGTAAAATGATTTTTTAAACAATAAAAAAAAAAAACAATTTTAGCAGGGTTCCAGTGAAAATAAACGAAAAATTATTGTTTTTTTTTCGATAGTTCTCCAACCCTACCCAAAACTATTACTTTTTCAATTCTTCAGGGACTTCCGACTGTAGTACGTGTCAGAGCAACTATACCTAGTTGCGGGAGCAAGCTTTGCAACCCCGGAACATTCCAGCTCCAATGGTAGAAATTTATTCCAATGGACCCAAAGCACACTCTGCTGCCAAAACGTAGTCAGTGAGCACTTTTAGTACACATATTTTTCATTCTGTATCTACACCTGATGATGGCACTCAAAACAAGTAGTGTATAAAATGATGTAATATTTTTAAAAACAAGTACATAGTAATTTTTGTCGATTTTTGTAATAGTGATTTTTTTTAAAGTTTAAGTTATTTGAAGCTTTTCAAGCCTTCCTTATATTTTGTTCGTTCTGCATTTTAGATCCATTTTGAACTAAACTCAAAAGATCCTGCTCTTGGTAATCAAATAACATCTATAGATTTAAATGTTAGTTACAGAAAATAAGCATAGATGGCCATTTCCTCGTGTCGTGAGGCATTTTGGTTCATTTCTGTGGTAAATTGGGACATTTCTGAAACTAATTTGCAGAACCACAGCTTTGCCTAATTACTTAATATTAATATAAATAAATATTTTACTTTCACTTCTTTATTTTGAAGATTCAGAAAAGGGAATGACCAGAGTTAAGCAGCGAAGTGGCTAAGACAGAATAGTAATCGAAAATTTTCAATCTTTCGTGTACCATCACCACATTCTGAGAATGATTAACCATATTTCAACCCTCTTAACATGAACTATGATCGTACTTTTAGAATATGGTATACTTCCTGTCACTAGTAATGATATTAAACCATACTTATCAAATCTGAGATATCTGAGGCTTGAGCATTCTTGAAATTTTGATTATTAACCACTTTACATTGACTTTGACCCAAATTCAATGGGTCGTGTTCTCATCTTCAAGTAACCCTACAAATAAAGTTGGAACTTTCATACGTGGATTTGGTGAAGATATATAGAAAACTTAACTCTTCCTTAAAAAGCTGTCATTTACAAAGCTAAAATTCTAAAATGTTGATACCATTATTCAACTCTATCGTATGAAACTGTCCTCAAAATTTGAATTAATTGTCATTACAAGTCGAAGCTCCTTCCAAACTCATGTACACTACAATAGCTATCATTTTCATTGAAAACTCCGCTAAAAGAACACATCTAGCGCTAACTTGAAAAGCTTACAACGCGCACAATAAATTTTAATCGAATCTTGTTACCGATAAGTTTCCACGCTGGTGCCAATAAAAACGCCGGTAGCTTTATCGAATAACACACACAGTTTGGAAATTGAACAGTAGCGCGAGTTGCGGATACTCATCGCCTCATAAGAATGCGTCGTTAATAAGGTATTATGGGAGGACATGAAAAATCCGTCTGATTCGATGCCTCGTTATCACACGGATTATATTTCACTGACATTACGTTTTGGCTTTGGAAGCTGCCGTAATATGTCGATACAACGATCCAGTGTACCCCATAGAGTGGAGTTATTAAACGCGAGAACCTTGTAGCTTTCCTTCGAGCATTTATTTAACTTCAAGAGTCCCGTTTACTCGCCATAAAGTTAGATACTTTTGTCGAAGCACGTAAACAAAGCAGTGTTCCTTTTTTGCGACTAGTATAGTCGAAAGGACATTAAAGTTTTTAATTTGTTGCTCAACGGCATGAAGAGTTTGTTAAGTTTTGAAATTCGTCGCGTCCGGGAGGTCGACCAAGGCGACTTATTCGTGCAAATGCAAAGCGGGCTAGGTAATGGTAGTTTTTATTAGAAAACCAATTCCGTCTCTTAAAAAGCGCTTAATTAATCGTGTTTTTCACTTTTTGTTCGCGACGACATTTTCGTGCACTACATCGGGGTTGAGCAAAGAAAATACGAGTCGTAGTTAGCCGGATGCTAAAACCGGCAGAGGGTCGTTTTGGGGGTGCACTTGAAACAAGCAAATTATCAACGTCGTTTTAAATGAATTTTCGTTCCAAGCGGGCATTTTTGCTCTTCTTCACCGGACCCAGTGAATCTGTAACAAGGCTGAGGTAGCCTCGAGACGGTCGTCCAACTGTAACAGTCTTTGCGTGAAATAACTTCGCTTATTTTCAGCTAGCAGCTACCTTAGGTTAGCGTACAGGGCTTGAAAATAATGAAAAATAAAAACGGGTTACGCCGATATAAAAACTTACCGCCGCCAAAGGAAATCCGGCTATAATACGGATTAAGGTAGAGCTCGAGCTGCGAGGAATTTAGAGAGATGTTTTAACGTCGAGGATTTACCGCCATCGTGGCTTCTATACCGATAGCAAATTTTTGTAAGGTTCATCTCGGCTATACGCGATTTATTTATGAAATGTGTATCTACACGTATATGAACAAATATTAAAAAAAAAAAAAAAAAAAAAAACGGTGGAAAGTTTTTCGTTTATTTTATGTTGTTACGCCGCGCTAAAATAATATAGCCAGATCAGGTTTAAGGTCGTTTGTACGCGAGCGTGTTCGCTGAACTATAACAATAATTTATCAATCCGCGATTACCGGCTATGTCGTATTTATAGGCGGCAAATTGTAAGCGCTCGTGTCTTTGTTAAGCCAGCCCAACGAGCTTTTTTATCCGCGTTCGGAAAAAAATAATTTTTTGTTGTTTTACTTTGAAACCTTCCAACGTTGTTATGATTACGCCGACGAAATTAAAAAGAAATTTTCGTTGTAGGCTCGGATGTAGCCCCGGGCCCTGTTGTTCTGTATCGTTATGGTTCATAATGTTTAATTTTGGACAATGTCATAACTTGATAGATTAAAATATCTTTTAAATGTTATTGAATTGTATCATTTTCCTAATTCTCTTTTATTTAAAAATGAATGAAAAATAAAGTATACTGCGTGGTTAGCATTCTGGAGTTAAATTTATTACAAACGATTAAGGTCTCATAAAGATATAAATTTAAAAAAAAAGAATTCTTAATTTCTTCATAGATTTTTTGAAAAATTACTCAATTTTGAAGAGCAAAAATTTTCAGCAGGAGAGGGTAGGTAGAGAATACTTGAAAATTGTTAAGAAAAATGAGCAAAATGTTTTCACGTTTAATATGCGGATGATTAATTTTTAAAAAAATTCACGCTTTGCGGAATAAGGGTGAAAATTTGAAATTGTAAACCAAAAAACTCGGGGATCATTTACGAGATGAAAATCATTGCTAATATTATTATATCTTTTGCCAACTTTATTAGAGTAAAAAAAAAAACATAAATAGGCACGCCGTAGTTGAGTTTTGAATTGGGACTTGTTGAAGTTTGAAAATAACATCACTAATCCCTTCATGTCAATAGGCCACACTAAATATCAGGTTTTTTTTTGTTTGTTCATTATAGTGTATTTTTTAATAAACGTAGAAAACCCGAAGGTCTTTTCTGGCGCCAACGCAGTTGGCTTCCGCCAGGCAAAATTACAGCAATATAGCAAGGTAACTAGTTACAAATCAATACAAAACATATTTATAATTTGTAAAGTTGAGGTATTTACAGGAAGATAAAGCACACAATGTTTCAGTTTATTTACTGGCTCCGCCAGTATTGACCACATTGCAAGTATTTTCTTTATAAATTCGGGATAAAAAGTTATCGAAAGATTTCGTAAAGAAGAGAGCAGGGTTTTCATTCAATGCGTTAAAGAGCGGAAACGATTGAGTATCAAAAGAGGGGCATTCGAAAATAAGATGGTATGAATCTTGGAATGGGTGGGTGCAGTAATATGAAAACGCCTAATCTATCCCTTCTAAAACTACTTGAGAAGTTGAATTTAGAAAAAATGCAGTATTTTTTGCCATTCAATAATCACATGAACATATATTTTTCAAAATAACTACTTGAAGCTCCTCAAATTATCCTCAAATTTTTACGATACGCCATTTTTGATACATTTTGACCCAAATTCAAGTGGTCATATTCTCGTCATCAACTCACTTCACATTCAAAGTTTGACGTTTCTAGGTGGATTTAGTGAGGAGATATGGAAGATTCAAGAAATTTCATAACTCAAAACTTCCTCAAAAAGCTGTTTTTTGCTCCAACTCTGTTTTAAATGTACTTAGGAAGCCGAAATTTAGATAGATTGGTGTTCGCGACTCATTCTTTCATATGAGATCAAAAACAAATGCTTTGAGTCATTCGCCCCTTCCCTACCCTACCTTAAAATTTGACTGGTCCGCCATTTTGAAGTGTATCGAAAAAACAAAAAACAAAGGGTATACCCAGATAAGGTGTGATTTTGGCGCCAAGCGCTTTTTGACTCCTTTACCCCTCAGATGATGTGCCTGGACTAGAAAAAATTCGGTAAAAAGTTTTTTTTCTACTCTAGGCACATCATCTGAGGGTATAGGAGCCAAAAAGCGCTTGGCGCCAAAAACATCCCTTATCCGGGTATACCCTTTTTTGGTATTTTCAAGAACAGACCCTCATCAAGTTTTGAGCGAATTTCATGAATACCCGCCGAAATATATGCAACAAAAAGTTGGAAATTAGCCAAATAATGACAAATGGTCTGAAAGGCAAACATTCGAAGAGCCCCCAAACCCCCTTCCTTAATAAGTTTTCATGAAATAAAATTAAAAAACTTTCATTCATTTACATTAGACACTTTCTCTAGGAATTCTAGCATTGCTCGAAATAGGTCGAATTTAGTATTATTATTCATGAGAAATCAGATACTCATTTTTCAAGATTTTGAACAAAAAAAAGTGGGCTAGGTTCCACTCACCTACGGCTTCCCTCAGTTTTCAAGATGCTTAGGGTCTTCGGAATTATTATCAAGGTTTATGTAAATCATCACAGAAAAAACTTGAGAGTAAATTTTTTCTAGTTAAGATTTTCATGCAACCATTATTCCTAAACGATAGGTGCTTGCGAAGCTATTAGTTGACGAGTTTAATTAGGAATTCCCAATAGCGAGTGAGTAATGAAAAAAAGTTCTTCACTGATTGAAGAAACTTTTACGCAAAGCTACGTCTCAGCGAAAAGTTTAAACCTGTGTGAATTAAGGCCCAGTAAAGGTGAGCTTTTATGTATAAGTTGTGTACAAAGTTAGCTCTCTATTTGACCATCAGATTCGCGTAAACATCGAGAAAGCGTAGGTGATCGTTACTGAAATGAAGAACAGACGGTTTTCGGGAATAAACTCGGGAATAGACGAAGACATAAAATTGAGCCTAAGACGACGCCAAGCTCAGTCACCAGATTTGGTATTACGGATTAGAAGTAACGAAAAAAATAACGAAGCGTAATTAAACAGGGGTGATCGTTTTCGACTTGTAAATACGCGACGGTAACATAATATAAAATGCTAATATAAAACGGCGGCGACGACCGAACCGTTATGAATGGAAATTGGATTCGCGTAAGGGCGTCGAAAAGCACACGCGAAGATTCGGAGCCGGCGGCATGATGACGTAGTAAAAGCGATAGACGCAACAACGATACGAGCATCTCGGCTTTTCTCGGATTCTCCGCGTAATTGGATATCAATGCGAATTCGTAAAATATTTCGCGCAAATATTATTACAGGTGATTCCCGGGCAGACGCGATTTCAGTACTATAGGCAGATTATGACACGTAAATCCTGGAACGTTTGTCCACGCGTACCTCGCATAGAGCGTGTGTCGAATGAAAGGATATTGGACGTTGACATTTGTTTCGAAAAATATTACGTTTACAGTAATGGAATTAAGGGATAAAAGGTGTTAAAAGGATGCATAACTCGATACAAGGACTCGTTAATTTGATAAATTCCTGCAAAATGTTAGTTGATACATGCTCTGCTAAAGTGATAGGTCCCAGAGGTCAAAGTTGCTATTATTATATTTCAAAAAATGGGTCGTAAAAGACAATTTTAATGGAAGCCAAAATATCTAAAAAAAGTGGGTCCTAAGGGCCTGTTCAATGAAGTCGCTGAACATAGTTTACGATTCTTTATTCATAAATTCTAAATCGTTCGCGCTTCAAGTACTCAGCATTGATTGCATTTCTACATTTCTATATTTTTTTGATACATCGATTGCGCTTTCGTCAAGTTTTCTAAATATTTAACATTTTTCTTCAGAACAGGGGTCCTCAAATAGCGAATACGGATATCGTTTTATTCCATTTGTGAATTACATCTAGTACTTTGCATGACCTACACGTCTGGTTTGAACTTGGTTCTACTTAAATATAGTTCACTCCATACTCATTTTTTTCATAAACTGAAAACCGCCATCATCGACATGCTACGACTCCTCACATCATGCAATGAATTCTATTCGAGAAAAAAATCGTAAATTACTTCACCCTTCACCCTCTCAATTTAATCTCTTCATTAACGATAAAATGACACCAGGTGTAGGCGGTTTTCGCACAATACCTAAATAACAATCAAACATTTCACCAACTCCAAACCGTTAAATAACGTTCAACTTTCAGGATGGCGGTTTAGCGGTAGAGAAAACAAAGAAGTCGCAAACTTTACGCCGCTCGACTTAAAAACTGCGCTCTTACGTTAATGAAAAAGAAACCAAATCTTCGACTTGTCTTTCCACGTTTCGAGCCTAATCGCTTCGGAGAAAAAAGTTTAAATAATTTTTGTAATGAACAGCGGCGTCTTCGAGCGTTGTGAGTCGAAGGATGTTGCAAATGCAATTATTAAAATGTTGAAACGAATTTAAAATCAACTATTAGGCTCGTCTCTTTTTTAAAGCAAAAATGTCAGCTCGCTTAATTAGATCTTAGTTTCGCGCCCTTTCACACCGATCCATGTAAATCCTATTTCTCTTACACTATTCCATTTTCTCATGTTTTGTATTTAAATTGAACACGAAATTGAAACATGTCGTTAAATCGAAATGAGAAAATTCGATAACAAAAAATGAAACACGCTGAGCTTTTTGAATAGTAATTGGAAAATTTGATGATACCAATTTCGTTTTGAAAACTCTATTCAAATAAAGGAGAGAAAAATCCATTTTTAACAAAAAAAAATATCCAATAATAAAATTTCTAATTAAATTTTAGGATTAAAATTGTCACGTAGGATAACATGTTGGTCACCTCACCACGCAGAGGTGAGATGTTGAGGGGGCTAGTCAGACGCCTAGAAGATGATAGCTGAATGGCTGCTCCATGGCCAGCCATTATGGTTAACGTGTTCTAGATGGACATAAAAAGAACAATAGATTAAAGTAATGGGTCGTTTATTGTGATATCAGCTCAAATAAAAAGAGGCAACGAAAATACCACTAGGCAAAATTATACAAAAACTCATCTTTAGATCATTTTGTAATAATCCATTTTAGGTAGTCCAGTAATCATTGCCTCAATCCATATAATGTGAAATGATGTAGGCACAATCGAAAATACAAATAACACCAATGTAAAATATTACACTCGCGACCGAAACATAAAATTATAGCCTATTTCTTACTATTCAGCTCTTCCAAGCAGTCCACTTCATTTTTACGAATCAATTAATTCACAATGTTGGAAAATACAGCCAACTCCACATCTCAATGAACGTCGGTCTAAACGAAGAGAAAAAAATTCGAGAACTTTGTACACAACACATACAAGTTACTTTCAACTTTTCAAGTACCGATAATAGACGCTAATATTTCTTCTTGAAGGATATGAAGCAGATCCATTTAATCCTGGGTAATGACGAACTGAATCGAACACTACTTCTCGTTTACTATGAAAGGAAATACATGCGAAAAATAAAGAAATATCGCAGAATAAAGCCTCGATAGCACATTCAAGTACCTAACAAACACGACTTGAAACACCCTTTAATCTGAAATTCTTGGTATACGTAAATTTTTTTCTCTCCAATCTCGGCATATTTTGACATCAAAAGTGACGCTTAAAATGATTAATTTAGCGAGAAAATTAAAATTCCTTAGAATTTTGCATTCTTGCACCGCCATTACTAAGAGCTAGGTAATGCCAACGAACATACCCTAAATTCTGCTTAAAAAATAAAATCCAAAACATCCGCTCAATGTACATAAAAGACCTGATCATAGGATATGCACATAAGAAAGGAAAAGAAATTTCGCACAAAAGCGCCACATGAATGTACCATCTCGGGATTAGCCTCATATAACTTCAGTGGTATAATAAGAGGCGGAAAATATGTACAGTGTAAATAACAAGAGTGTCAAGACGATCAACTGAATCTCGCATATATATTTTTCTTTTCATAAAACGAATAAAACCGGAAAAAATTCTTTGTAAATGCTAAATTTTTTAATTCTGTATGATCTTTATTTAGTATTGTCTAAACGTACAATTAAACTACGAACGTATTGGAATTATCTAGATTCGAAAATACATAGTCATTGTTTTGATGATGTTATTCAAAAGTCGAGTGTCCCAATAGTATCGCATTTCGCCATAAATACCTATATCGATCATTTTCGATTTCCAACCACTTCGTATTACATTTGAAAAAAAGTTGCGACATTTCGACGTGATGTTCGCCATACGATACTATTGGGACACTCGACTTTTGAATAACATCGTATGTGACTTTGATTTACGCACGGACGCCGATGCAAATACAAATTACACGTTGCATCGCGTTACCCAAAACTTCTCGTCATCTTTGGTATCAAAATACAGAGAAGCAAATCTAGCTGGTATACATTCGAGTCAAGGTACAACGCTACCGCGTCTATATTCCCTTAACGTAATTACATCAATCGAGCCCATCCAGCAGGAAAAAATTACTTCGTTCAGGAAAATTGAAAATGTCGTTATAATTCGATTTTTTTCTCTGTTACCGCCGACTGAGAAGTATTTTTTTTTAAATATGACGGAAAACATTTAAGGCAGTTATTGGAACACCCCTGTTTTCTGGGAAATAGAAAAAATAAAAAATAAACCTTATTTATTTCGACAACAATTGGAAGTTAAGAATGATGACGCACGTTATAAGCTAATCTCCTCGAGAATGTTTTATATGGTGTGTCACTAGGCCCAATAAGGCCTAAAAGAAAGTAGCGCAGCTAAAGGAGACTAGGGTGCGCGAAACACCAAAAAATTTTAAAATGTTCACTTTTTTCAAGGTATATTGCACATAATATGTACATATATACATAATTATGATTTTTTCTAGTACATTATAACTAAATTTTGCTGGCACCATGATTTATATTATTCTCATGAAAGTCAAAATTTATAGTATTAAGGCTGACAACCAGTAAAAAACAACCGGCTGCCAAAAACGACACCTTCATACATTCCACAAGGAAAAATAACCGGATCACAGTGGGGACGATTACGAATCTAGGTGGACAAAATTCGAAAATATAACTTCTTCACTTTTAAATATGTGTACCTTATGTTTTTTGAGGCATTAAGCTCAAATTTGATGTTAGTTTTTTGGTTACGCAAGCCTCAAAAGCCCAAATTTTTGGAAAATTGGGCTTCAGTTTTGAAGCCACTGAATTCGAATCTGAAATTCTTTCTGTGATTCACTCCCTCAAAAAGCCCCAAAAAACATTTTTGAAAAATTGGGCTTCAGCGGAATAATTTATTCATTTACATTACATAATATGTTTTTGAGATTGCTATATTCGAATTTGAAATTGTTTTTGGAATTCAACCCCTCAAGAAGCCCTAAAAACTCAATTTAAAAAAAATTGAGTTTCAAGCAGGCAAGTGATTATTTTCTTTTAATCATATGTTTACGCGGTCACGAAATTTGAATCTAAAATTATATTTGAAATTCAACCTCTCAAAGCCTCAAAAGCTCCAGTTTTGAGAAAATGCTTTATTTTGAAAGTAGAAAAATCCAAAGGGGGTTAAAAACTCTTTATTTAAAAAAATAAATAAATAAATAAATCCTATGAGTATAGTAGATATAACTATGAAACAAAATGTATATTATGTCACAATATAAAATTAGATTATTAATTTGTAATCAAATAATTTTCCATCACAGCATTGAATAGATATAGAATTCAACGTATTTATTTCCAAGCAGTTTATATCTTGTCACCATTAGTCGTTCGTAGCATTATTATATTCTAAGTCGCACATGATGAATTTTCATCTTACTTACCTGCTAAGAATGTGATTAGAAAAACAGTGTGATTTTTCGTGTAAAAACGCTGAATTTCAACATAAAATCCACCCACTTTCGGTGTAAGTTGGCACAACCAGAACCGAAACAGGGGAATAAAGGAGGATTTTGTACACAACACTACGTCGCCACTTTTACGTCACGAGAGGTTACTGGTTTTGTAGTCAACAAAAATTGTAAAAAACACCAAAAAAATACGAAAACAAAAAAAATTCTCACATAAATATGATGATTTGTAAAAAAAAAAATACACCGCAAAACAATTCATTATTTAATGCATTTTCATGTAAAAAAATCATTCCCCCCAAGAATGAATTTACAACCACTAAATCATTAGTGATACACCACGATTTTCGCGTTAGCGAGATATTTTGAAGAGGTAGGAGGTTGTGTTACTCAACCCTCTCTCATGACCACTACGGTTGAGTTACGGCTCTTTCGGCTTTTGTTTCTTATAGAGGAGGGATGTATACATCTTTTAGGTGCATTTTCAACAAGAAAATCAAATCTCACTTTTTGCACTTTTATCTACCTAGAATCGCAATCGACCCCACTGTGGCGGGTGCCAAAAATGGCACAATCATGCATTTTTCTATATTTAAAAGATTTAAAACCTGTGATGTACTTAAAAAGTTACACACATATAAATATCGTCAAAAATAATCATAATATATCAATGGTAGTCGACAACTTATAATATATTTGAATCCACTTGAAGAAAAATCTGATTGTGCGTAATATCCTAATATCTAAAAATACATTAAGGCGCTGTTTTTGGCACCCAGTTTTTTTTTCTTATAAAAATACATGGTAACGTCATTTTTTACACCCCTTATCAGCGTAAGAATGAAATAGTACTTCACCTAAGACACATTTTTTCAATAATTACGGGAAGAAATGTTTCATAAGTTTGAGACGATTTTAAGGCTCTAATCGATATATTAAATTAGAGTACTGAAGGTCAATGACGAACTTAGCTTTGCAACCTCAATAACACAAAAATTACGCTCAAGGAAAATTTTACTGCGGTAAAATCAATCTGCAAAAACTCCCTCATCTTGTTACGACTTCGCGATAAAATACCAGACCGACTTTGGAGTCATAAATACCATCCTACATGATGTTATACAATCGACACCTCGTCGATCAATATCGGACGACAGATTATACATCAAACGTAGCGAAAACTTCTAATCGAAAATATTTTAGGAATTTAATATTCGCGAACACATTTTTTCCTCTTGATGCGGCAATCTTCATAGCGAAAAAGTTTACAGTAAAAATGAAAAATTAATACAAACTTTCTCAATTTCGTTTTGATATGCGAAGTTCAGCTCAAAAAGCCCTCGATATATCTATAGATACTTTACCGACTGAAAATCTACTATAGGAGTACAAAAAAAGGCACGACACTTGAAGTGATGAAAAAAGAATTTATTTCGTCTTGAGTGAAGCGTTTCTGCGAATCGACCTTTTTTTGACACAAATAAAGTGTTCGAGCCGCTGACGAATCAAGTCTTATCGTTTTCTTTCTAGATTACACGAAACGGATGAACACCCTTCACCGTGGTTAATCTGAAAAAACAGATTTCCGCTATCCTCGGGATAAAAATTCCACCGCAATTACTTGTAAGTCAGCGATGGAAAAAACAAGGAATTTACGAGCCGGAAAAAACAAAAATAAGATTTCTAATAAATACCCATTCGAAATGCTATTTTCACCTCCGGGCACTAAATTAATAAGTATTATTCGATCGAAAAAGATAAACAAATTAAATTCGGGACACGTTTACCACTTGGTCTATCGTTGCACTTCACCAGTGGTGATCTCAAATTTTTAGAGGCCAATTTCTCCACAACTATTTCTTCCACTGTGTCCAATTTTTCATCAGTAATACTGCATTGTATTCTACACATTTGGGTTTAAGAAGCCCAATTATGAATCGGGAAAAACAGATTACAGCAGATACAGCAGTAGCAGGGTGATAATAAACATTCGGAACCTACAAGTACTTCGTTACTGGATGGTAATATTGTTTTCAATCTTTAAATTATTTGCCATATTTTTCTAATCATGTAGAGCTTCTAGCAGTCTCTAGTAAAGACATCAAAGCCACTCTTTATGAATATCTATAAATCTATTGGAGCAACTATTGCTATTGGAAGCCAAATATTAAATGGAAATTGAGCACTTTTTAAAATTAAAGCAAGCCTAAATCAAACAGAAAATCATCTATAAAAATTATTTATGAAATTTAAATTAATTTTTCTTATAAATAAAATTAACGAAACTAAAATTATTATCCATCCCACTGGGCAACCCCGAAAATCAAAATTAAAAATCACCAACAGTTCCTTCAATCTACATCTCTGCAACCAATTATTCAAAAAAAAAACTACACCTCAAACCTCTTCAGCTTCAGTGCTATAAACGGCATAACAAAAAAAAATTCAACTGAAAAATTTTTCCAAGAGAATTAATTTTGAATTTGAAGAAACTTTTTTAATTATTAAAAAAATAGGTACTCTCTAAATTTTTCCGCTTCAAATATCACTAACAATCTCTTAGTCGAGCAGTTTTTCTCAGCTGAAGTACAGTTGCCGAAAACATCGAAAACTGGGACAAAATTTCCAACAACACTACTCACAGGTATCTAAATTTTATCAGTTATACGTGTTAGGCCTTAACTTGTACTTAAAGAAACCAACGCAGTCGCAGACAATTAAGGAAGCTGAAGTGGAAATAGCTGCATTTAATTTCAATAAGTCGAAGATGGAAAATTAATCAAGCGAGCTGAAACGGTACGACGACAGGGAAAAATTAATTTTCAATTTTCTTAAATTTTTGCCCTCAACGAGACGAATAGATGGTATCTGCCGCAATTAACGATCTTCGTTAAATATTCATTAATAGGGTTTCCGATGATACAGACCGTTTAAAAGAGTAGTAGTTTTATTAGAGAATGAAGCGGTATTTTCGGGTAGCTCTACCTTATTATATGTGGGGAACTTTCGGACGAGTACGATAAAAAGGTAATTTTTCCCGGCGGCTTCAGATATCCTTTTTCATTAAATTAATGAAGGCAGATGGCTATCGAGGAAATATTTTTTACGTTAATTTCGAAAATGATTGTCAATTTATAACAGAATAAGATCCAAATAATTATGAAGTTCAATGATGACTAAATGATTACATTGTGAATTTTTATTTCAAAAAATCAATCCGTAATAAAATGATCTGTAAAACTAATTAGAATCGTTTTTAAACATGTTCAACATCAAATAAAAAATAAAATCTTACCGCGTCCATGGTACCACTCTGGAAGATTCTTCAAAACTAGAACTTCTAATTTCGTACTTATTTGATTTAGCACATGATAATAACTGGCTCTTGAACGTTTTCTTATTCGCACTAGTCGCACTACTAGTAGTACACGATCTTTGTCTGAATGTATTCATCGCGATAATTTCAATAAGCCGACAGATAAGAAAACACAAACTTCTTCGATAACAAATTTGAAATAAAAAAATCCCAAACTCCTAAGACTCATTCGTCTCGCAACATACGTAAAACATATCGCAAATTTGGCTCATCTTTTTCCTCTTTCTCTCCAATACTAAATGTATGACCTACACTGATACCGTAAATGTCAATTGATCGTGGTACCACAAATATCAACTCGCGAATTTCAAAAGAACGCAACAAGCTCACACGCATAAATAACGACAACATCGAACACGTTGTCGCATGCTTCGCCGTTAGCCTTTTAATGGAGCGAAAAACACCAATTCTCTGACATCGTCGAGCTACAATACTAGAGTTTTGATGATAAGCGATGACCTTCTTTTCGTCGTCTCGGTATCGTTGCAATGACGCGCAAGCTCATTCAAAACCTTTGCGCTCAGTCGTGTACGACTTATCAATGAAGTTTTCGAGCGAGAAGGCAATTTAGAGATATTTTTTCGAGTCAAATAGCTATTTAACAAAATTAGCTTCCCGGGTACGACCACTAATTTCACGCGGTTGTATGTCCGAAATCAATTTTTTAAGTTTATTTTGTCGATGAAAATTATCGATTTTTCTCATTCTTTCTCACTTTGTACTATTTATTACGTTCGAACGAATTTTTAATAATAATCGATCTTTCGACATTTGTAAAATTATACTGAACGTGTGAACGAAATCCAACTCATAAACTTTGCTCGTTATATTATTCGTTTTGGTGAAAATGCAATCTTCATAAAGTAGCTATATATCTGTCTAACTTTTCCATTTCGCAGACAGAAATGGAGCGTTAAAAATAAGCGTTTCATTTTCTTTTCATTTTTTTTTTTTTTTTTTTTTTATGGAAAAAAATCTCGTTTTGCCGGCGCTTTTTTCCTCATTGACAATTCGACATGCATATGGAATATACTAAGAATATGGGAACGTGTTCAGAATTACAAATATATGTATACTCTGTGACCCAACAAATCCTGTACAAGATGAGCGCCAAATGCTCAGTACAAATAAAGGAAGCGATATAGAATATTGGTAGTGGTACCATTGATTTTCATCATGTGTATATTCTTCACTACAAATACAAAAAAATGGAATACCTTCGCTAAATTGTGACACCTTAAAAAAGATTTTCTACAATAAATTGTCCGCTAAAAATTAGGAATTGTTCGAAACATAATTCCATCACTTTTTTTTTTAATTGAGTTTTTAATTCAAAACGATAGCTATTACAGCCTACCTGATTTGGGAAAGAGGAGTTAAAAGAGGTTAGAGTCATTAACTATTTGCATTTCAGATCATTTGCGATCATATAGCAAACGCCCAACTTTTTTATATTTATACATTTTTTCCCACTCGTAGCACTGGGGGAGGGAGATGTATGAAAATCGTTGAAAATTTGGTGTTTTGGAACGGATACAGAAAGGATTTTGAATTCAGTAATGGATGTGGTCTATGAGCTTGAAAAGTTTACTTGACAATATTACTTGCAAATGCAAACAAGCCCGAGTGGTTAAACAGTTTCACTGAATATAGTTTTTGGGCTGAAAAGTTAACAAATCGCTTCGGAAAATCGAAAAAATTATAGTTCATAATAATTTGGCGAACATAAATTCTCTACGCGAGACAACAAGCGACCGAGAACGCGATGGAGTGTTAACAAATGGAAACTTCTTCTGTGTACGAAAAAAAAAACAAAATGCGTCGAGAAAGCGAAAGAAAATAAGAAATTTTTATAACGAGAAACCAATAAAAAAAACTATCGATGTTCCTCGCTCAGTTTGCGCCGAATTTTGCTTTATTTAGCTGAAATGACGTAGTCATATTTGCTCAATTTAAGGAATGTGAAAGTATTTTTTTTTTTCAAAACGTTTGGTCATATCACTCCCATCCCTTTGCGAAACATATGAAGAAACATTCGTCAGTTTTGGATAAAATTGCTTCATTGGTCGCTGACCGCGAACGTCATTTTGAAGATTTATGTGAGAAATTGAACTTGCTTTTTAGGTCTATCACGTTAGATATCTTAAATGAAGCCACTTTTCATCATGTTATCTTTTTAATCATAATTTTTGTAACGTGTCACATTTTGTTCACAAGATGAAGATGATCATTACGCATTAAAGTTTGGACACGTAGTGTCCTGCATATTACCTACATCGCTCTTTGAATATAGCGTGGGGTATACCACACCACTTTGGTCACACCCCACCTTACGTTAAAAAGGTTAATAATAATCCTCCAACCGTACACGCTTCGTCGCTTTGGCGAGGAATGAGAATTATTATTCGGGTTTATATATCTCACTATTATCTTATTATTTTTGTAATACGTAATTATTTATTCATTCATTTTTTTTTTGTGACTACTTCATTGAACTCTCTAATCTTGTTGACTGAAGTCCAGACAAAAATTGTACTTTTTATGGTAAACATACGACATGAGATGGCCAGATTTTTTTCATAAGAGCAAGAAAGTACCGTAGTTCTAGACCAATATTCATACAGTTTTAAAATAAAAAGTTCTATTAAAGGGTTTTCAACCATCCTTCTTATTATTAATTCACGAAAAAGTGTCATAGAAAGCATTTGAAAACGTACACTTGTACTTTTACATACTATTTTTATCAAAAAAAGTAATATATATCGCATCTGTTTGGCAACAGTTACATTCAGAGTGACATTAGAGTGAGAGAAATTGGCTAAAAAAATCTTTATTATATTCAAGGGGTTGTAAAGTTTTACTTTATAACTTCGAAAATTTAGTTGAATTTTGGAGATAAAATACTAAAGTTTCATCGAGGAACTTTGTGCCTAAAATTTACCATTATAGGACTTAGGTACAAATGAGGAGAAAATTCAATTTTTTTGTTTAATTTTCTTATTTCTGTTATTTCATTATTGTAATTATTATTAATGATATTTTGAAAAAAGCACACGAGATGGTAATTTTCCATGCTGATGAGAGAAAGAGAGAGACACCAATACGATGTATTTAGAAATTTGAAAATTCATAGCTCCTCCACGAATGGAATTCATTAGATCCGTCTGGGCGAACTCCACAACTACATAATAGTGGAAAAAACTCCACAACTCGTAGTTTCATACTTCATCGATCTTTCTATTGTATGAAATTTGAACTCCATAAAAAAAAATTATGGAAGCTCCACAAAACCGCCAAAGGGTTTTGTGGAAGTTTCACGTTCCAAAAAATCAAAATGTTGAACTGCGGAAGTCGTACCTAACGCATTATCTACAATTTTGAAAATAAAATGCGCAACATACTGGGTGTTTATTCGATTCGGATACCCTTGAGCGCTAAATTCCCTGCTAGATTTTCCCATATTATGGGTTGGTAATCATGTAATGCGGCTGTGATATCTGATAACATGATAAGAAATTTAAATTGAATATTTTCATTCTTACTGTTGATTAATGAAGTTGGCACATTTTGTACATTGATGAACTTGTCCACTTCTGTTCCACTGCATTTTCTACATGATGAACGAAGTGAACACCAAAATCGCTAATAACTAAATCTTTTATAGAATGGAAAACCCCGTCGAATTCTGACACTGAGCGTGAAGAATAGGTACTTATCTTTCGTATTGAATTAGAAAAAATCAAAGATAAATTTCTCGAATAAAATCTAAATAATTACAATGGTGCCTATCCTTCACGTTTCGACGAGATGAGCGTTTTAATTGTTCCTGAATTCGACAAATACTCCATTTGTTCAAGATGATTGACATTGGGGTCGGGCTGGCGTTTCCCGAAGTTTTTCCGGTTGTCCTGGCAGGAGTTGAACGAGATTCAACAGCCAATTGTTTCAACAGAGCCGTTGAGGCATGATTAAAACATATATCAGTTCGTAACTAGCGGTTAAATGCTATTACTTTTTACTTTTTTTTTCGATCGGCGATATAAAAGTTATTGGGCGGCGGCGAATTTGCGTTTATTTATTGAAGTTTTAAAAGTCAATTTTTTATTGCGCAGGATTAGCTCGAAGACTTTTATTCAAGTTAATATTATCGAGACAACATCCAAGGATCGCTCCATCGTTTTAGCCCAGGCTTGCAGCGGGATCTCCGGTGTTCGAATTCACTATGCTAACAAAAAAGCGTAATGTTGAACTTGTTGTATAATTATGTATCGAAATTTTTTGTAACTTTTTGTTTTGTAGTACCTGTTATGTGCCCCACTGCGTCCCTCCTATTCTAGTCATCATAATGGATTTTTTCCTTGTAGTTTCTTCGATAATAAAAACTCATATTTTCCGTTTAAGGTGTAAATTATCGAACGGACTATTCGTACGCTACACTTAAATCATTTTTAATTTATTTTTAATAACTTTAACACAATTATCACAGTTTTAATTTCGTTTTTATTAACAAAATCTCCCCCAAATAGACTTTGTTCGGTTAGATGCAACATGTTGAATGTGAATCCTGATGATACATATTGTAAAGGAATCAAACTAACTAGCCTTAAATCGAATCATTATAGATGTTGTGAACAGTAATGGCATTGCTACACATAACATTATGAAAATAAAATGACTATTTATTTCAATGCGAATAAATTTTAATTATGCATTTGGTTTCCTTGTTAATTATGTGAAAAATTTCCAGGGCTGTAACAACGGTAACGGAACGTAACGGGCAATTTATTAATTTCAGTAACGTAATGTAACGAAATTTTTGAGAACTGAACGTAACTGAATGCAACGGATCAATTTTGTTAGTGTTTCGTTATTTTACATTGTTTTTATTTTTTGAAATTTAAATACTGGCAAAATTGTTCCTAATACCCTGCAAGTCCAGCGCAATGTGCATTTTTTGATGTGAAATTGAAATTTGATTGTTCGTCTATCATCAATAAAAAATTAAAATAAAAAAAAGATAAACTCAAACTCAAACTTTACCAACTTGAACTGAAAAATAGGTAAAGAACAGAATGGAATGTAATGGAATGGAACGGAACCTCCGAAGTTGGAACGTAACGTAACGAGAAGGTAACGTAACACAATCCGTTATTACAGCCCTGAAAATCTCAAAATTCTCAGCTTTGAATTATTATATTAAACAAATCTAATATAGTGTACTTATTTATTTGATTATAATTTACAACATTATGTTTAGGATTTTGGCGCTCTAGGGTACCCAAATCGAATAGACACCCGGTATGTAGATGTATGTACTTTCAAATAAAATTTGTATATCACATAGTTCGTTAAAATCAACTTATCGTACCTCCAGATCTTCTCTTTTTAGACTAGGTACACGTACATAGCTCATTCGTGAACTTCCGATGTTATCACATAAATTTCGATAATTTTTTTTTACTGAAAAACATAAATTTTCACGTTCACCCTGATTCATCCTATATTGTGTCATGCATGCATGTTAAACTGGATGAACAAACTAATTCTACACAAATATTTTTTTCCAAGTAATTCCTCCTAGCCCATTTACATGGACTCGAATCAGCCACTACGTCGATGCATAAAATACCTTTAAATATTTCTTTGCGTGCAACGGAAGTACTTACGCGCGTCAAAAAATAGCTTTTCAAAACCGATACTCACATTTGCTTCGTGATTACCAGTACTAAAAAATTCACGAAAAATGTTTCAAAACATCGATATCAATCTACACGGCTTTGAATTCGTTCTTTCGACATGCACACCATGCCAGTAGCATCCAGCGACCTTATGGTTTCTCAAACACACAATCGCCATCTGCCCGAACCTCTCCGAACTACTTTACGCTTTAATCGAATACTTTCTTATTGAAATCTATGTGGTGTAGAATGTATGTATTTGAACACAGATAGCGTATCAAATACTATTCGAACAGCGATCGATAATGTGAACAGAATATACTGTTTATGGGTATCCATTCGATGAAATCAAAAATAAATAAAAGCACGAACATTTTTTCAGATGTCAAATCAGAGACGCCGGAGAAGCAATATTTCCAAAAATTAATATATTTTCTCACAATTTTTGAAATTTTCAACTGTTCACATAGGTAACAACTTTTTCGAATTTTTCGACATTCAAAAATTCAAAATTTTCTTAAGTACCTTAAATTTATACTAAATTAGCTGAAAATATATTTTTGATCCTTCAAGTTTTCAATGACAAATAATAACTTACGGGAGAGCGAAGAGATTTTGAGATATCCATTGAATAGGAATCTTAAGGGATACCGCAATCATAAATTAGCTCAATGTAGAACTCATCGAATTGAATAACATTTGACAACCATTAGAAGCGTACAATCTAACTGATAGACGGGGGAAGAGAGACAAATGAAATTTTAGAGAGCTTTAAATGGGAAAAAAATATCGACCTCAGTTAATGGCTCAAAAACATTCTAAAACATTATTTTTAATGAAAAAGTTGCCAATTATAGCCTAAAAAATATTCATAAATTTTTTATGAGTTTTTTTTTTAATTCTCTTTATTTATTCTCGCTTGGCTATTCTGGCCATTTGCGATGTAAAAAATATTTCACGTGAAAATGTATAAACTTAAAGATAAGGACTTTTTGTAATGAGTATACCATGTTTGAATTCTTATTAGGTTTACATGAGAGACAATCCAAGTTTCTAAATATTTTTCATTTTAGTAATGAAACTTTCAAAAATGCACATGGGTTGTTTCATAAATTTTTTCATCAGTTCCATGAACAGAGACAAAAAAAAATTGTTTTATAATGACACACTCTAAGGGCTTTTCATTCGAAAATATCAATAATGATGAGAAATGAAGATTTTCGTAATTACTAATTTCTTGGTAATTTGAATTTTTACAAAGCGAGTCCACCAACTTTCTCACAAAATCTTTATTTCTTCAAAAAAAAAAAAAATCCGAAAATTTTTTTGTTGTAGCAAGTCTCCCTTACTTTTCTTCACCCAAGAAAGCGAATAAACTTCAATATGTAAAAATTTTCCAATTTCGCCGGATGAGAATTCCATCATCATTTGTCATGTTTCGTATCCGAATAGAGATAAAAGTCGCGCGGTAAAGAAACCGAAATAAAATTTGCACGCGATACGATAAATCTCACAAGACATTTGTCTCGAGCGATATCAAAAAATACATAAATAGTCAAGATTGCGCTACATGAGAGTGAAAAATTTATATTTTATTACTCGCCACTAACACCTTTGAAACTGCGGAAAATCTCCCTCGATGAAAATCTGACAGTGACATTTGAAAATTTATGACCGAAACGCGAGAAAAACAATATAAAGAGAAGGTTATGATTTGAAAGGGCGGCAAAGGAAAAAAACGGAAATGTGGAAAATTTCAAATTCGCTCTTAGATTTATCACTCGTTCACTTTGAAAATTTCATTCGTTCGAACCTTTAAATAAAACGCCTTTTATATTTGCGAAACCCTCAGCCAAACGTGCCACTAACAGGCACAACAAATCGCCTCAACCAAACCATAAAAAATTTTCAATAGATAACGAACGTATATTTATCAAAACGCGGAAGGGGAGAGCAGAAAACACTCGTATATTAAAATTACGACGACGCTCCATTAAATTCAGTACTTCGCGTTACTCCGTCTAGCTCAATTTCCGACTATAATTGCCAAAATGAACAGCGAACTGGGAGCCACGCCGCCAGATGGTAACCAACTGAAAAACACGTCTTGAGTGTAGAAAAGCGCGGTATTCTTGGACGACGAAGAAAAAATAATTCTCGAAACGAACGGCCTTCTTGATAGTACGAGCGCGGTTCACGTTTATTCGAATTATTCTTGCAGAATAATGTATACGAAGTTTATTTCAACCACCGATGTGCCGCGGCGATGGAGTACAGAGAATGTACGCTATCTACGAACTTAGCCCCGTATACACGTTAACGAAGTTACGTTTTATAACTTCGACATCGCAATGGTGTGCGTTAGTTTAAAGGTCGGTCGCGGTGGCAGCGTAAATTTGCTTAGTTTACGTTAGGCGAAGCCGGAGGATATATTAAGGCGAAACACGTACTTTTATCATTACAGAATAAAGATTGCATTTCAATTGCATTTAGCTTGTTTGTGGCATGTCGAGTACCGAGTAGCGCGTATTTCTCGTCCGAATAAAAATTCGAACAACGGAGCTGAGATACTCGGCGCGCCGGCCTTTCTATAAGTTACAACTTTTTCGGAATGTGCAAAACGTTTCGTTATTGATTTAATAAACAGATGAATTAAGACCCGTTTTCAAATTCATTTTTGGGCAAAAGTAGATGGCAGTACTCGTTCAAGTGAGCTACACGAGCTGAAAACTAGAAAAGATTATTCCTGGCAGGTTGAAAATTTGCGGTGCCAGTTGAATGATGAGGGTTGACAGGAAATGTTTTTCATAACAAAATAATTTATGAAGACTACTTACTTGAATCCAAGCAAGCTAAATTCACTGGAGATATGTTCATCGGCTGTTAACGACATTGGCCACGCGATCTGCAGCAAGGAATCGCGAACGATTATATCCCATGCCGTTACGTGCGGCGTACTCGACTCGAATACGCGCTCTGATCGCACCAACCGACATCTTCGTCTCCTGGTTAAAGTGCGACCGCTGAATCGAGGACTCAAACTTCCCATCCTTCGATGATTAACGTCGTCTGTAGCATTTCCTAAAAATAAAAAAAGTAAGGGTTAACTAAATGCTACCATACAGAGTAGTTATAGGAACTGGTCTGGGTTCTGAATGGTTCGTAATGACCAATCATAAGGCTAGAATGTAATAAAAGGTAGGTAGTTTTATTTCTACCTTCCTGAAGTATCCTTCAGTTTTCAATGAACGACTGAAATTCGTTTGTGATTTGAACCATCAGCTGATTCGTATTTTCATTTTACGAGTAAGTCGAGGTAATTTACCACTTTTCAACTTGCTGATTGGTTGTTACACTCGTGACGTATGATCAATTAGAACATGGACCAGTTATTACAACAACTCTATTATACTTAATGAGCACTTCTTAACAAGCACTACAGTGAATAATATCGTAGTACTAATTTGTTTAAGGTGGCCAAATTACTCCAATAGCATGCTCAAACAATTTCACTCACCATGTACATCTAGTTTTATAGACTCAAAATGGACGGGCTAACTTCGGGAGTATTCACATGCGTTCTTATGACACCTACTTTTGATGTAACATCTATGTACGTAACTGGATGATCCTACCAATTTTACACTATTTCGAGTTTTAGTAGAAATTCCGTATACATATACAATACACATATTGAAAAATTAGCGTGAGTGAATTAATCTCTAATATTTTGAGAATTTTTAGGGACCCACGCATCACTCCCTTTGAAATGTTCCTTTTTTAAGCGCATTTTAAAATTGTAATTTTTATGACTAATGAAGAAAAATGAATTCTACGAACGAAATGTGGTTTCTTCATTACGAAGGTCTCTACTTTTGCTTCCACCTCTATGGTCAATTTTCGTTTTACACATTTTACATTCGAAAGTAGTTACACTGCTTCAGATACGTCATAACAATCGCGTCCATGCATAAAATTTGGAATTCCAATGACACTATCCAGTAGGTGAAGAAAAGTCCATTAAAATGTGTTTTTTACAATGTTTGCCTTTCATCGCCTTGGTTAATTAATTTCAAGCTTGCGTCTGTTTCTAGTGAATTTGTGCAGTTAGTAGAGGGGATCCCATGAGTTGGATGTAAACACGTCATCACTATCATCAAATTTTTATACTCGTGCCAATAAATTATTGCATTGTTTCAATTGTGAGAAGAATAAATTTTGATCTCGCAGTTGGATTGTTACTGCGATGTTTTAGCTAACAAACTCAGAATCTTCAAGATCATTCTCGATTATTCGACTCTAAAGATCTCACGAATTTGCGTGCTGTGAATGAGATATGAATAAGGTAAGTTTAGTTTTTTAGATGCTCGCTACCTTTCGACAAAGAATTTACCTGTAATAAAAATATTTTTGACACAGTACAGATATTTTTACGTTCGTTTAAAAACTATATAAGAATTTTCAAAATTACTATTCAAAAATTTATGCAAGCATTCTATAGAAGAATATGCCAAGGTAACTATTTTAAACACTTTACAAAACTCATTATGGTTGAATATTTAAAAGAGCGGGTTCATTATGTTTGTAAAAATGCGAGTGAAACGAATAATCGAATTCGTAGTTTATTAATAAAACAAACTTTGTTCCTTAATCAATGAACTTTTCAATATTTTTAATCAAATAAATGTTTTGTATTTTTTTTTTTAGCCATTTCAACACTTCCTCAAGGGAAATTTAATTTGTCAAAATATTTTTTAGACTTTGGAAATGTAAGTTATCAAAAAAAGCGAACAAAAATTTATAGGGACTATAATACGTAGAAGAGAAAAGAAATTAGATGCATACCCACTATTAGATGTAAGAAGACAGTACATATCTAAACGTGGTAATATAATAACTCCTTGTACCATAACATGCGTGTTGTTCATTGTATATATTCAGTTACATGCATTCGATTTACACAATAATCGGTACAAACTGGCGACCTGCCATTTATGTTTTACAAAAATTACTTTATTGCGATAAATGTGCGAATTCTTTCCGTTTTTTACGCTTATTATTATTTTTTCTTCATTTTAAAGTAAAGGGTGTGGTGAACAATGGCACTACCAAATGAAACTAATACTTTGTCTGCGTGTTCGGTTAATAGTGGTAGTGTTTCGCGATTTACGTTACCTGAATTTACTCCGCATGATTCGGAGATGTGATTCGCGGCAGCTGAGCATATTTTTCGAGCTCATAGTGTTGTTGCCGAAGATGCGAAATTTGCCGGAATTCTTCAATAGCTAACGAGTAAAGATTTAACCCAACTCAAGGATATTATTCCTGACGGACTATTCACGATAAGTATTCAAAAGTAAAATCCAGACTTAGCCAAATATATGGTCGTAGTCGTGAAGAAGAATTGAGACGATTGTTACATGGCACCGAAACCAACCAAACTTGAAGCTAAGTGTTCTTTTGGCCCAAATGCAAGACATAGCTGGCGCAGATTGTAAAAAAAATGAGCTGTTCTAAAGCATTCGGAAGGAAAAATTACCACAACGGACAAGGGAATTGTTGGCCATAAACCCAAGTTTAGATTTGGATGCGCAGGCCAAAATGGCCGATTCATTTTAACCTAATATTTTTTCAAATGATTTTATGTAATTTTAATCTAGTATTTTTTCAATTTGTATACGCTCCGCGTTTTAAAAGGGGGAGTATTTTGTGGGGACTATAATATGTAGAAGAGATAAGAGATTAGATGCATACCCACTATTAGATGGAAGAAGACAGTACGTATCTAAACGCGGTAATATAATAAACTCCTTGTACCATAACATGTGTGTTGTTCATTGTATATATTCAGTTACTTGCATTCGATTTACAAACTCTTCGAAAACTTGAAAGTAACGCTAAAATAACATATGAGGAATCGGTCTTCTTCCCTTCTGTGATGTCACCACATAAATGGTCTTGGCTACAATATATTATCAAAAGACGTGTCTATAGTATTAGTGGTCAAAGAGTTTCAATTTTGATGAGTGATGAGTACGTCGAATTGTGATGATAAAAGTGATAAGAGATTTGTGTTTAAGGTAATTTTGTAAATTTATTATTATTCATGAAATAATTATTAATAAAAAATTAAAAAAAATTTTTATAATTGAATTTTAAATTCAATGCATCATTTCTGCCATATTAATTAATAATTAATTTTTTATATTTAGAATAATTAAATTTTCATTAAATGAATGATTTAAATTTGGAGAATTTATTAATCATTCAATATTGAAAACTAATATACGCATGCCCATTACAGTACTTACATGAAGTTACCCAAAAAATTGTTTGGGTGTAGTGTAACTTCCAAGAGATTTGAGTTAAAAATGTGTAGGGTTACAATTCTGTGTAAACTATAGAGGTCGCCCGAAAAAACCTAATTTATATAGTTTCTATGACATACACATTTAATGGCGAGGTTTCGGCATTCTTGTTTTATTATAGCTGAAATAAAAAAAAATATCGATGTCGAAAAAATTACCAATTTTTTTAATGAGATTTTACACTTAACTAAAACCCTATATAGAAAGAATTTGCCCTCGTCACGAACATTTATTTACTCAACGCGAATAACTGATAATACACCGAATCCTTTTACAAGGCAGGAGAAACATACGTATAAATGTATAAGCGAACTACTGCTCTGATTGGGCTAGGGAAACGATCCATAAATTAGGTATTATAATTTCGCGAATTCCATTTCATCCATATTTTCGATACCTGTACGCGTCGAATTAATCTTTATCCCCAGTACCCACCCACTAATAATTCATTCATAGTAGAACGCATACACGATTCATATTAAAATCACGAAGCCTTCCACCGCCTCATTTTCGATATTCCTTTTACCATAAAACCCTGCAACTATAAATATTCTTTTTTTTCTGTAATACTATAATTAGATACAACTCCATTCATCCTGGATAACATTTTGTAATCTGTATATTAGAGTAGACTTTGGATGCACGCGAATTCTTTCTAGTTCATATGTTTTGCGTTGTGTTACGATTAACGAAATAATTAAAATTAATTTTCGATTTGGATCAGAAACTGGAGTATGAATTGACGATCTGTTTTAAGTATTTTCTTATTTGGGTTCTTTCGATTAGGCACACGTGTTGTGTATGGGACAGTGAGAATAAAAATTTGGAAGAGAAAAGATTCCATAGGTTTCCTATGGTTGTAAAAGAAAGTAGCAAAATATTCTGAATTCAACTTATATAAACACAACTATCACGAAAAATGTTTAAAATGTGTAATTTGAGATTGTCTATGGCTTTCTCTGATGAAATGTTTGCGTTTCAGAACATTTGTAAACATCTGACAAACATTAAACTTTTTGGTACGTACATATATTTTTTTCCACGCCTAATGCTGGCGGATATTAATGAAATTTCCTCAAAATGTGATGAAACACTTTTCTTAAAAATGCGAAAAAATAATTTTTTTGATTTTTCGATAAAATTGGCGGATTATTCAAACTTTGAGAGAAAGTGGAGAACGGGCAAACTCAAATTTTTTGTTTTTGATCTCCAATGAAAAAGTAAGTCACGGACACCAACATATACAAATTTCAGCTTCCTAAATGCATTATGACAATTAAAAAAAAAAAAATTATACATAAAATTATTTTATATTGGAAAAATTTTAATTTTGAAAGCGCAGGGAACTATTTCTCGAAAAAATAATCTGGAGCTATGCACTGTGTGGTGATCATTTCAGTGGTGTATAGAATGATAGAAATTCGATGTCTGTGCCAAGAATAAGATGCATGAATATAAAAGCAGATGCATACCCCAATCTGTTAATGGATAAGT
This sequence comes from Phenacoccus solenopsis, assembly GCA_009761765.1. Classification (NCBI taxonomy): domain Eukaryota; kingdom Metazoa; phylum Arthropoda; class Insecta; order Hemiptera; family Pseudococcidae; genus Phenacoccus; species Phenacoccus solenopsis. The sequence goes on from CM019753.1 coordinate 30,695,518, forward strand.
AGTTCAGTGCCTACAGGGAAAAAACATAATTTATTTTTCTTAAGTGAGTATATGTAATATGTATCTAACCACCTATATTACAAATAATTAAAATTCGCTTTTATTCCTCGGATTATTTTGAAAGAATGTTCCTGTTTTACTTATGAATCATAATTTATGCAATTCGATCTCAAGTCTCGTCAGTACTTCAAATGATTATTACATCATTGAAAAGTACATGAAAATATTACCGAAACAAATTAAACTATTCCAAATTCTTGTCTTTTGCGGTAACATACTTGCGTTGACGTTGTTGCCATTTGTTTATCTTTGCACGCATAGGCAGTAGTGATAATTCCTCGACTTGCGGTTCTGATAGATTTCTCAAGTACGCCTATACTTCAAAGATATTTTCTGTTTGCTTCCAATTTTTGCCAGAGTAACGGCCAGAACATTTCTCCAAAGTATCAATGCGTTTAAGCAATCTATCACAGCCATATCGAAGTCATACTCCGTGTATGTTGCTTTATGCACTAAAAACAAAGAGTATATTTAACTTCCAACATCATACGAAATTTCCCTCACGGCAAAACTTTCAATACAGCTTCGAATACATTTCATACGTGGATTTCGTCGAATGCTGAAACTCCTTGTGGAAAAAAAAAACGTGTCTGGTATACTAAGCATTGAACTTGTAGCAGGTAGCAACCATCGAACGATAAAAAAGAACATCCGATCATTCGACGAAATAAACTACACAACAAAGTTAGATAAATGATCGATGTCAGCGTATAGTTGCCCTTTCATCCATACACACGTGTCGTCGTCGTCTTTCAATTTCCATATAAAAAGTAGATAGTGTATCTGAGCTAACCAGGCGAGAAGACGAGCAAAATAGGCACTATAAATTAAAACCTTCTTTCTCGGCATTTTTTCGCTGGCCCGCCACCAATCGTTGAAATTTTAAGGGAGCGATGCGCCTTGCTACAGAAATTATGTTGAGAAGATGCGAAACAATAGCGATGAGCTCGTATAACGCTTGAACGGCGTGGTGGTGGTGGTGGCAAAACTGTAAACGGTGGAAAAAAATTTCTTACGCACATTATTTATGAGTTAACGAATAAACGAGCTCACCTTTGAAATCTTCCTTTTCTTTTTCATTCCTTATAAATAGACGAGTACGACGAGAACAAGGCACGGTTTCGGCAATTAAATTACCCCATTGAAACGACGAGCAATACGAGCAACAAGCGAAAACATTAAGATGTATTATCTGCTATATAATGAACGAAAGCTTGCCATACAATACCGTGTTCCGATGAAATATTAAAATACTTTTGGTACGGTATTGTGCTTTCTTTTACGACTTTATATTTTTACTTTTTACATTCGATCATAATTTCTTTCTCCTTCGCTCACGTGTAATAAAATTTTCGAATTATGCTTCCAATTCCACCAAGATTTTAATAGTTGAAACACGTCGTAGCAAATTTATTCTGTTTTCACGTTATATTCGCCATTTCGCCCAACGATAGAAGTAATATTTCGACAAAAAAATAACAAAGAAAACTAAGCACTTTGTTATTCACATGAGATTTTGATACCAACTAGAAAATTAAAAAAGAATACGATGAAATACTTACCTAAAAAATGCCTCCGGTATAACGACAAACAAAGTTAATATCAAAAGAAAAAATACGCGAATCTGAACGTGAAAAATTTTTTGCAGTTTTTCCTTTTAGAAATCGTGAAATTTCAGAAGAAAATATCACATGTTAATTTTCTCAGCGTTTTTTTCTCGCATATAATCAATCGCACGATTACTTATACAATCTTAGTTTTTGCACGAACGAATACTTCTTGTATAGCAGTGCATCTCGACTCGTTACAAACGATCATTCAGTACTAGCTAAGGAACAATAGATAAGCCAAAGATGGTCAATAGAATGGGTCAGATTTTTTTTCAAAAAGCGAAAGGGAATGATTACAATAGTTGCTAAATGATCTCAAAAGGACATCATAAAAAATTCATTTCCCCAACTCCATTTTTAGACCCCCTCTCCAAAATGAAGTAAAAGTTTTGAATAATTTAAAATATTAAAAAAATGAATTTTACTGCAATTACGAATGTTTCCAAGTTTTAATGTTATATTCAGTCCTTCAAAGACTGAAAAAAAAATTAACAGAGAATTTCTCAAAATTTAGGTCTAGTTAGTATTCAAATTTTTTCAAAAAGCACCAATTTTGGTTATTTTTAAAAATAAACAACAAATGGGTGATTTATTAGTAGTGTACAAAACATAAGCTTAATTCAGGCTAATTATGTTCGACTTTGTTCTACAGAGGTTCCTAAATTCTGAGCTTATAGATGCCTAAACAACTACATGAAATCATTTTCGAGCAAAAATGTGATGTTTTATGAACCTTTGTGAGATAAAAATCGATGCATATTGTCTCTCTTGTGTCCGTAACTGCACAAGTTGAGCACAGATTAAAATTTCTAAATTTTTGATAAATTAGAGAATAAATTCATTTTCAATCAATGGAATTGATTTTAAAAAGTAAAAAATTTTCAACTGCCTAAAAATTCATTTTTCTGATAATTTCAAAATCCTTAAACTTGAGATTTGATACTTGAAGGCCTGAAAATTGAGTCGGAGGCTGAAATTTTTATGACATCCCTTTGGTGTCATTTAGCAGCTATTGTGACCATCTGCTTTCTTTTTTGAAAAAAAAAAAAAAAAAAAAAAAAACGAAATTCGACTCACCCTAAAGGCCAAATCTAAATGATGAGACATAACGAAATTAGAACCATTACTTTTTGCAAATAAACTGAAAATCAAGCTCCTCTTTCCGTATGCTCGATCAAATTACCAATGAACACGTAGTATTACAGTGTAAGCACTAAGCACGTTAGGGAAATCAGAAATAAAATCAAAATACTCGCGGCAGACAAAATTGAATATAAAAAGAAGTTTATCATTAAAAGTGAATTACATTTTATATTATTAGACACATTAATCAAATAAATAAATAAACAATAATTTTGGTACACGTACACATCATTATGCAATTATTCAAAATTTTGAAACAAGCTTTAAAAATATTAAACAGATTTAATCAAGCCCATTAATTAAGAAATTAGAGAAAAAATATTAAGATAAATCATTAGTTTATTGGAAAAAGGTGCAGTTCGCATATAGGGACGATTAAAATTAAAATTAAAGTAGTTCTTTGAATAGGTTTATTCTTATACGTAATATCTAAAAAATCGATATGTAGGTCAAAAATAATTCAAAACTAAATTTCTTTGAATCAGCTGTCGCTTTCAATGTATATTTTGAACCTTTTAAAAGACGAGGGTTAACACGTTAGAGGGGCTTTAAACGTCAACTCAAACCAGAAATAAAATAATTTAAATGGTTGAAAAGGTAGATGGTCATCTTATCAAAGTACGCTTCGATACTTATGTATGTTTTTTTTATCAATTTGGTTCTTAAAATATAAGAAGACAAATAACTATTTGGAGAAATGCATTCTTATATCACTCACGAGATATAATAAATGGGATTTGATATTACGTGGAAATGTTAATCGGTTGCGAAAGAAGGGTGAATTACAAAGATTTCGTTCATTGTTGACTGCGGACCTAGGTGAACTGACAGAAACTATCGTGGATTTATATGACGAATTCAGTGATGTAGCGGCGCATAACAATCACTATTCAGTCCAATATGATGAGGCTATGGTTACTGTGATGTTATTTAATTGTAATATAACCTCTGATCAGACACAAATCGATGCGGTAATTTCCATTTCGAGACCCATACCATAAATATAAAGTCACGTGTTCCTTGTAACTTGTAGCGCATTATTTAAGTTTCATAAGAGTTTAATTTTTTTGTTCTTTTTTCTTCGGATGTTATATTTTCAACCTTTGTCTAGAATGTTTTCCAGAAGTAAATCATCTTATTTTGAACTCATTTTATTTATAATTTTCGAAGGAGTTTTCCTTATTTTATTTTCTTTGGATGTTGTGTTATTTTCAACGTTTGTCTAAAACGTTTTTCAGAAGAAAATTTTCAACTCATTTCATTGAAATAAGTGCGGATTTTCTTTTTGCAATATTTTAAAATTAATTTCACAAACTGAATGAAAAGAGATAATCAAAGATACGATACAAAATTATTAGTAAAAATATAGAAAATCCTATTGGTGAATTTTACTTTTATGTAATCAAGCTACTTTCCAAACTTCCGTATTTATGCCTATGTGTAAGGAGTTTATTGTTTTAGGGCACTTATTTCTGCGCGTGTCGGTGTATTTTTATATAAGCAGATGCAAGAGTCTTTTACTTCATACCTCCAGCGAAGGAGATTACTTGACAAGAAGCACGTGTCCTCGCATTTTCTCGAGATGAGGTTATGCGTACTTTGGGAACTTTCAACTACATATAAAGAGATTATAGGTGGAGGACTTATATAATGAGTTAATATTTTAGAAGCTTATATTCCCCATATCTATATATGAAAAAAATTATAAGGTAGTTACTGATGTCTCTGCATCTCTACTTATGGATATTATAAGTCAAGTACTCATGTCCCTTTATCTGATCCTTTTTTGGAAATCTATTTGTGTCTTCATTATAGCTAGCCAGCCTCTGAAAATTGGTGCCATAATATCCCCCAAATTACTCCCTATCCATTATCAAAACTATTCTACTTTCTCTTGATTTATGGACTGGCCTGTTATTTAACACCATTGTTAAGCACTTCCCAAAAACATTTTTCCATGCTAAGCATGATCTTGTCCACACTTTTACTCGTGAAAAACATATGTAGAATTTGGCAAGCCTGAAAAAGCACCTACTTCGCTCTTAGAGCTACCTTTTTGCCATTAAAGTAGATTAAGTTGATAATAACGATTTTGAAACGCATTACTTTGTAGCGTGTTGGACTAGCAAAATGGACAACCGATACTGGGATTCCCAGGATCAGCTGGTCGCTTAGTCTGGCTCATCGATAATCAATAAATTTCACAACACAATCAGTATCGTTACGAGCTGCATATCAGACACGTTCAAATTTTTCGTTGTATCGACTTTTTGTTCCATATTTAAGTAAATCGTTTATGTATGTTTTTCTTATTTGTTCGAGCCACGTAAATAGTAAAATATGATGAAATAAAGTTTTTTCGATTACTTCCAACAAGACACTTGGTGGGGATCAAAGACGATCAATTAAAATAGATTACGATTCATTCCGAAATTCAAAATTGATAACTTCAATATGAAATGAATTAAATGAAAAATACTACTGTATCGATGACTGAATTTTCATTATTTTTCATTAAATTAAATGGCATCCAGCGTATCAATTCCAGTACTTTCAAGAGCTCTGTTTAAATCATGTTTTTCTAAACACCAATCCGAGGCGCAGCGCTATTATATAGTAGAAAAGTTAACCACTGACTTGAAAATATGTAATATAAATACTTCATGGAAAATACCTTTAAAATGAAAATATCAGACAAGAGCCTTTACATTATGCTTAATGGACTATGTAGAGCGTTTCAAAATAAAAAATAATTTTCATCTAAAAAATGAAACTTTTAAGCCGAAAATTCTTTCAAAATTTAAGCGATCTAAAACGCTTTTTTATATTTCTAAGAATAAATTATAAATGAATAATTTATAGGACGCATGCGCAGACAGTATGAGCTTAATTTCACTTCTTCAGTACTACGAGGACCGAAATATGTCCAATTTTACCTAACTGGGTAACCAAGAATATCACAACATTATTTCAAAATTATGCCATTTAGATTACCAGATGTATCACAACGAAATGAGTCGTGTTTCACCAACGAATTTTTTTAATAGGAATCACTCAACAACCACAGCAGTAGCAGCGCGAAGACATCACTGAATAACGCTCTTACCTAGAATAATGAATGGTGCTGTCTTTCGTACGTATGAAGAAAAATTCTTTAGGGAAAAACGCTTAAAGAGGAAAGCGATGTCTTAGAGAAGATTGCCCCCACCTGCCCATTCTACTAGCGCAACGGGTCTGATCCGATGCCACGTTCATGTCTAATACCTTCCATATAATCTAATCCAAACACATACGTACTTACGTAACGAAAGAAAACACCTTTCAAATTTAATCTTCTACACCGAAACACCGACTGTTTGTTTCGAGCTTAGCGCCAACTTTACAGAAATGAAATTTCAAAACTTGCAGCGAAAAGCTTAAAGCTGAATTTTACGATTGTTAATTAAACATTAAACCAGTACAGTTATTGATTTCATGTCTATATGTACAATATGAACAAGTTGAGCTTTTATTTCGGTAAGAATCCAGTCAATATACCACCAAGTACACAGTATTTCCTTCAGTGCATAACGATCTTCGTGTACAAGCCTCAATTATATTTGCGTAAAGGATACGATACAATCGATACATAATTCTTCGAGTAGTCTCGCTTTAGTATCAACAATTTATAACTAAGTTTTGTTTATGTCATTTTTATTCTTTTTGTAAGCATACCTCTCGAGATACGTCTTTTAAACTTGCGAGAGCTTTCGGTGCTTATATACTGTCAACTTCAATTCCAAACTGGAATTAATACTACGGAGAGAAATAATTAATAAAAATGAAGAATTTGTATAGTTAGTAATAATGTAAAACGTTGCATAGATACATATGCGGGACTGTCTATGAATAGTCGTGAAAGAACAGATTACATCTCAGATACCTGAAAATACAGTATAGTCTAAGAGCCAGTTGGTAATACGTATCTACTTGAACGAACTGGCTTATTTTTCAACATTCTGTTATGATCTTAGAAGACGACAAAGGAAAGAAATTTTTCAACATTAATACTACAAATTTTAAATAAAATGGAAAAGATCCATGCAAATGCTTCTAAGTGCCTTACATTTAGCCGGCAAAATAATTCGAAATTATTCTCAACGAGTTCACGAGAAAATGCCATAAAATGCGATATACGAATATAAGTCATTCTCAGACTTGGTAGCTGAAAAACAACAATATTTTAGCAATCTTTGAAATCTATATCAAACACAAATTTTCGTTTTTACCAGATATACGGAACACCCAAAGGAAACACTACTAGTTGGCACGACGAAATGGAGCATTCATCGCTAGTAGGACATAGTATACATATTGGTAATCTTATTCGAAAAATTAATCTTCGTATAAACAATAAAATGCGTTTTGTTTGTAATAAATTTCAAGAGAGTGAAATAGGTAAAATGAGTACTGTTGGTTGCGTTCTACGACTAGCAGGCATAGTTAGAACTGAATTTTAAAACATGTTTTTTAGGAAATGAAACGATAATTAATGGATATGTAAAATTATTGATTTATTTGCGAAGATTTTTGCGAACAATTATGAGGTATGAAAGGGAATTAATTGATGTTTGTATTAAATGCAATCGAAATCATAATTCGCATTTGTTTCAGAAAACAAAAAAATTTGTTGCTGCTTCTACACTTTCAAGTGTATCGCAGATTAGAATGTCAAGGCTTCATTACAACTAATATTCTCTGTGTACGCAACGATACAACACATGCTTATGAACTGAACGAGTACGAACGTTAGATATAAATCTTTAAAATCATTAGCCGCCAAAACAACGTAAATCTACAAATCGCGTCAGAAAATTTTCAGCATCGAGAAACGTACTCGAAATTAATTAAAACGACGCGCTTCACCAGTACAGTAGAAAACGTTAACTTATGCACTAGTATTCGTGCGACATGAACTGCGTTCATCACAAATCACATAAACGAACCCCTTAACACATCATTTCGCTCGGTTTTCGTTATCATATCTATTCACCTGTTTCTTAGTTAAGGCGAAAAACGACGCAAAACTTCCAGTTTATTCGTAACGCCTATACTTCTCAGACGTTATGTCGTAAAATGAAAATGTTTTGGCGCGATAACTGCGGAAATTTGCGACCGGCGTTTAAATTAATTGTTCCGCCGCGACTGTGGCGGTCACGTTTTAAGTGGTGCGAGCGAATTATAGGATAGCGAGAAAGCTAGACTTTTTTATACCCTACATAAGCTGCGAATTAATTACACTTTTTTTTTTGGATACGTTGCTGAACAACGCATATCGCGCTGACACAGTGACCGAAATCGATATATAGCCTTATTTCTGCGTTGCTGCTTTACAAGCTTGATGAAAGTGAGAATGTGTTTGGATGAAACTGGTCCAATTCATGTATCACTCACTCTTCTGTACGATAAAAGAGCTTTCATAGTGACACTTCAGAAGCCTTAATTACCTATCCGACAACACATCACCAAAGGCAATATTTCAGAGAACACAATGACGATATATTTCATCAAATGAGCATTCCGTCGAGTATAAAATATTCGTCAACTCTATTTCTCAAAATGCCACGACATGTATAAAATGATCGGCACAACTTTAAAACCTTATTAAACGCGAATTTGAAATACTTTGGGTAATGAAAGCTTCATTTATTAACGTGCCCTCTAATAGCTAAACTTTAATGCAGAATTAATTTCCAATATTTTAGTTTCTTTACACAATAACGAACGTTCACAAACTCTGATTCACGTCATTCCTCGCATCCGCCTGCCTGGATCATTATCAAAATTTTAAAAGGAATTCAAACTGATTCCTACTTTATTAAAACGTTTACTGTTTCCATATTGAAATGATGATTTCAAGAAAACGTCGATTACAACAAAATCCTGAAATTTTAGACGATATCGATGAAGTGCATGCTGATATTGCAGTTTATATTATTGCAGGTAAATATATATATATATGTATGAATTTATATTTCATTTTTTTTTTTGTAATGTTAAAATGTACCATTATTACTAATCTAGACTCGAGAAAAAGGCGTTCTCAACAAACTGAGAACTTAAAATTTCCTGGAGGCTCAATTTTAAAAAGTACGAACAAAAAAAGAAAAAGGAGACCAGCAGAGAAGTTGAATGTGAAAAAAAAACAAACTGGTAAATAAAACATTTAATATTAGCAATTAGCATTGAAACTCATTATTTCAAATCAATGTTTTTCAGATTTTCCCAACGATTCAAATGCCGAAGCATCACCCTCTGAAGCATTTATTAAAACGAAAATGCCGTGAGTATTTTTTTATTATTATTCCGAATAATTTATCAGTGATTTATGGAATGAAACTGTTATCGTTAAAAGTTCAAATGCTTGAATGCAGATTAATTTTCATTATTTTTTAAAATTACTTTTTCGCGTATGTTTGATTACAGAAGTTCAATCATACATTTCAATGATGACGAAAATTATGCACGAGAGTTGAAAAGAAAACTTCAGATAAGTTACCATTATTTTGTGAAACGATCTGAGAAGTACAGTAACATTTTGAATTTTTTTAGTTTTCAGTTTGTATTTTACATTAACTAGGTACCACTTTTTTAATTAATTTTTTCTAGAAAAAAATTTTTGCAACCTATCCATGAAGTTATTCAAATGCTTGAGACATACTTAACTGGAAAACAATCATATGACTTCACGAACTATTTTGATTCAGATTCAAATGCGACCGCGCCGTATTTAAGCGATTATGACGATCAATAATTTCATTTACAAGAACAAGCACAATTATTTTTTATTAGTTTTAATAAAGCGGAGATATCCTTTATATTTTCATTATGAATTTAATATACCTAAGTTATCTAATGATTAGTTTTATTGGTTTATAAATGGACATCGCTACATCACAGAAAATCCGAATTGGATGCGCAGCAGACGGAGTTCACTGCCTACTTTGATTATCCTAAAAAAATATGGGCATTCCTTTAAAGGCCGTTGTTAAGAAGTTTATGAGGAATATGTTAGCGTTACCTGTTTTTTAAAATTTTTTATTATTATCTGATATATTACCTTGTTTTTTATTTTATTCTATAAATTCGTACTTTCAACTGTTTTTCGTGATTCGTGACGTTCAAGCATATATAATTATACAGGTATATTCTTGACTCTCTACCTAAATATAAAAGAATACTTCAAGATTGGGAATCGCTGCTCGATTTGGCAGCATCGCACCCATCATTTAAGCATTTTATCCTCGTCAAACAAATTCTATTGTTTTCCTGCGCGGACATTCAGTTACATAAATTGTGGACGTAGAGGTCTCTTAACTTCGAACGTTCAGGCCTATTTTCTCCCTCTTTTTTTGGGTATTTCGGAGAGTTGGACGATTTCATCGAGAATACCCGCACCGTTCGTTATGGTCCTGAACATCGGACAAAGCATAATACTGTAATCAAGCTTAAGACAATCTATGATGAAGTTGAAGAAGCTATCTCTAATTTAGATGACGTTGACGGTAGGGAAAGCATACGAAAAGAAATAGTGGCGCCCAGAGGTTTGAAAAGAAGGGATGCAAAACTAATAAATGCCGCCAAATTTTTGTCAAAAGGGTTCAATTTTTTTTGGAAAAAGTCTTACAAATTTCCACTGAGTGTCAAAATTTTTACAGGCTTGTTTTCTCAACCTAGTCCATATCATTAAATTGTCTACTGTACTACTCTTTTTATGAAAGAATTCGAAGGTGTTTCTCCTGATAAGATAGTGAAAACGGCCCTTGACCCAAATTCGGTCACAAGTTGTCCTAAATGTTGCCCTCGATGAAAAAAATTCTTAAAAAAATTTTTAACCCCCCCAGCCCCATCCTTCCTGAGCAATCGTCCCTCGTATGTCAAAAATTCAATATTTTTTTACTCTGAATCGGATAGATGAAAAATTTTAAAATTTTCCTGTAAACCTTCTTGGTTCCATTGCATTTCCTGAAATTGTGAGAAGTCCGTTATATGTCGACAAAACACTCTATAGAAGCACTCCTTCAGTGCCTTACTAAACACATCCTCGTAACAGCGCCAACACGATTCAATAAGTCAATGAATCACCATATGTTGAAATATTTTCTCGAGAGTAAGAATTACGAATCCATTTTCGCAAAATTGAAAATCTGAATACATTTTCATTCTACTCAATTGGAATGGAAATGTCACTACACTATTCATATATACTTTGAAAGGATATTCTATTCATTAAATTTTATTTTCACATATTCAAAAATAAAATTTGGGGCCCAACTCATTTAAGGGGCCCCGCATCACGTCTGAAAAGAAATCGGTGAGAAATCTAAAACATTAGAATCTACATCTGAATGCTCTGACCTACAATTATTAAAAAGAATGAATTCATTTTTTTAGAGACGTTCAGCCGCATGTACATAGATTAGGTGAATGCAAACATAGTTCGGTTCATTTTTTTAGCAGCTTTTTCATGACTGCCGATGCTTGTAGGCGACTCCAAGTAAGTTCACCAACAATCAACGCTTTCAAATTCCTAACGAGCATTACACAGCGAGTTTCTCCATCTCTGAAGATGGACCTACACTACATACAAACTTTTTCTTCAGAGACGTAACTCAAACCAGAAAAAAAAAGATCTAAATAGAAGATGGAAGGGTGATATTGGGGATGCTTCGATAAAACGATGCTTTTCAAGGATAGGGAATTAAGTCAGCTCGAGTAGGCACAGTTAAAGAAGGTCTATGTCCAAAATCAAAAGGGTGAGCAGTAAGGGAGTAAATACTTTTAAAACACTATCACTATTGTTTTAGCATTAAGATTATGTAATTTATTATGTCGCCTTAATAAAGGCCATTTTAAATTTTGAATGTAATTACCCAAAGGTCTTTTAATGAGTCATCATTCGTTGTTATAGGTAGTAAAATTCACTCATTACGTCTAGTAGCGCATAGTTTGACATTCGATCGCATCATATGGGCATTCTATCTAACATACTCGTTAATCTCTTGCCTCGTGTCGCATTACAAATTATGCCGAACGAAGCTATCAGGGGGTTGTTAATTAGTAGAACGAACGGAGAAGCAAATGCGAAACTCGCGTGTGAAGTTAATTAAAGTTGCTTCAGGATCGCTTCGATTTCGACTAATAAAAGCCAAATGTTCGAAAATCCCTGCGTTGTTTAAATTGGATTAAGAAAATAAATTGTCAGTAATGTTGAACCGTTTCGAATAGTCGCGACTTTTTCACCGCTCTGTTGCTTCGCTTTAGGTGCCGCCAGTTGTACTTAAATTGTTTACAACTGGTCTGCGTCGTGGCGATTTAGGAAAAAAAAGGGAGCGAAAAAGAGAAAAGTTGAAACTGGCCATCGAAATGAATGGTAATAAGAAAGTTTTCGAATTAGCGAATTAAAATTAACCGTTCGACGGTGGCGTTTCAATTTCTTAATTACTCGTTTCCATATAGCATTCACTGTTTTACGCAATAGATGGTGGATAATTTGATTATTATTTTTTCAAAGCAGACACCAACTTTTGAATGATTTTTTTCCTTCTTTTGTTTCATTTTATTAATGCCTCTGAAGTGTTTTTATGTATAGCTGGAAACACGTGTAATGGAGGTATTTTTCTTTTGCCTTTTCTTTTTGAAATACTCGTAAGCTCGCAACTCTTAAATCATAAACACGAGCATGTGTCGCCTCCGCACGACCGAGTAGTTCAATTAATAGATTGCCAGCTATATGATTTTCATGCGAATTTTTTTGCATCGTTTGTATGCGTCGCGGTGTACGTAACATCTGTTCATTAGTGTCGGCACGCTCAGTACGAACTATTTTTTTCGCTCAAACTGCGTCATAAAACGCCGAAATCCTCCTATGGTAGTAAAATGTTTAGAGTCAACTTTAAGAGAGAGAGAGAGAGAGAGGGGGGGCGAGAAAAAAAACAAAGAGAAACGGACGTACTTGTAGTATTTTTCAAAGCATGATACCGTCAGCTCAATTAATTAGAACTGTAATTTAGTAATGCGTGAATGTTGGTTTATGAGCGTCGTGTATATGATACTAATGAGTAAATTCGATTGCCGACAACGAAATCTTTCTGCGCTTAAACGAATTTGCGAGCGCACCGTGACCATGAATTAAGCTCATTTGTTTTTCGGACGTCGCATGACATAATCAAATATTTCTTTTTGACGCCACGTCGTTGACGCTGTAATGCTGAAGAGGGCGAGTGAAGGTATCCTCGCTAATTACTTATATAAACTGAATATACCAATACGCGAGAGATGTTGAAACGTGCTACGAGTTGAAGGACTACTCATCCCCCTATTTGATGTTCTCTCAAGCCAATCCCCTTTCACCGAATTTACCCTCGAAATTTCTAACTCATTCAAACAAATCTCATAATCTGATACTAACCAATAATGTATCGAAATTTCCAACGCAATATCTACTACTCATTCCCGATCTCTTTCATTCTTCCGTTTTCAAGAAGTTCCTTATACATATAATTGTGATGAGTTATTTGTCGGCTCTTGAGTGCTCAGGCGTCAGTAATCTTTTAGCAGTTATTTTTAGGAAATTCGTGACAGTGGGAAAAAATCACCAAATCAACCTAGATAGGTCAAACTCGTTGTGTAGGATTAATTAGTAACCAGAATAAGACCTCTTGCATTTGGGTCTAAACTGATCCAAAATGGCGATGTGTAACAAAAAGGAAAAGGAATCAGAATGTGGAACGTTGAAAGGTGGGAAAATTCAAGTTTAGATGGGATCCACGATTACACCTGCAAACAGTAAAACTGAAAGTGAAAATACGATTGTCCCTTCATCGCTTCAAAAGTATCACCAAATGTAAACAAGACATTTAGACCTCGTACACCCTCTCAACAACGTTTATTATTCATCAACAACATAGTGTCCTTTAAATACAAAAATCGCTTACTTCGTCGCCATCTCCTATCATTCTTGGGAAGCGATTCAAATAATGAAAGAATCTCCAATCACAATCGACTAATTGTATAATTGCTCGAAAGAACAGTAAGTAAGACGGAAAGAGTAAGGAAGAACTTTCTACATAAAAATAGGTTTTCCATGTTATCTTATTCAACGAGCGGAAACATTCGAGAAAACTATTTCACAAATTGAATCATTTCTCAACGCCGCTGAACGTATACTCAAATATAAATTACGTCTAAGCGGATGAACTCACAGAATGTTTTGATTCGTTCGATTATTCGTTCCAACTTTGGCTTGAAGCCCGGATAAAAGTATCGAAAAATTAACCAATCGATAAACTTTACTAATTTTCGTTTAAACAAATCGTACCCTTATACGAGATCCATCAATTAAGGAAATTATACGCCAACTTGTCAGCATGAAGGTATTTTTGTCGGGCATGGATTTGAAAAATCCCAAAGCGAGATTCTTCGCTCATTTTTAACAAATTTGAAAAAAAAAATTGGCTATGATACCCTGCAAAATTTGAGAAAGGAAGTCTTTGTAATGGATTCACCAATGCCGATTACTCAACAAAATAATGTATATCGATGCTTTTCTTCAAAAACCACGTAAGTCCAAATATATAAATTTTTCAGGAACGAGTATTTTATTTTGGGTGACAGACTTACGAGGTTTCTTTTTTTTACGGATAGAAGCGCTAGTTGATGATTTGGACTTACGAGGTTTTCAAAATCGAATTCCTCGATTTTTTTTTACATAAGAAACCACTTAAAAGTGAATTTTGCCTAAGTCGCACTTACGTGGTTTTTGAAGAAAAGCATCGATATTTCAGTTACCCGTATTCACGATAGATACGCATCGAAATCCATCTTCTACGTAGAAGAAGAGAACTTAGAACTAAAAACAGCTTATACTAGATGTGAAATCAGGTAATAATAGTTTTAAGTTCACATTCTTCCAGAAAGTATAATTGGAAACAATCTGAAAATTTATACTCTAGGTTCATTATGTTTCATAATATGAAGAAAGTTCGAGAAGTTCAGAATAGCTAAAATTTAAGAAGAATGGATTCTTCAAGTTCACAGATTAGCGTGATTAATAGCAATTTGTAACTCTGGACACACACAAATTAAAAATTGAGCTCGGATGATACAACTAGGCTGCTGAGTTTATTTTCGTATCACTCGTTCAAATGATGAGTAAACCACGTTCGATGGTGAAACGATGTAGAAAACTATTTTAATATCATCGACTTCGAGCATCGATATTTTATAAGTTTCAAAAAAATAATAATTCCAACGTCAATACTTCTTGTGAACCGTATACATCGAAGGAACAAAAGAAACATCTACTTGGTTTATAATCTTGATATCGATTCAACGAGGAAAACGACGCCTTGTTGAGATAATTACAACGTCTATGTTGGCAGCATAAACAGAAAGGAAAGCACTAGGGACGAAGGCAATGAAAAATTCACCGATTCGTTAGTCGCTTAATGACAACATAAGCGAGGTAGAACAACCTGTAGGCTGTAGAGTATCGCTGCAGTAAATCAGGAAAAAGCTTTTTCGCCGATTATACTTAAAATTCGACCATTATAGCATTTTAAGAGTTTTTTATTCCGTATTTATCTACTACAACAAGCGCAGACGATGCGACGTTCAGGCTTTAAAATGACGGTAAACGTCTTGGGATGTTGTTTTTGCCATGCTGCCTTTCTGTTAACACGATAAACAGGAGAATACGCGAGGTATACGCAACATACCTACGCCGAATGAGTTTTTAATTGTAATTATATCTTTTCATTGAAAGAATCGCCGTCGTAATTGGCTCTTTGCGATATTTCACTTTTTTTTTAATTTGATAATATTTTGTTTTCAAAGATAAAAAGAACTCCTTCAAACGAGCTTAGTAA
Source organism: Phenacoccus solenopsis (assembly GCA_009761765.1). Classification (NCBI taxonomy): domain Eukaryota; kingdom Metazoa; phylum Arthropoda; class Insecta; order Hemiptera; family Pseudococcidae; genus Phenacoccus; species Phenacoccus solenopsis. The sequence continues at coordinate 30,711,239 of CM019753.1, forward strand.
GCTTTGAGGTCGTTGATTTAGATTTGTTCCTTTTTTGGAAAAACATAATTTCGTTGAGCACGGGGAAAGTTCGAAAAGGGCGAATTTCTTTTCGACTCATGCTCGTTAAAACGAACAATTCATATCTTAATTTTACTCGCAAATCGTGAGATGAAGAAATTCCTTTCCATTCCTTAATAAAATTAATAAAAATAATTCGTAACGATAAATTAATAACAAAGGTATACCCCAAATTGGAAGAAACAAGGAGGAGTAATACAAAGCTGTACGCAGGAATAATTTCAATATACCCTAAAAGGAATGTTACGTGTAGGAATTTGATGAGCCTCATTAGTTCTATTAATTACACCATTTTATCGCTTCGCTACCTTCCTACACTTTTCATACATACGAATATACGTTTTATACACGTATGTTCTCGACTACCTTATCGATTGGAATTATAACAAACATTAGATTTCGCGTATCGTATAGGTACGTTCATTTGAATACCCGTATACGAGAATAAGATTTATCGTAAATGAGGTTACTTTAACCAAAATGTGTTCTTTATCCTCTTTTGATAACACGTTTACAAGTTATCATTTTCCTTGAAGAGAGAAAATAAATAAGAGAAAATGAGATTCTTTCCTGCGGCGGATAAATGGATTTACCAAACTATAAAAGTCATTATTTCGAAGAAAATAGAAAGGTTTTAGTTCTACAGTTCAACATATTTAAATACCTAATTTCTGTTTTCTCAAATCGTTGAAGGTACAGAAAAAAAATTATCAGAAAGAAATTTCATAAAAAATAAAACATTAACTCGAAGACACGAACATAATCAAACAGAGCTACGAGGGAGAAAATAAAGATTAATATTTACGAAGAAAAGCTCATTAAAAAATCAAATTTCTCGTCTAAATTTTTTTTTTTAAATGAAGCGAAAGTTAAAGAAGAAAAAAAATTATAATTCATGCATATATTTTTTATTCACTTGTTATTAAATAAATGCTCAAAGAAAGCAGCGGACTTAGCGAGATACTGGGAGTTTTTCTAGCTATAATTGTGATCCCCTATGTCCACCACTATTTCCTACCCTCCATGTAGTGCCGGCTAGTATGGATGAAAATTGTTGAAAATTTTGTGAGAGAATTTTTCATAGAACACGTGAAACTTCATTCTTTATTTTTTATTTATTAAATACTGTGGTTCGCTCAAATTTTGAAAAGAAACATGAAATTTCGTTCGTGATTTATCACGAACGAGCGAGTTGAGGAAACCAACAAAGCCAAATTTTAGCAATACAAAGTAAGTGAATTTAGAAGGGAGTTAGAGCAAAGAAGAGCTTTTTTTGAACGATGAAATTTTTCGAAACTTTTATATCATCTCCCCAAATCGACCTTAAAAACCTCAAATTTCTTATGCAAGGTTACTTCGAGACTGAAATATGATCTCTAGAATTTCGGTTAAAATCAATACAAAATGACAAATGATGAAAATTTGAGGACTTCAAATACTTCAAACTTGATAAATATGAGCTAATATGATTACTGAAGATGAGAAATACGCTTTTTCCCAAATTCATCTCCACAGATGATGTTAGAGAGAAAGAGTTATTCTCCTCAAAATGTGATGAAATTCAAGGAAATAAAGTATACTTCTATTAATCAATGATGCTGCGAAAAAAAAAAAAAAAAAATAAAAATAAAAACTTAATTCTAGATAGAAAATATAGTTGTATCACCACTGTAGCATCGTTACGTTGGAACTTAAAAGTACGCTTTTCCTGGAATTTTCATCCATTTCGTTCGATTTGTTTGACCGATTGTGAACGATCAAAGAGAATGTATTTTTCGACGTTAATATCGACGTTGACGGGACATCATTAGATACATTTTGGATCAGGGATAAAAAAAACATTCCACCATACCAAGCGTTACGCTATATAAAGCAATTTTCAGTAAGAACGTCAAAAAGCAGTTTGGCGAGATTTATTACTTCGCTTACAAAGTTGGTGACAATTTGCGGTAAAAAGTCGAAAAAGGCATTAACCGGACCCATGGCTTCTACGCCCGTATATGAAGTCCGCTACATTGAACGTAATTATAGATGAAAGCACGGTCGCACTGAATTTAGACAAGTTAGCCATTGGGGAGCTATAAGCTGTTCTAAGCGACATCGCGTTTTCTTCCCCTCCCTTTGGCTTTATTTTTATTCCCTCCGCGTCCCCAGCTCTCGAGTACATGTTTAATTTGCCGCTTTTTATCTACGAATCGAGTTATTTACTAACGCTAAGCATTTCACTCGACCCAAGTTAATTGACTTAGTAAACATAGAAAAGCCAAATACAATATAATCGCATTTTGACAATTTGTATTTCGAATGTGATTTCTCAAATACTCATCCATTACTACCAATGTGATGGCTATAAAACCGAAATTCCCGCTATCGCTACACCTTTCGGGCAGTTTGCTACATTTTAGCATTCTTCGAAGGAGGCAAAATTTTCCACTTTGGGATTACTAGAAAGGTAACACTTTTACACTTATGAAACGTTAAAAAATTCATACACGTACATTACTTTCACTGCTTACCATGGTTTACTTTACCTCATTTCGTCCCTGCTGTTATGGAGCTAATCTTCATAACACGAGCTAATAAAGTTCCCCGTATGGCTTCCTAAGAGCGTAAGAGTTTTGGTTTTAAATTCGAATCTGAGGAATTCTATACATGCAAGTTTGCGTAGCTGTATTATTTCAAAACAAGGTCAAGTGTAGTTTTGAATGAACGTTAATGGTTAGAACATGTACCTCGTTGCGGCATATTAAATATGAAAGAATTTCACGGTGAAAAGATTAGGGTTTCGGAAGTGAAAGAGAAAAAACAACTTTAATGGTAGAGGTGGGAGGAAGGGGGTGAAAAACTTCTCTTTTAATTTTTCATTTTTTGCTAAAGCTCTATATGCAAGTATTACCTTCGTAGGAAGCGCTTAATGGAAAGTAGGGATTTTTCATTTGCCACATAATAACTTATATATGTACGTGTAGAATATGCGAAGAGTTTTTTCGTCTCTCTTTTCATCGCATTTTTATGATGAGCTAATACTCATCACATATAAATACTTATTATAATATACTTGATCATGGCTCACTTTTTTCTTGAAATTTTTTAACTAAAAATCAATCAAAAAATAAAAAAAGTTACAAATTAATTTTAACATTTTTTCACCCAATCATTTCAATTCAAATTTTTTCCAAAATCAGATTAACTTAATATTGATACACTTTTTTCCTTAAAATTTTTAACTGAATTTTTCGACCATTTTTACTAACTCGCATTTTTTTTCTAAAACCAGGTTAGTTCAACGTTGTTTCAACATAAAGTTTTTAATCATTTTCGCTAATACTTCTTTTTTTTCGTATTCTCTGCTAGTACCTAGATCAATTTTTTTCACCATAATACAGAATCCATCACAAACCTCGATGAGGTCGTGGTTTGAACAATGCACTATGCTTTTTTGGTGCCAGTTCCTGAATGTTTCCTATGAAAAATCATCGATGGGACAGATTACAAAGGTATTGCCTACTAATTTTTGCATTTCCAGAAGTGCTGCGTTCTAGGGTTAATAATTGGTATATAGGCATCTTGTTTGAAGAAAAAATAATCAATATTATTGACAACGTTCCAACAAATCGTTCCATTACGTTTGTATGGAAAAATAGCCGATAAGTTGGGGTACACTGTGGAAGAATTGAAAAGGAGTATGAATTATAAGAGATAAAAAAAACATGAACAAAATTGATCATCATGGAAGTAGAGTAAAAATAAAAGCCACTTCAAAAAATTTCAATTTACATATGTAATTGTGAATTTTTAACCTAGAGCTTTGAAAATATTCCATCTGCACACCATGAGTATAACAGAAAGGAATAAAATTAGCGGAAGACATTCATATAATAATGACAATATTAATAAGGACGAGAAAGCAGTAAAACTACACTATCCATTTAATGAAATCGTTAGTTTGAACTTGTTTACATTTCATCATTCTCTTCTAATTCATTCAAATTTACTTATGCAACAATAACACGACACACAATAAACTCATAATTTTCTCTTTACTTAAAATTTAATTTCGTTCGTAAAAATAAAATATATCGCAGAATACAAGTTCGTGAACACAACACACATTATCTACTCGCTTATCACACGCAGCTCTACACTGCCATATTCAGCTCTTCGATTAAAATAATTAAAAACGAAATTTAAACGTAAAAAGATGTTTGAACTCCTTTTGAGGCGAGGTTTCAAAACAACGTAAAATTTTCATCATACGCCTTGTTTTGCTTCATACAATACGCAGCTCAGCCCGCATTCCAAAATCTCAACAGCCAGGAACATCTTCTAGGTACATGTAACGTGTACAACTACACTTCGTATATCTTTAGACATATAACGTTGAAAAACCTCGAAACTTTTCCTTTTGAATTCATTTCGTTATATTTCGCCCTTACAACGAGTATAACTTCGTATCGTCATATTTCACGGTATTCTAGTCGTAATTAAAAACATTCCGTTGACGTGCTTCTTAAAAGAACGTCTTTCATGGAAAGAATGTTCCAGTCGACAGAGAAGAGTCGAATTAAAAGATTAAATTCTCATATCGCTAAGAAAATGGAAAAGGTTTAGCGGCGTATCAGCGACGAAATAATACCAATGGTAAAATAGTATCTCGAACAATTAATTTTTCACCATTCAACTGATCAAGTAAGTTCTAAAAATCGAATACAAATTTTTTTCGAATAAATCCTATGTTAAACTTCAAGCACAAAGATTGTCAAAATATTTTTAATATATTATATTTTTATCAATTTTTGTACATCTTTAGAATAAAAAAACGTAACTTTGTATATTATAACACTTCAAAACTTCAAAAGAACAGAAAAATCTTCGATTCCACTCCAGTATTCAACAAGGAGACCGAAACTTTCAGCTAATCCTCGACAACAGACAGCTGCTTTGCGACTACAATTTCCACTTTCGAGTTTTCAAATAACCGAAAATAAATTTATCAAAACTTCGCATCAAAGAAGAAGGAAGAAATCTACATTTACAACATCTGCATAAACTCGTATTGTACTTTCGTTCAAAAGAAACCATCTAGAATAAATGACATAGAGAAAAGTAATAATGAAATGGAACTCAATTACTGACAAATAACTTTCTAAAAAAAAAAACCTTTCAAACGAAACAACACGGTTAATTTTTTTAATGTATACTCCACTGGATGATACTCATTTCCTAATGAATTGGTACTTCACTTATTCGACACTCGGTGACAAAAAGAAAAGGAAAGGGGAGTAAAAGAATAACGGCTTTAAAAAAATTCGAAAATTACTCTGCAAATGTTGCGTTAGACGCGAGTGCTCGCGTAAATACGAAAACAGATCACCATAAAAATACTTTCAAGACCCAAGTTATACGAGTACAAAGACCAGTTACGCCTTTTGTGGTGACCACCAAAACATAAGCCTTGTATATTAAACTTCGGTTCATTTAAAATTTCTAGTGATCAAACTACTTTACTGTTTTTTATATTTCTTAATGAACGCTTGAATAAACTGATTTAGCGCCTAGGCAAATCTACTTGGAGTCTAAAGACTTCCATTTTTGAAAAGAATAAATCGATCGTAAATTTTTCTAATTTGAAAACGATAGCTATTATAGCCTATGTGATTTGGGAAAGGGTGGTCGGGAGAGGGTGGGGTCTTCAAATCGTTGCCTTTCAGACCATGTGTAATCATCTGAAAAATGTCCAATTTTTTTGTATACAAATATTTTTTCCCCTTACGTGTAGCGCCAGCAGGTATTTATAAAATTCGCTCAAAATTTAGCGAGGGACTCTTCTTGAAAATGCACAAAAGCACTTTTTTGGTTTTTTCGATTAATTTCAAAATGGCGAATCCCTCAAATTTTGAGGAGTGCTAGAGAAGGGGCAAATACCTAGAATTTTTCATTTTTGATCTCATATGAAAAAGTGAGTCACGGACATCAACATATGCAAATTTCAGCTACCTAAGTGTATTCTGTGAGGAGTTGGAGCAAAAAACGGCTGTTTGGGGTAATTTCAAGTTATGAAATTTCTCGAATCTTCTAAATCTTCTCACCAAATCGACCAGTAAAGTCATAGTTTATATATAGGGTTAGTAGGGGACCAGAATATGAGCTCTTGAATTTGTGTCAAAATGAATCTAAAATGGCGAATTATCAAAATTTGTGTAGAGTTTGTGGAGCCGAAAATATAACTAATATGAGCTCATACGTAATTGGAGATAAAAAGTATATTATATCTCAAATTCACCTCCACGCATGATACCGGAGGGGAGAAAGAGGGGTTATCAACCTCAAAATGTGGTGAGCGTACATGAGAGTCAAATATTTTTTATTCCGATGTCATATAGTAAAATGACCTCGTGTGACTAACCTATTCCGAGATTTTAGCTTCCCAAATGAATTTGGAAGGGAGTTAGAGCAAAAACAACTTTTAGAGGAGAAATTGCAGCGAAATTTCATAGATCTTCCATTTCTCCTCACCAAATCGACCTACAAAAGTCAAACTTCGTATGGGTCAGGTCATGACCACAACATGATCTCTTAAATGTGGATGAAAATAGATCCAAAATGGCGGATCGTGAAAATATGAGGATCATTTGAGAAGCCTCAAGTAGTCTTAATTGAGAAAAATGTGTTCATATGATTATTGCATGGTGAGAAAGCTCTACATTTGTTTTAAATTCAACTTCTCAAGGTGGTTTTGGAAGGGAGAGGGTAGGGATTTTCAGACTTTGTATTGAGTGTGGCCAGTAGACATTAAAGGGTTAGCAAATTTATTTATAAACTGAACAAGTCCCAGTTAAAAACTCAGCTCCAGTAATGACGCATGTCTGCTTACATTTTTCTGCTCACAAACATAAATGAGGTTTACACCGTATATAGAGCCTATATATCGTACATGGTAAACATTCCATCTCAAGAAAGAATGTTTGAGATAGCAGGCGATTTAGTGTTTTCTCGGATTGTTCCAAGGTCGTTTCATGAGGAAAGCTTTGAAAGTTGTTTCTCAAGATCAACTATTCTACGAATGGCCTTATTAGAACCATCTTCCTAATTATTTTATGGGAAAATTACCAGAAGAGATGAGAGAGCCAGCTAATAGTGAAAATATTACTTTTCTCTACCAATCCCTTTAAATGACCTCGGAGTACAATGAAAAAGCTTGGAATAACTCTCAAATCATGCCCAATTCCATCTCGATGAAGATTCTTTAAATCTGCAGGTAATTTGAAGAATTTAAACGAACCATACTAATCGTTTTCAACTCGACTATAAAGAGAAAATTATAATCAAAACGGGAGAAGAAAAAAGGGATCAGTATTCACTATTCATATATTTTACTAGTCTAGCAATTCCTATCAGCGATATTTAATGTTATTCGAAAACGTAAAAACACTTGATAAAATTCTACGCCATTTTTTCACAGTACCTCGAGCTTTAGTGCTTTACCCTCAAAAAAAGCAATAACTTTGTTCAAATTCACGTTTCACGAAATCTCTCCTTTCTTCAATCGTTTCTTATAAAAGAGAAAACCAGCGAGCAAAAAAACTCCCAGTTTCATAACGGATATAGGATAAAAATCCGCGAAAAATTAACGCCTTGAAATTAATTCGACGACAGGATGGTACGAGCGAGATATGAAACTACACCAGTCATCCTCCTATTGTCATGCAAAAAATGTACAACAAAAACCACCCTTGGTACATATATCTCGCGACTTTTAACCTCTCACGTGTTCACATACAGAGCATCAACGATGACGTTCTTTTTTCGGTCCCTTTAGCTGCGTAAATTTCCGCTCGTAAATACACCAGCCGGGCCAACCATGGTGCTGGTAAAGAGCTTATTCGACTGGGTAGATTTTCTCACTCGAATATCCCATTACAGCGCATAACGAGCGCGCAAAAAAATAACCTTCTGTAGTGGTACTTTTAAAATTAAAATATCATCCCGAAATACCGATCCTGGTAATAATGTCATTTTATAAATACTTCGAATATTTCGCCAGAGGCCAAATTATCTGGTCTCGAACGGACGTGTTTTTAATTTTTCATGCTTCGAAAATGGTGAACTCATTCGTGAGCCAACGGCCATCATTTTACTATAATTTCGTCGATATGGTTACCTTTTTTTTTGGATCGAATGTAAAATTACCTTGGCGATCGCCAATGTCAAAATTTAACCCTCTAATCGTATAGGGACGATAAAAATACAACCATCAGTATGTACATAACGTTCGAGTCCCTATCCACTCGCCAACGTGATAATACTCGAAATCGCGCCGACTCACCTCGATGTACTCACCTACCCAGCCTTTTATTTCTTTTTTCCAAAGTACTATTTTCCGCGAATGCACCCTGATACCGTCCCTGTTCTAGTATATTTTATAAATTAATACCATTTACCAGACCACCAATGCGAATTAATAGTTCGTGGAAAGTACGCGGAGTCGAAAAGAACCACTATTGACCCCAAGAGAATAGTTATTTATGCCTCGTATCCAAACTGATACGACGTAATATTAAAAACAGAGAGCTACATTGTACCAAGACGACAATATATCGCCAAACAGCTCGGTATCGTCTGAACTATGTACGCTGTAATGCGATTCGTGAGAAAATTACACAGTTACTACAATTAATAAGCTCGCTATAAGTTGGAAAAGGCTTACCCAATGTATCCAGAGCAACTTCAGCAATAAATTATTTTAACAATTCGGAACGTGAAAGTATTCATTGAATTTTTTCCACCTCATTTTCTACGTCGAGATTCATTCGCGATCGAGTGTGCCAAGAAACCTTCATTTTATAATCAAATTTGTACCAAACGCTCGTACTGTTGTGTCGATGAAGGACTCTTCTTCGTGTCGATTTCTTTCTTTAATTTTCAAAAAGTTACTCGAGCTTTGAAGAATTGTATTCATTTTTCAGCGAACTCCGTTTTCATCTTCTCTCAAAGAATACCTCGTGGCTTATCTCCAATGAATTGTTGCCCGTCGTATAGAGCAAGAAAAATTGTGATGTTGTTTTTGCCAAGTATCAGGTATCAAGTCCTGATCCACAGGTGGTTCTCTAATACTTCTTTCTCGACGTCGCACCAGCGTTGTAGGAAGTAACATTAGTGTTGAGCATAAATCCTCGCAAACTGGGTATATAGTAAAAAACCGTCGAAATCGATTAATTTCAAGTCATTATACTTCGCAGTAAGTAGGTAAAATAGTACACTATCGATTGATTGATATACAGATTACAGACAAGACTTGGGTAACATGACTGCGTGTTTGGTTTCTGTATCCTACTCAATCATTCGTTCGCTTACTCAAAATTTACAATTACTGTCAACAACTGACAGATGGTCAAGATAGCAGAGTTTGAAGTTATATATACCTAAATATAAACACTTTTAGTGAGCAATTCATTAATTAATAATCACTGTAAGAACGCACATCACCGATTTCTGCAATATCTCGTAGCAGAAAACTTGGTGCACTGTACTTCTCATGGATAGTGAGCTCTTTTATTTCTTTGCATTTCTATTACACTAACAACACGTTTATGCAGGAAAACTCCATACAGTACAGTCATGTTATCTAATAATTTGTTTTCAACTAGATTCGGCTATTTTAAGAATTATTTTTCAACATGGATTTTTCGATTCCACTGTGCATCCCCTTCTCCGGGGAGAGAAGTAAGATCAAAACTTTAGACGCTTGAACAGTGATTCCTATGTATTTATCCTATTTTTAGTCAGTTATTAATTCATTATGTGTGCCTATATTGTATTGTCTAGTGAGCTCGTCATATCGAATCAAGCTTATAATTTTGTTTAATTTTATTAAAATTAAAACAATTCACTCTTATGCGGCCACAAAATTTAAATATAATTGGCCACCAACAAAAGGTTGCCTGAATCGACGAGAACATAAAGAGCCACGAGCTCACTATCGTCACAGTATGACTCCTTTTCCACTTTAATAAAAACCTTTCTTCAAGCAAGTGTTCATTTCCGGCGCTCCAAGCGCTTATTATACAGTAAGTAACCTAGGCGCTTTTAGCGCTATTATTCTTAGAACTACCTTCAGGCACATTAATTTGCGCTAACAATCTTCCGGCGCATTAGTTTGCGCTAATAAATATTTCGGCCGCATTCATTTGCGCTGTACAGATTATGTAGGGGAATCAATAGGTATTTCTTATCAGTATTCTTACATAATTTTGGCCTGACGAAGGGGAAATGAGATATTGAAACTTGATTTTAGTTCTTGGTTCTCTATTTTTCATCAGGCGCTATAGTACAGTTACACCTTGTGAAGGAGCAATTTATGTAACGCCACAAATGGTTGGTTGTTGGTGACCAATACTCCAGATCCTAAAAAAGAAACTCCTTTTTCACTCTTATGCGGCCACAAAATTTAAATATAAATGGCCACCAACAAAAGGTTGCCTGAATCGACGAGTATATAAAGAGCCGCGAGCTCACTATTGTCACAGTCTGACTCCTTTTTCACTTTAATAAAAACCTTTCTTCAAGCAAGTGTTCATTTCCGGCGCTCCAAGCGCTTATTATACAGTAAGTAACCTAGGCGCTTTTAGCGCTATTATTCTTAGAACTACCTTTAGGAGCATTAATTTGCGCTAGGTATTTTAGGCGCATTAATATGCGCTAATAAATATTTCGGCCGTATTCATTTGCGCTGTACAGATTAGGTAGGAGCATCAATAGGTATTTCTTGTTGGTATCCTTACAATTGGAATCGAAAAATCCATGTTGAAAAATAATTCTTAAAATAGCCGAATCTAGTTGAAAAAAAACTAGAGAACATGACTATACTGTATGGCATTTTCCTGCATAAACGTGTTGCTAGTGTAATAGAAATGCAAAGAAATAAAAGAGCTCACTATCCATGAAAAGTACACCAAATTTTCTGCTATACAAGATATTCCAGAAATCGGTGAAGTGTTGATGAGTTGTGTTAATTATAAGTATTATCATTATACTTACGAGATTTTTTCTTCAATTTTTAAATTCTCAGATGAAATATTGGTGCAAAATGCTAACAGCAAGTACAATTTTTGAGCTCATTTTAATAATTGGACCAAAAAAAATGANTATTTCGCAGCTTTATCATGTGAGATTTTTTGATTATCACTTATAGTAAGATTAGTAATGCGAGTAGGGTTAGCCATATTTACGTTTGTTTTCTTCTCTTTTTCAAAAGAGGGATCGATTATAAAATCGTTATCAAAATCTTCAAGTGACAAATTAGTAACTTGTTCAGTTAAATTTCCAAATACTGAATTATATGAATTAATTTTTTTAAAAGAAAATCCTTTAATGGTTTATGCCTATAATGTTTGGCTTGTAATATTTTTGCAAAGTTTTTATGAAAGAAATAACTTTTTCAAAGTCAGTTTTGGATAAGGACTTATTTAGTCTATTTTTGATCCCAAGCAAATATGTTTTAGGGCAATATAAATCTAATACAGATAATACTTCTGTATCAGCTTCACAAAAGATTAATTTTTCTCCTGTGGGGTTAGTTTCGACATTAATGTTGTCATTATCATCCGAGTTAACAGTAGACATAAGGATATAAACTATTTCTAATACACTAAAGTTGGTTACTAACTTACTCTACGATTCAGCCAGTAATGTATTAGCAATTAGTTTATGGAATAGACATATAGGATTGAATAAATATTTCAGTAAATACTTCGAGTGACGATGCTCCGATCGAGTCACTTATATTCTTGACGTGAACGTGGAAAAGAGATCAAACGGTTGATCAGGCCGAACGACACTTTAACGCGAACACGGATTTTTAATAAGGCAAAAAAAATTAAAAGTTCAAAAAAAATTTAAAACGCACGAAAACCATAGCTGGTTCGCGGATACCGACTGCGCCAATGTTGTGTTTGTACTACATTGAAAGAAAGACATAACACTGCAATAATTATTTTATTAATCGTAAAGCTTAATTTATAGGCGAATATGAATAACGGTAATGAATAACGGTAGTATAAATAAACAATCTTCCGGCGCATTAGTTTGCGCTAATAAATATTTCGGCCGCATTCATTTGCGCTGTACAGATTAGGTAGGGGAATCAATAGGTACTTCTTGTTGGTATCCTTACAATTGGAATAGAAAAATCCACGTTAAAAAATAATTCTTAAAATAGCCGAATCTAGTTGAAAACAAACTAGAGAACATGACTATACTGTATGGCATTTGCCTGCATAAACATGTTGCTAGTGTAATAGAAATGCAAAGAAATAAAAGAGCTCACTATCCATGAGAAGTACAGTACACCAAGTTTTCTGCTACAAGATATTCCAGAAATCGGTGAAGTGTTGATGAGTTGTGTTAATTATAAGTATTTATACTTACGAGATTTTTTCTTCAATTTTTAAATTTTCAAATGAAATATTGGTGCAAAATGCTTACAGCAAGTACAATTTTTGAGCTCATTTTAATAATTGGACCAAAAAAAAGTGATTTTAGGTGTGTAGAGTGGAAAGTTCTGTCGAATTCAGACACTGAGCGTGAAGGATAGGTACCTATCTAACGAGGTTAATACAAAGAAAATTAAAGATAAATACTCGATTAAAATCAAATGACAACAATGGTGCCTATCCTTCATGTCTCGACGAGGCGAATGCTTTAATTGTGTCTGAATTCGACAGAAAGCCTCGATTGTCTGAGATATCTAACGGGGATTTTCCAAAGATAGCGTTGGTCCTGGCAGGGAACTGGCTGAAAAGATAGAGTCAGTCCGGGACCAGCAACGAGAGTGACACGTCGACGCGGTTTTCGTTTTTTTTTCTCTCAAATTTCGTGATAAGAGAATTATACATTAGCGTGCCTAGTGGCACAGATCGTCAGTTTTTACGTCTCTCTCTTTTGTATTTTCCTTTTTTATTTAATAATAAAATAATAAAAAAAAAAAAACCAACGAGCCAGAAGCCGGAGATACCACTATCAGCGACGGCGCAGGATCCTGGAATACGACATCGCCGGGTCATCGTCATTGGGCTTTAGACGTCGTCGCCAACATCGTCGACGCGGAACCGTAAATACGATCGCAATTGTTTATTTATTATATTATCGTATTTGATTATTACTATTTGTTACCACCCCCAGCCCGTCCTACACGTTTTTTTTATGTAATTTTTATTAATTTTTATTTAGTCATTTTTATTTTTTATTTTGTATGCCCTGTCGATTCCTTTTTTTTTTAAATTAATTTCGCGCATGTAATAATAGCCCGATAAACTAAATAAACGCAAATTGTGGAAGAAAATCACGACTCGTATATATTATGTACGCGGCGGTAAGCCGACGCTACAGGTGGTCTAAAATCCCAAACAATGTATACACTAAGGTGTGAAAATAATACATTACAAGCCCCCTTCCCCCTATTAAAAATTACACATAATTTGTAAAAAAAATCCAATATATCACATGTATTTTGATCTATACTTCAGTTTCTATTAAATCACACTAATGAGGCCTTTAATTTATAAAATAAGTTGACCTATTCGAAATTTAGAGCTAATTTCTTTTCTTTCCCCTCCCCCCTTTAATATAAGAGTTAATTACGAAAAGTATACGTTCTTATGTAAGATTTACAGCTTGTTTATTTCTACAGCCATGAAGGTAACACAAATTAAAACTTATACCTAGAAATAAGAAAACAAACTCAACCAATACTATAAATGAACAATACATAGATAGTCCACTGTATGTTAAATTTGTATCGCTGCAAAATTGGAGCTGATTCGTTTTCGCCTAATATTTTAAAAACAATTCAAGATAGAGGGTTCGCAAATGGCTCATAAGAGATTGAAATGCAAAATGAATTCATTTTTCTCAGTTGCGGTGATACAATTTTGGCGCCCGTAAGCAAAATGGAGGAAGGCGGCCCACTAAAAAAAAAAACTTTGTACCTATTTCGTGATTTTCCTTCATTCTTCAAGAACATACGGGTTATAAAAAAAAAGGAATTTCAACTAAGAGTATTTGGGAATGAGGTGCATGGCGATGGCGCCCCCAGCCTTCGGCGCCCGTAAGCATTGCTTCCTCTGCTTCCACAGCCTATCGCCGCCACTGATTTTTCTTAAAGTTACTATCGTCCATTTAATTTCAGAATTTATTTCGTAAAAGCGGTTCTTTTACATTACTACTCGTATAAATTATCTCAAAAAATAAATCAATGACCATTGTTTTATAATTGTAAAACACATATACAATTGCATGATCTTTCAAATGAACTACTTTCAAACTTTCCATCTATATTCTTTCTAGAGATATTTGCAAAAAAGCATGCAATAAGTCAAATTTATTTTTAGTACTGGAGCTCATTCACAGAGAGTACTCTAAAAAATGAATTAGTTTCATTAAAATAACTCGAGACTCACATCGATGGCAATAATGTTTCAAAAGAGAATCGTGTATAAAATGTCAAGTTCTTTCCAATGATCTGTTTCTGAACACTTCAACTCAATTTTTATCCTAGATGTTGATAAAAAACTTTTTTGGCCCGTTTACAACATTATGAGTGATAAATTCCTATATACCGATAGCCTGGCATCTATGTAGGGTTAACCTATGCTAATATCGAAGTAGCGATTTAATGAAGCATATAAGTTATTGTTTGCATGCGTAAAATATCCACTCGTGTAATGAAGCAAACTAAGAGAATGAAGTCATCCGCAAGAATAGCATTAGTTTACGTTTAAAGCCAAGAATAAATTCTTCATGATTTCTACAGTATATTACTTGGGTTTTTGTTTCTTTTTTTTCTTTCGTTTTTCTACTGTAGAATCTGAAAATACGAGTACATGGAAACTTTCAAAAGTGAAACAATCATAATAGAATCTTAATACGTTTAAAATTGAAAGTTAGGGTAATATTTGTATTCTGTGTTCTAAAAAGTATGCATACTTTAATCAGTCATACCAAAATATAGATATCAGAAATCTTTTAATGTTGAGGGAAGGTAAAATGTGGAAATAAGAAACCCAATTCGCGTACTCGAAGCAATTACGGAGCATGTGGCTCCTGCTTCAATAATTTGTTGGATATGAAGAGAGCTTATACCTGAATACAAAATTCAGAAGGTTACCATTACATATATGATACCGAGCATAAACTATAGCGAAAATTTCATCGATCTGCAACCTGGAGCGTTGAATAATTTATTCGCATAAAGAACGCCATAGGCTCAATAAATTTTACAAAGCTACGTCGACGAGTTTTCATAGACAATATTGCGAAGAAAAAAAAAGTGAATTCAAAATGGCGGCTCGTTAAAATTTGAGGAAAGCTTGAGAGGTCTCAAATAGCTCAAACTTGAGAAATATGGACTCATATCAATTCTTGGTGGTATACGTATATAAGCAGCTAAATCAACTGAATCACACATTTGTGTATTATTTTACTTCATAGTAAAAAACCAACGAAAATGAGGAAAATTTGAAAAATTCATATAATTCTGTTCAAACTATTTAAAGCAGCTGAAAATTTGGATTTGAAGCATACTTGGTATGTACTTTCGAATGATATTTGTTCAGTTTAAAAAAGGGTCACACCTCGGGAAATAACTTCAAAAAAATTTGCAAAATCGAGGAAATAAAATACAACGTTCCACACCTCAGCTAAAGATAATACATCATTTAAAAAAATTAGTCAGTCAATTTGAGTTCGAAGTATAAAAATAAAACAATATTATTCCTTAGATACCTTGAAAGAGAGAATTATGGATGACGCGCGCACATTCATCATCGTTTCGTACCGCGTACCGCGCCGCTAACATTAAGATAAATACCTACAGCGAAATTTTCTGCACTAAACACACTCCGTCGCCGGTTCTCGAAACATCAACAAAACCAACCGACCCGAATCCCTTCATCTACTCCGCGAACAAACGCTTGGCACATTTTTAAAACACAAACAAAACTTGTAAAGATTTGCTAAACAGAAACACATATCTCTCGAATACGAAGTACAGGATAGGTGTACGAAAAAACACCAACAATATCAGAATCCCTTTGGGTTTAAAAATTCGAAATTCGACTAAATCAACTAATCGACTCTCATCTCGAGGTAATACACGTTCGACTAACTGCGGCGATTGTGCATTGTTATGATAACGCAAAAAGAACGAGTAAATACACGAACCAAATCATTTTAAAAACATTGCAATGCCCTTCTTACGAACTTGATAAAATCGAAAAAATGACGCGGTATGGATAACCCTGAACGAGAAAAAAGAGAAATAATATTCTAAACTTTCATCTATAACCAGCACCCACATTTTCAACCCTGTGAAGCAACGATCGACCAACGTCGCGACAGTGTTTTGGCGGATAGAATAACGTAATTTTCAGAACGAACGCGTCTCGCCGATTTTTCCCACATAACACTCATATGCGTATTGTCGACTGAATTTCTTTTCAAATCTTTTTTCCAACAAAAGATAAAAATTATAGCGATACGAAATTCGTGTAATTTGTAACTTTCTTTCTCTTTATTTATCAATTTTTATTGGCGCATCAATCATTGATAAATACTAAATAAATAAATAAATAAATAACTACCGAGTCGAGCATATGATGTAATATTGCCATTAACCTGTTCGCCAAAATTAACTTGACTAGAAAAAAAAAGGCAGTCAAATAACTATAATAAAACTATAAAAACTCTAAGAAATAAAAATAATAATAAGCCGTGAATTTTATAGGATCGACTCACCGACTCGTAATTAGCATGAGCCACTACTAGCATTATCGTTGGAAACAATACATATTTAGAATCTCGAAAATGTATCGAAATTTTGAAACAGTTCTAAGACTTGTCTAGATTCCATACAGGATTTTGATATACTAAAACTTCGATACTGTTTTCGAGACTTGGTTAAACTGAATCATAAGCTGCCATTCGCACTTCCTTGGACAGCGCACGGATTCCTTAAACTGAATTTTATGAAACGTTATTCACAAGATGACTTTAGTAAGGGTTTATAATTTTTTTTTTGGTTTTTTTGTGTAAGTTACTTTTGACTTTCATTTTATAATTAAAGCCTCCCAAAATCTCGATCAGGGGTTACTAAAGTTTGAATTTTCACGAAATATTTATACACGATTACCAAATTCTGCAGTTAAGAAATGAGTTTCGAACATGTATCTCATATATTTTATAACCTCTTCTAGAACTGTCGATGGTTCCCGAAATTTCCATTTTGAATACAAATTAATTTAATGTTTATAAATCGTTTTGTAAAAAAGATAATTGGACGCTGATTCCGTCTACCATTTTCTTCCAGTTTGTCATTTGAGCCAATTCTAATTGTAACTTCGAAGATGTGATAAATGAACGGATTTCACTTTTTTTTTTAATTCTTTTTAATCTTTCATTTTATTTCCCTTGCTTTCAGATCCGCTCGCAACCATTCATTTCTCGCGTTCACGTTATTCTATGCTTTTTCTTTGATTAATTCAAAGTGGTTTGACCTATAACAGGTTAAACCATTCCGGCTGGCCACCAAGAAATTTTAGTAAATTTCTATCGGTTCTCCCAGCCACAAGAGTCTGAGAACAACAACCAATGAAAATGAAAAATATTTGGTTCTGAATGACGTCAATATGAGCAGCTAAATGTACACGTGGACTCATCACTTTTGCGGCGTAAGGGAGGAAACCGAAATTTTATCAATGCCCACTAAGACTGATGCCTTATTGGCTGTTGATATTATCAACTCACAGTTGCTCATATTGACGTCATCAGTAAACAATGCACTTGAAAAAATAAAGTTGAAATTTTTCACTTGATCTCAAATGGTGTAACCTGTTATAGGTCAAACCACTTTGGATTAATTAATGAGACATCAACACTTGCTAGGACACCTAATTCTTGACCTATACACTACTTTCACGTGATTTCTTCACTACTTCGAATTGAAAATTTCGTTCATTCTTTATATAAAATTCTTTAATTTATAATTATGTAGGATTAGTTAGGTGTTAAGATACTGAACTAGTTCCTCACTTAAATCTTCGAATTTTATGTTTTTAATTAAAGTGTAAAGTGTAAGGGTACAAAAGTAACTTGGGTACACTGTAAATCATAGATTATGTAACAATAATAATAGTTTTACCTTCTGTCGTACTCGGTAATCGTAACAAATAAAATGTATTAACCATGAACGATCTAACCGCAGAAGAAGACATTTTCGAAAAATCAAAGTCGAATATAAATCGTAAAATAAGTTACAATTAAGAATAGCTATTAATCACACGAAATCGATCATAAGCGATACGAGGTCTACACGAGTTATATTTCTTCAATCTTAGACGTGACTGATACTATTCTGTTTTTTTGTAAAACGCGAAATCATCGTCATTCCTCGTTGATATTTCTCTAATACTCGTACATATGCTCTAGTTCTACCTGCTTGCAACCCACGACGTACTTTCCATAATTATCACAACATACGTACTTCATCATTACTGCGCGACAGCTGCAGCCTGAGAATTTAACATCGTTCGAAATTCGAACGACATTCGCGTGTAAAATTCAAGTTTCAACGATGCTGCGAAAAATGTTAATGCTAGTAGATCATGAAAACAAGATGAGAATGTTCTGAGAACCTGGCAGAAGTTTCAAGCACCTGCAAAATCTACAGATAAATTGCAGAGCGTCTGCATATGAATGTGATGTTCTTAGATTCTTAATTGATAATACTAAGCAATTGAGTTCTCAAAAATGAAGAATTCGAGTCCTTATTTTTCAAAAAGATTTGTTCTCTTTTAATTTTAACGACAGGAAGAACTTGTACATATAATGGGAGCTTTTGTTGGATTAGGAAAAAAAAAACTCAAATTATTTCGTTTTACAATCACTCTAAACCATACTTATCAAAATTATGTATTTTAATTTTACTCAACTATTGACTATTTGCTTTAGTTCATTCGGCAACACTGATTCTTGATAAAATTTATTATTAAATTTTGCGATTATTTTCAACGGCGTAAATGCTAGAGGCGAGTATATTAAAGTTTGAACCATTACCAGACTTTTTTTTATATAGTGATGAAGTTAACATTTACGGAGGGAAATATCCATAATGGTAGAATAAATAGTTATCGATTTTATGACCCAAAATCAACAAAACGCGATTTTGTCCTGTAATTATTTTGTAGTTTACGTACTTCACTTTTCTTCATTAACGTGCCATCCCGACAAACATTTTCAAGCGATAAATGCACGATTTCAAGGCAGGGATGGCAGATTTAAGAGCGATTTCGTGGCGTATATAACCAACTGTGAGCAGGACAAGCGATTTACAAGCCGGTTCATCGCTGTGCAGGCGTTTTAAACATGAATTCAACACGGTACACCATTCATTTTAGATGTTTCAGTCGAGGATAAGAGAGGAATTATACGCGTGATAGCGTTTATGAAGTCGTATCCCCGCTATATTTCATACTGATATCACAATATCGCTCAAGTTGCAATCATCCACTCAAAAGAAGCGATTTGATATGCCAAATTTACCTATGGAATTTTTATTTGATTCTGAGCGTACTTTTAGATCTGCATAGCACTATGCTATTGAAACTTGACAGACAGGTGACAGTTTCTTGAAGAAAGGCGTGTTTTTCAATAAAAATGTTTTTTTGATGCTATTTAAAAATTATTACTACCTAAATAACCATAAAAACAATTAAAGTTGATTTCTGTATTAGAAGATCAAATTTAGAAATGGGCTACCGCAATTTTATAAGAAAAATTGTAAAATTAATCAAAAATATACTTTTTTTATGAATATACAAAAGAAAAAATAATCATATGTATTTAGTAAGGGAGAAAAAAAAAGACCTAATGCAATAGGTATTTTTCTCTTTCAATGTTCGCGAATATTTTTCAAATGCATATATTCATGTCAAATTCACTATATTTATGATGATGTGCAATGACCGCCAAAGAATACCAAGTCAAAAACTTATGCTAAAGAATGAAAGTTAGATATACACCTCATAATATACAGCGCATTCCTTCTCGGAAATCGTTTCATAAAATTTTACTGAGGTCGGTGCACGTTTTTTTTTTTTTTTTTTTGTTGTCTGCTGTAATTGTTGTACTATTTCTAAAAGGAAGCGTTTTTTATCAAATGTTTCGGATTGTGCAAGTGTCCTGAATGTGAACCTGAACGTGTTTAGTTTTCATTTCGTATTATAGAATGGAATGATTTAGTCATTTCATTTAATATGTTCAGTTTAGTGAAAATCTTAGTTTTTATTTTGTATCAAATCTTCGTCAGACACAACACCAAGTATTAAATCTTCGTTAAACGCAACATCAAAGATTTGGTAATTAGTTGGTGAGTACCTTATAATTTGTATTATTAAATATAGGCTGTATAATAAACTTACTAGGAACTATTTTTTAAGTTAATGTTTGTAATAATTTCAATCAACGACTTAAAATTTATACACACTTTATTATGATCAAATCTTAACACAACATAATTTTTATAGATGATGAGCAAGCGACAATATATATACCTATATATATAAAAGGGAAAGCGTTTCTCATCGCACTTATTATCTTAGACGCGCTAAGGAAAGATAACAGTTCATGAATCCTAATCAAGTAATATTTTTTCCCTTGTTTTTGAAAATCATCATTCGCAACCAGTTTAGTTTCATTTTTGCATATTTTTGTTAATTTAGGTAGACTATTTTTATAAGCAAAAAAAATTTTTCATCAGCTTCTTTTTTTGATATACTAATAATAACTATCAAATGCATTTTAAAATTCAATAAAATCTTTCCCAACTATTATCAAGCAAATATGGTAAGTTTTGTTTTCTGCTATATACTTTTAAAATGTTTCAAATAATTTTGAAAAAATTGATTACTTTTTACAAAATATGAAATTTATTTTATTTATATTTATATTTTAGTAAAATGTACCCCTCTCGTCTATTCAAAAAATATGCTGGTTGAAACTTTTCAATGTATAAATTTTCATTTCTCATTATCAACCATCCTCTAGGATGATATTTCTGAAAGCAGTGTCCTCTTTTCAACCAAAAGAAATACAAAACAGAATGATGCTGTTGAAAACGGTTATTAGGGAAGTTAGGAAGGTGTTGGAAACAGCTACTGGAGAAGAGAGTGAAATAGAAGAACATGGGAGGGGAAAAGAAGATAACGTTGATCGAGTTTTAGATTTTCAGGACTATTAAACCGTGGAAATAACTTAATTTCTTTTATAATATTTTTGATATATATAAAATATATTTATTACAAAACATAGTATTTTTCGTGTTTTAATTTTTTACATTGTTTAGTATTTTTATATTGGTATTTTTGATACCACATTACTGCTAATTTTTTGGTTATTATTATAAGTAATATAGCAGGTCTTATCAATTATTACCGATGATACATACATTACTATATTTATTAAGAAATGGAAAGTTCCTCCAATTTGTGTGATTACTTTCAATAGAAAGTAAATAAGTTGAATACCTTTAGTCTATCACATACAATTCTTCATAATTCCAATGAACCCGATGAAATAAAATAGCAACGATAGTCGATAAGAAATTATTATTTGACGGGTATGTTGAGAGAACACTACGATGGGCCCTACCAGACCAACACAGAAGCTACCTTGGCAGAACTGAGATTAGGACGATGAATGAAGAATTCCTCTAAATAAACACGGATTTATACATCGCAACTGATATCAGCAGTACATCAATGAACACAACGAAATAGAGTATTTGAGGGCTATAGGCCACAACATAGTACATATTAGCATAACAACAATAGAAACAAAAAAAATTTCGTCAGTTGTTCATTCGGGATTTCAGCATTCGGGAATGGTGGGAGAAAAAGGGAAATTTCTTATTCGGGATAATGGCTATTAGGAAAATCAATTCGGGAAAATGACCCGGAATCACTTATACAACGGCAGATACAATTAACGATATCATAGATGAAGTGTTTTTTCAAGAGAACACTATAGCATTTAAAACGATATTATGGCTGGATCATCCCGTTTTAATCATTTATCAGCCAGATTCCGGTAAAACCACGATGACTCTTCTACTACAATCGTATTTATCAAGCAATATCACATGGTCGGAGAAATTAACGACGTTTTTCGAAAATTGCGAGTTTGCGAAAACATACAGAAATCGAGTACTGTCCTTTGACTATATACTAGATGGACCGAGTTAATGTTGGAAAACTGCGGTGAAACATTACATGCATCAGAGTCGGAACACTCGTTGCAACTTTATATCTTGCGCATGCCTGAAGTCCTTTATCACTTTCATGTTATTCTGATTTTAAGCAGTATTATCGATGTCCCATTGCCGCATTATTAACGCGAAATAAATTTGCGCATGCGTATTTAGAATTTAGTCACGAGTGTTCTGAGAAAATCTGGGCTGACATTTGCTTGTTGCTAGCTCGGTCCATCTAGTATATAGTTAAAGGTACTGTCCTTTCATGGTCTCTGTACTTTCATTCATCGGAGAAGAGTTTAATGGGATAATGCACACTAAATAATTAGAATACCATGTGTTCTCAGTTCACTCACGTTTTCATTTAGAATTTTGTAGAATATTCGAATAAATATTTCAGTGAATTCAACAAAATCATGCTAAAAAATTATAAATTCCTGATACACGTAGCAGAATCATGTAAGAGGAGAAAATGAAAAGAGTCAGTAGAAACCAAATATACAATCACAATATTTGATGCCTCTTCATTCCACACTCAAAATATTCCTCCATAAAATAAAACGAAAAAATGCTCCATATCATATAAATACATTCCAAATTCCAATTTAATAAAAATTCTTCTTCAGAATTTAAAACGTATTGTCAATTCCAAAGAATTTGGTTTTCGCGTATTTCATAATTGAAACGGCGTGAAAAGGGATTCAGTTCTGACCCTATTTTCAGCCATGCACTGAGAAAGCGCCACTAAGCTTCTTGAAACGTTTTCCATTTATAATGCAAAAATTAAAAACAAATCTTGTCTGAACAAGAAATAACTCTTATTAAACATTTCTGCTTCGGGACAAGTTAGACCGGGGAGTGGAATGGAGCAAAAAAATCTAATTCGGAAAGAACAGGTGTTTTATTAACGTTAAACATCCAGCTACTCTATGTAAACATTTTTTCGAACGTGTTTCCGTAACTTTAAAATTCAATTTGTCGGAAAGCCTTTTGGTTACATCTCTTTGCACAAAAAAAAAAAAAAAAAAAAAAAAAACTATACACGGATAATCTATATGTATTCTATTTTACGCCGAGTTTACAGACGATTTTCAATTTCCCATGCGTAAAGAAAATTTCCATCTAGTATTATCGATGCCAAAACTGTCATCTATTTTTTTTTCAATACACGTTCGGTAGCTCGCGAGGTTGTACACTTGTATAGCACCTCTGGGCGTAAAGTTTAACGTAAGCGATACCCGAACTGCCTGAACGGGCGGCTTAGCAAGGCGTAATGCGTATACCGAGCATTTGCCAGATGAAATTGGATACTTTTCATTTATTTATTGACATCGAATCCCACTTATACATAACCTATATATGTTTCGGTTATTATTCTTTATTCCCTCAATATTATGGAATACGATAAAAGTATTTACCATTCCTTCCCAGTCCAATGGTATAAATAAGTTTACGCAACAATTTTTTTTAAATTATGGGTAAGATAAAATGAGTAATTTCAAATTTTGCAAATCTTTCTTCTATAGTTTCGGCCACGTAATTCGTTCGACATCTCACGTAGTAGATACCCTTTCCGTGAAAACCAATCGAAGTATCGAAACTGCGGTTAAAATTAAATTAAAAAATAATAAAACTTTTATTACACAAGTTAAAATTAAATCTACGTTCGATTTTTTTCATCGCAGGTTTACTCGTAGTTTCGAAAATATCGTTTATACAGAGTATTATACACCTAATCAAAAAAATGGTATTACTAAAATATCGCTGAGCCTTCAATAAAGAATAATTAGAGAAATCGAGTTCCTGACGAATTTCATCTTCACCCTGGATTACGTTGAATAACGACGATACATGGAATTTTCGGAGATACACCCTCACGACCTCATACCCCTTATTGCGAATAAGTGAACAAACGTTAATCTGCAGTACATCTGGGAGAACGTAAGAAATCCCAAGGTAATCTTTTCGTTCGGAGGGAATTAATAAAACATTTTATTTTTCGCTAGACTCCACTCGCTAAAATGTCGACATATTCGTTTATAATTCTTGGGTCACTTCATCCCCACGCTCGGTGCCGAATCGAAATTACATTTCGAGGCATGCGAAGGTTAAAGAAAGGTATTTCCCAATTAAACTGAGCCAAACATATTGGAAAAATTCGCCCGATTGGCGAATTATTTCAGGCTTCAAATAGCGGTTACAAAACCAAAGGCTTCGTTGTATACAGAATTTTAGCCGATACAAAATGCGGTGTATGGATGGATGGTGAATCATCGATATTTGTGTTTCATTAGGCGCGCCCTGTGTCGGTTTAATTGCGTTATTATTGTCGCCTTGATTTCCATACGCAACGGGAGTTCCAATTTTCCGCGCACTAGACACGACCAGAAAGAAAAGGAAAATCGAATTTGTTCGCGGAAGCGATTATTGACATTGAAGTCACGTTGTCGCGTAATATTCTCCAAGAAAATGGAAATTTCGTTTATCGAATTATTTGGAAACTTGTTGCGGCCAGAATTATGAGTATACGAAGGGTCGTAGTTTAACGCTACACCGCTAGGAATTACGTCAATCTAGTTTGATATGTCTAGTAAATAACGTCGACGCAGAGTTTACGCTCCAGGTAATTTTGCGAGTACTTGTCGAATCTTCACGCTTATACAGACTCGATTATTCCTCATTCGAAGGCTGCATGAAAAAATCCCTGCACTGAGTTCATTCGATGAAAATCACATCAATAACTCATTTATCAAAACATACGTTTCTCTCCTTTATGTAGCACGAATAGTACAAGAATAGTTATTCGAAGATAATTAGAGAATGCGCTACTCTCTAGCTTCGCTTAGAAGGTCGAAATTTCAACATGTCGGTGTTCGTGACTTACTCTGTCATACGAAAATATTATTAGAATTTGATAATTTAGTGAATCGCCATTTTGAGCCAAAATAAAACTCTGCAAAAATAGTTTGAAGATTTCAAATTCAAGGAGAAAATATTATAATTATAAAGAACTGAATGGAGTTTAATTCATAATTCTTAGACTAAAATCTTGCTACCTGCAGTAAAACATTGTGATATCAATATCAGCGGATACCCTGTTTTTCGATAAAATGTATAGAGTCGCAGGATTAAAATTAAAAATCCATTCTGCGTGGAGGGTTGCGAAGCTATACCGGACCTTTGGGTTCGACGGTGCAGTTATGTCAAGATGCGGCTGAAAATATAATGAATAATACACTGAATGAATGTATCAAAGAGAGTAAAAGCTGTAAGGATATACATATTGTTAAATAGATCGTGGCAAAAAAGGGGTCACAGTTCACTGAATGGTGTTGTTACTGACCTCAACTTCGATACTGGAAAAGTTATTGGTATTTCAATCCTAACCAAACACTACACTTACAAAGACAAAAAAAAAACATGGAGAAACCAGCAATGCAAATTACTCTGGTACAAGCGGCAGTATGGAAGTTGAGGGCACAAAAGAGATCAATTAAAGATCGCTAAAGAAAAACGTCCGCTATATGGAATATCTTGATGATAGTGACTCACGAGTATATAACACGGTGAAAGAAATGAATCTTTACGAAGTTAAGAAACTAGAATGTATAAGGCACATTCAAAAACGAATGGGTAGCCATTTACCTAAGTACGCATACCATTATCAATAGGTACAATGTACATTTATTATTAATCGAGTGTACATTTTATTATATTTATTTTACAGATAAATGTTCACTGAGAAAACAGATTCAGTATTGAGTACCTTGAAATACAGGAGTTGGAAGAACATAAAATAAATTTCAAACTCATTACAATACAAGAACGAATTTATTTTTAAATAGGTTATCACATAGTGCAGAAATCATGGAATGATTCCTTTGAAAAACAATTTGTTCTCAAATATTACTTAGAGAAGTCTTAAGATTACAAAATTTTAAAAAATCCCCTCTACAAAATCCAACTTATGGTACCCATGGTCGTGTTACGTCACATATAACAAATCAAGATGACATTCGTCTTTGAAGCTTCATTTAAGCTCATTATGAACGTATTCTAAGATTGCGATTTAGTGGAGGATATGATAATGGTCATTATGATGTCACTTTAACAATTAAAATTTATGAGAATCGAAGGATGTATTCCCCAATGCAAGTTAATTTCATTATTAGCCTATCCTTATGGTTACACGAACTCAATGAAAAAATATGATGAAGAACAGCTACCTTCAGAGGAAGAATTTTATAATCTATTGAATGATGAGCATGTCAATGAATGGAGGTATCACCAGAATGGGCGATATAACAGCAATATTACAGAATTCCTAACACGCCAACGAAAAAGTAAAAATCCATATTTTTAAAATATGTTTTTTTGCGTAAAAAATGAATTCAATTTCCTAAATAAACTATAATTTTGTCATCATGCAGATCATATTGTTAATTCTCTACACACCAACTGAACTAATGATTTATCAGATGCACCTATAGTTAACGGCTGCCACGAAGAACTCCCATCAAGTAATATTATTCACAAATATCTAATAAGGTTTCCAACTTAGCGTATATGGAAGTCTATATAACACCAAAACTACGACATGATTTACCACATGCACCTATAGTTGACGGCTGCCATGAAGAACTCCAATTAAGTAATGTTATCCAAGTCCAAAATTAATATAGTGCAAGTTTCAATATAATATAAATATCTAATGTGGTTTCTAATTTAGCAGGTACAGAAGTCAATATGACACCCAAACTACGACAATATATACGAGATCATTTTCAAAACTTGGCACACCCGATATAAGTTCACCAAGAAAATCTAGGCTGAATTTATTATATAAGCAAGAAACTGTTAAACAATGTCATAAACAAATTAGTACATTTCGACAAAAAGTTCGTCGTCCATAGAAAAAAGAAGAAACCTTCAAAGATCTAATTTCCCACTTATAAGAACAAAATCAAATTTCTCAATCGAATATGGATACCTTTTTAGTAGGTGTTTTTGTATTATATAATGCTGCAGAGCAGTACGTATCAAGTTATACAATATATTTATTAACATGAAATTACCTTTTACTATGAGAAATTGGTATAGCCAATTAGAAGACTCACCAGCTTTTGTTGGTGAATCATTACAAGCCTTAAAGGGGCATATGAAGGCATCCACAGCTTCGAACACTAAAGTAATTTATAACTTAGTATTTGATGAAAAGGAGCTTAGAAAAGAGCTAGTGTACAGTACACTAACGGAAAATATCATAGGTTTTGGAGGAGAGCTATCGGATAACGATTGCCAGCCATTAGCTAAAAAAGCGTTGGTATTTATGTTAGTCTGTCTTAATGGTAAGTGGAAGCTGCCATTGGCTTATTTCTTAGTAGACAGCATCGATGGCCAACAACTAAGTTACTTAGTTGAAATGTCTTAGTGAAAAATTGAAACTTGGAGTTAGGATGAAACGAAATTTTCCACAGCTATACTAAACTATCAGTGGTATTAGCATATGTTTGCGTTAGAGTTGGCAAATGTCAGTGTTCAAAATTATTCTATATAAATGGAAATTAATGTGGTGTTACATGATAATAAAGAAGATATTGAATATTTGAATTCATTTTATTAAGTAATTATAACACTATATTAAGTATATTCAACATAATAAAGATAGAGAAATAAAAAATAACCTAAATTATTGGACTTCAGTTTCACATGTAAAATAATATTAAATGATATTATACTCCGAAATTTTTCGCAATTACTTTTCTTAGTTTTCTTAAGATTTAAGTTCATCAGGAATACGGGAGCACACATACCTCGCATAGAACGTTCGTGGCTCAATCGAAACACTCGTAACTTACTGGCGCTCGTGGCGCTTCTATAAAGTAATTATTGGCGCTCTCAGCGCTTTTTCAAAAAATACCGGTACATTAATATGCGCTACTTAAACCATTTAGGCGCATTTTCTAGCACTTTTAAATTATTCGGGCGCATTTATTTGCGCTTTAAGCTAAGTAGGGGGCATAACTGGGTTTATTCTCCCCAGTACACTTACATAGGGTACCTGTAGCGCTACAATAAGCACTCAGGCACTAATGTGTATTACTTTTAGGCACACTATGTAGTCGATACTCGACAAATTTAAATTATCTTAAACCTTTCGAGCTTTTCTCAAATTTTAATTTATGCACTACTTTGAATCCATTTTCACTCAAACAACGCTACGCTAATTCTTACAACCATCCTTGATGGTCATTAAACGACGAAAATAACAAAATAATTAATGCAATAAAATAACTTCTTTTCAGGCACGATCGATAAAGGCGACTAGAGTCGGACGTAATTGTTTCGACAAAGAAACATGATAAATTATGATACGGAGCGAAGTCGACGAATAATTATCATGCTGAAAAATTTATCGGACGAATTGCTTTTAGCACTTTTTTGTTAGGGAAAACTAATCGGTTAATTAGAATTAATGAAAGTAGCCGGAAGCGGTATGTGAAATAATTATTTATGCTAAGAAAAATGAGTTAAGCATTATTTAAGCAAAAATGCACAAGCAGGTAATTTAAAAACAGTAGGAATCTTGAAAAGCTCTGTTGGGAATTTACTAATAGTTGATACGACAAATAAAAATCATCCTCAAGGTAAGTTACTCAAAATTTTCAACAAAAAAAATTAAGCAGCCATGCCGCATTATTGGAGCTGAGTTTTTAACGCAATAATCATATCAGTTCATTTCAGTTTTATCGCAATCACATTCCTGGTGCTGCTAAATTACTCGCACTGCTAAACGAATTACTTAAAGGCCAACAAAAACGAAGGGACAAAACACCAGTTCCTTGGAACGATGAAGCACGCAACGCATTTGAAACCTGCAAAGAAAAATTGGCAAATGCGACACAATTAGCTATTCCCAACCCCGACTACCCACTTACGCTAACCACTGATGCCTCAGAAATTACAATCGGCGCTGTTCTAAATCAGATTACACTATCTGGGAAAATTGAACCGTTGGGATTTTTCTCAAAAAAACTGGATGAACGCCAACAACAATATCCGACTTATGATCGTGAACTTCTTGCGATACATGAGGGGCTGCAAAACTTCAGACAGCTTGTTGAGGGTCGCCCAAACTTTACCATTTATACAGATCACAAGCCGCTTACTTATACTTTTACGAAGATACCATCTGGTAACTGAAGATATAACGCTCGACGAACCGCCCAACTCGATGAAATATCGCAAATCACCACAAATATCAAATATATTGCTGGAGATATGAACATCGTTCCAGATATGCTTAGCCGAATCGAAGTGAATGCTGTACAAGCTAATGGATCCATGTTTGATATTGCTACCGCACAAGCACAATGCGAATCGCTTAAAAAATGGACGGAAAGTGGCAATTTAGGACCATTCCTCATACATAACGTAATTATACCAGACAGTAATCGATCAATATGGACAAAAATGATGCTGGGAATTATCGACCTTACATACCTGAACCGTTACGATATAAAATTTTTGAAGAAATTCACAATTTATCTCACGATGGGTCTAACGCTACTCTGAAAAAAGTGAAAGATAGGTTCATTTGACTAAAAATCAATAAAGATATACGCACTTGGTGTAACGCTTGTGATAAGTGTTAACGTAGTAAAATCATAAGACATACCAATTCACCTCTACATCAAATACTTTATGCTGAGAAATTTGATCATGTTCATACTGATATGGTTGGCCCCTTACCAGAATCAAACGGTAATCGCTACATCCTCACCTTGATCGACCGGTATTCACGATGGGTCGAATATATCGCTATTAAAGATATTACTGCATCCTACCGTTGCACGTACTATCATGCGCGAATGGATCTCACGATATGGAATCCCACGACAAATTACTTCAGACCGTGGTACCCAATTCACGTCGGGTTTGCACGAGGAATTCACGAATTTGATGGGAGCCCATCATATCGTCACTACAGCTCATCATCCTCAATCAAACGGTACATTGGAGCGAACACATAGAAAATTAAAAACACCATTAAAATGTCATGGTATGAATTGGGACGACGCACTTCCAGTGGTCTTACTCGGATCATTTCCGTATGCCGTGATGATTTTCCATTTTCACCGGCCGAGATAATGTTTGGGAAAACTCTGCGTCTACCTGGGGAATTCTTCATTGAGACACCAAGTGGCCCAACGCCATTACTAGAATATATTACAAAACTCAAATCTGCTTTCTGAACCATTCGACCTGCGAAGTTCTCACATAAGACAAGCCACAATTTCTTCGTTCACCCAAAATTAGCAGATGCATCAAAAGTTTACATTAGTATTGATCGTGTGAGAAAACCGCTAGAATATGTCTACGAAGGGCCATACAATGTTCTCAAAAAATCAGATAAAGTATTTACCGTCGATATTAAAAATCATCCAGTTACCGTATCGATAGATCGACTCAAACCTGCGTTTTACTTAAAAGACCCCATCGTACAAAAACCTCATGATCAACCTGAAAATACTGGTTGGAACACAGAACTGGATATTCTTCCTTTTGCTGCTTCAGATCCAAATATTTCAAATGATAACTCAAATCGAGATGATAAGAAAACTCAGCCTACTGCAATCTCAAATGCAACCGAACTTACACCTCCTAAATCTACCTACACCCGTACAGGCAGGCAAGTAAAAGTTCCTTGTCGCTTCGTCGATGAAGTGACTCATGAGAAAAAACGGAAAAATGTCACTTTGAAACGATGCCTGGAAACAATCTACCTCTACTCCTGAACTTGAACTAAAAATAAGAAATCTCATAATCATTGTTTTTTGTTTATATTGTTTTTTTTTATTCTTATGTTTATAATTATTATAACTCTACTTTATAATTTTTTGACATTTTTTTTATTGTTTTATATTTCCTCTAGATTCAATTACACAAGTTGAATTTATTTTATTTAATTTTATTTCTCATCAGGTTCGTTAGAGGAGAGAGTTCATTGCCGGTTCAATCACATCGAATCAGCCACCGGGTCGATAATTATCGACTCAGCATTAAATTAACCAGGTCGATTACTATCGACTCAGTAAAGTCTCGCCGGAACGGACTCGAATCAGCATCATCACCGGTTCGGGCACGCATCAGCATTGCCGACTCAGGCCATAGCTCGACTCAGCAGTTAAGGACCTAAACTGACACTAAATAATATAATTGTAACCACCAACAGCGACAACTTCATCTCATCGATCCATATGATTCTTATCATGAAACGAACGAGTTTGTCTGATTCGTGATAATAAAAGAGAGCGAGTCATACGAGTATGTTAAAGGAGAAATGAAAGTCAACAGACAAACTTGTCCGTTTACAGAAGAGCAGTTCTGAAACAAAATATAGCGAAAAACAATACTTTTATTCTTATATCGATCTTGAAGAAAGTGTTGTTTAAAATTCAGTATTCGCGTTAGATTTGTACCATTTCTTATCGAACGAACTTGAATTTAATTTTGAAACAGATGAGTTTTCATTTCTTCCCTTCTCAGAAACGAGTTACTCGTTTGATCAACGTCGTTGTAGGGAATACTTCGGGAAAAACGGTACTTCTCAAGTTATGATCGGTTATATGAGATGTTTACTCGCGGACATACATGTCCGCCTGATTATTTTCCCTTCTCAGAATCGAGTAGAAATATTTTCTAAGAATACTTCTCATATTTCTAACAAATTCAGAATACATTTGTTCAAATGGATTTAACCTTTGTTTTCAGAATGGTGCTAATGCTTTAATTAGTGAATATAAACTTCTTCTCAGGATCAGAAGTGAAATTGAAATGCTTGAAGAGAAATTGTGGCCAATAACTTTGCAGAAGCAATTCGCTAGTTTGAGCAGAACTGAGAAGTGGCAGAAGATCCTCACATCAACCGGTACTGATTTCACGAATAGCAAACTTATAATGGAATTTCGTGCTAGACTCCGAAAAAAGGAGATGAGTGCAGACTTTTTTACAAAAAAATGTATTCTCCCAATGTACTCCCGAAGTTCTGAACTTACGGCCCACAAAATAACCTCGCCACCAAGGGAGGAAATAACAACCACTGTAATAAAGAATATGCTTCAGTTACTTGAACTACCGAGCGATGCAGGGTATATTTACACTGTACAAGTTATTCTAGAACCGTTTCAGAATGTAGATTAATACTATCTGATGAAAAAATATACTTATAATATTTCCTTAAAATTATTTTATTTTCAATAATCTTTTTTTCGTGATACAAGTTTATTATATTGGAATTTAATCTTTATTTACAAACTTATTACTTTGTTGTGATAAAAATTACATAAATGTTGATAAGTTTTTTGATTAAAAAGTATTAAGTTTTTGCAGCTTGTTAAGTTTGGAAACATCTAATGAATTCAAGAATCATTCTCTACAGAATGAAAAAAAAGAACGTTATATTTTAGTGAGCTAGAATCATTAATAAACATATTTTTCAAATTAAAACTACTTGAGGTTCCTCAAATTTTCACGATCCTTTATTTTGGATGCATTCTGAACCAAACTCATATTCTGGTCACCAACTAACTGCACGTACAAAGTTTGACCTCTGTAGATTGATCTAATAAAATATGTTTACATACCTATTCGTACAAACACTAGTTTTAAATAGGTAGGTACTTGTGTATGAACTGATATAGGATAAAAAGCTCATGAAGCCTCTTCAAATTTTAGATTACTCAATTTTTAAATTTAATTATAGATCACTTGAAATAACTGAACTGCCTAATTGGAAAAAATAAAGAATACCCTACACCATATTACGGTTACAGATTACAGTATCGATTCACTCATATTTTCGAATCGTTCTTGGTTTCATGAAACTCAGAGAAAACGAGAAGCCTCCCAAGGTACCAAACCATGAGTAGACCTCGTTTGGCCCTTTTTATTCTCGAACGTGAGTGTCGCATCTTAAAATTTCAAACCACAAACGCGCATTTGGCGAAATGCACCGGCGCTTCGTACTTAGCGTGCTAGAGTTTTAAAACTTAATGTCCTAACTACGAAACAACACCGACAATACCGGCTTTATAGTCGGATCAAATACGCCGCGATCGTCTAATTCTTCGTAAAACTGCGTGCGGTTTCCTTTGCGCACCGTATCGGATAATTTTACAGTGTACTTTTAGGGTGAAGCGCGCGCCTTTTCTCATCTTACTGTATTTTTTTCCTTCGCTCGATGATAATAGGTATTAACTCGCTAAAATGGGTATTAATTAAATGCCGCGATGCGAGCGCGATATTGAAACACGAGCCGCCAGGGAAGGGTGAATTTAAGACTTGATGAATTTTTCGTTACCAAATTTCCCCAGGCGAACACTCACCTAGCGTGAAATATTAATCGCATCGCGTCATACCGTAAAAGCGTCGAATCCAGTTTTCGGAATCGTCGACTACGTTGTTGGCCGCAAAGCGGACGCGATCGAGTTAAAGGAACGACGAAAAATTACATAAATCCATCGCAATTTTCTTTATTTACTGAGTTCCATGTACGTTAAGTAATCTTGAACGCCATTTTGAATATATTTCGCAACCTATTATTTACACGGCTAAATTATAATGCCTCCTTGTCAAAAAGTTCGAAAAATAAAAACGCTCCTTTAATTCGACGCGTAGTAACTATAAACGTACTATGGCCGGTTACGGTATTAAGAGGGAACCGAATTAAAGCTAATCAGATTAATAATATTTTAAAACAACGTAACATTTCGAAATTATTTACGAATACCGAAAATAAAAATAACAACGTTGATTTGCCTTTAGATAAGCGTATTGGTAGGTAAATGGCGAAACATAAAAATTACTTAGTCGATAATAGCTTGAAAGTGACCTGTGTACACGTGAATTTTTTTCACGCAAATTTTCTGCTCTTTCTACTTCTTTCAAATATGAACTATTACGCTTAATGAAAACCTGAATAAGTTTTTCTATCCATGATCCAATCTTTCGTGAACTGATATTCCGCTTGAAAAAGAAAACAGAGCCTGCGAGAAGTAAACAAGGATTAGGTCATTCCAAGCCGAAGCTTTCTGAAGTGGTTCTGGAGATTATAATTCATGAAGCATCCATAGTTCTCATTTAGTGCACAGCAATTGCGAATAAAGACTTGGAAAAAGGTAAATTCATCTAAAAGAATTATAGAACACGTTTTCTTACTCCTAAAGATTATTCTATTTCTATACCTATCTAATTGGTTTTAAATAGGCAGGGAATTAATTTTATATCTTCTTTTTTTTTAATTTATTTTTTAAATATTTTTAACTTTTTTTTTTATTTAATTTATTAATAAACTTTAACCTACATACTTCCTAGTTCCATTATTAGTAATTTGAATTTTTTTATTTCAACTTTCATCACGCAGTTGGTTATTTTTTTTCAATTATTTTGATTACATTTTTATTACTCACATACATTGGTAGTGCTAAGCAAAAAGACCAGGCTAACCAATACGATTTCGAGCCCACAAAAAAAATAGTTTAGAGAATGTATGCGAATGAAAACAACATTTGAAAACAATGAAAACTCATCGAGAAGGTAAATAATTAAACGTAAATTGCATAACTACATAAAAGCAAAAGAACTCCGAGTAAGATAAATGCTGCTACTGAAGTTTAGTTGTTATAAATCAAAAATTATGAATTTTGATTTTTACGCAATAAAAATTGAAAATTCATTACGTTCTTATTTTTAGAAACTAATACATATACATGTAAAAATCAGGACTATGTTGTACGTTTATGAATTACAAAATACTCCTTTGCCGAGGTATGTAATTGCACTCAAAGAAAATTCACGTACTGAACCTCAGCATCCTTCCCCCCCCTTCCCCCACCAAAACAAAAACAAAAAACAAAAAAACAGGACAATATCGAGTTCCTTTATAATATTTAAAAATTAAATTTTACCTTATATGAACCTGACCGACGCCAACTTCTCGTTAAATTAAAAGGAAAAGAGGAACTAATTGCCAATTGTAAACAAAATTTTCATTTCTACAGTAACGCTAAAAATAAAAATTTACAGTAAGAAGAATGTAATTGTGTTCTCGGTAGATCACAATGAAAAAGTTTATTCTCTTTATTCTGTTTAACATTAGCTACATCAAGCAATTGCACCATATTTCTCGAAAAGCCCAGTGATGAAAAAAAAAAGAAGAAATTAAACATTTTCGTTGCCTTCAAAGCTATATACGTATTGTACATATTGTTAAGGTACACCGGTGAAAGCTCGTCTAGTCCGAATTTATGCTACTGCGTTTAACCTTAACCCTTCGAATTTCCTGCCGTTCTGATTATTAAAGCAGCGAGTATATAGAATTTTGTATAAGGCCACGGAATAGTGTTCCATCGCTTCCTTGCAGGGCCTGACGAAGTAATATTTCGTGTTGAATTATTAAATTCAATTTATGAAGATATTTTCTCGTACGTGCGGAGACGTTGCTTATTTGAAAAGCTTTATCTTGGTCGTAATTCAAATGTTTGTGAAAATATTGATCGTAAAAATTATTTAAACTTGAACAATTGCCATTTTAGAATGTTAGCTTCGCGATTCCTAATTCAATTAAAAAATAAAATAATTTACCTCAGAAAAATATAGTCTGGAGGATGAAAAAATGAAGTAAATTTTTAAATCACCTTATTGGGTTTTTTCGTGAAAAAAAAAATCGTTTCACTACGCGAAAACTTTTGCGAAGAGTTTCCACCCCTTAAATGGAGTGATGGTACGGTTGTCGAAACCCACTTAAAATACCAAGAGTTCATCATTCATTTTCATTTCATAAAACCGCCATCCGTCCAAGAGTGGAACTCGCAATGAAGTCGATTGTCAAATGGGGGAAAAAAATATGGAAAAACACAATACATCACTTTTCCAAAACTGGCAATCATCATTAATTTTAAATCGACCAGGAAATTTTTCATCGGTCGAAAACGAGCGGATTTAAAAAAAATATATAACTGATGATTGCAATGAAAAAAAAGTATTATTAATAAACTTATCACTGTACCGGAGACACGCTGGTTTAAAAAAAATCCCAACCGATAAAAATCTGGCTACACGAGATCTGTATTAAATGTAACACAGCGAATGCATTTCCCAATTAAGTAGTTATTCGCCGACATATGCGAACGCCTGTCGAGGCGAAATTAACGTTACATGGAGGCACGCGAATAACAAATTAAAATTTCCGTATGGACTAAAATGACCCGAAACGTTGAAGTATTTCATTATGTACGGGTTTATCGATTGTTCGGAATTTTACAAAATCACCTCGTTTCGTGACCAGCACAGTTGACAAAAATATAATTTAATTATGGTAACTTGGATTTTTCTCATCTTTTTGCCCTTGAATTTTATTGAATATTTCCTTAATGTTTACAAATCACGTGGAATTCGGAGTTCATTTTTCGCAGTTTCAAGGCTATATATTTTGATACAATTAGAGCTGGATTAACCCCTCAATAGTCGCACCATTGGTCACTTCGACCATAAAGGGATGATAGTCGCACCCTGGTCACTTCGACCGTAGTCGCGCCCTGGTCACTTCGACCGTGTATAGTAAGTAAGTCGCGCCCTGGTCATTTCGACCGTAGTCGCACCCTGGTCACTTCGACCGTGTCAATTTATCTACTGCTATTTTTTTTCAAAATGAGATTTTTATTCATGAAAAAAATTGGCTAGAATAAAGTTTTGCAAAAAATTTCTGTCTTCTTCTCAATTATCTTTCTCAATGTTGGAACAGCATTATCAGTCAAGTGTATATAAGATAAACCATTAGAAGCTACAACCAAAAAATTGGTCGAAATGACCAGGGTGCGACTGTAGTTGTATTATTCAACTTTGGTCGCGCCCTGGTCATTTCCACCGATCGGTCGAAAAGACCAGGGCGCGACTGAAATTATATTATTCAACTTTGGTCGCGCCCTGGTCATTTCGACCGATCGGTGGAAATAACCAGGGCGCGACCAAAAAAGATTCTCATAAACGCGCGACTATAGGGGGGGTTAAGCTAATGTGGAACCAAGGGCTGCTGATCGTTTAAGTCTTTCACCTTCGATTTCGACGATGTAAAAATTTTAAATCGAGAAGTAGGGACATATAAAAGAAAAATTTTGGAAATGGCCTACATTCAAGAAACAAAAAATAACATAAATTACAAATCTGACGTAGATGGTTTATCTAAATATTACGCGAGTATCTTATGAATGGCGCAGTACGATCATTGAAGGTTGCACTGTCCATTCATAATAAAAGTCGCAATTTATCTCGTCGACACTGTTATCATATAGGTATAGGTATTCATTAAGCCTGATGACGCCGTCTACGACGGCGAAACGTCGCTTTTGTCATTCGTTTATACTGAATAAAAACATTATTTAAATACGAGTTCTTGCGTTTTTTTCGTGTTAACATAATTGTTTTTATTTTTCTTCGAGAATTTCAAATTCTTGCCAACTTCCTGAAAATGTTTGTTCTTCGAAATTACTCTGCAAAAAATCTATCGAGAGGTTGAGAATACTTTTTCAAAATTTATATCTTTCACACCCTTGAGTTGTTTGCAATAAATTTTCTCTACGTTGTTATACCCCACCGCGACCCAACCATAGCTGGCTGACGAAAAACAAAAATTTAATTTATTGAAAATTCGTTTACGAGTCATTAGAACATTTCTCAAACAAAAAATTCAGAATCAAAAATATAGGCACCAACTGAGAAAATGCTTATTAGAGAAACATTCTAACATAGCCAACTTACATTATTTTTAATTCGTTGATGTTTTAAGATCTATTTATTCAATGCATCGTTGAAATTAACTTGATCGAGTAAGTTTTTATCTGAAAATATTATAAGTTACAGCCTACAAAGCTTCTCTTACTAGTAGCAACTGAGTGAGATGTAGCAGCAAATCTACAGTTGATGTTTGCATTTGGTAGTGTTTTTTTAGCTTTGTTGGATGCAGTCAAAATTTTTTAGTATTTGCAACGATGAAATAACAATTCTAATAAGATTTGAATCAGTTTGAGTTGTTTTTCATAGTGAGGAGCTGGTAAAGATGAAACGATTTTTTTAACATTATAAAAGAAGTACTGATGTTATAACTGGCATTTTAAAAATATTCAAGAGGTAAAATCGCTTCATTGTTAAATTTCAAGTTATCCTCCATGATTAAAATTAAAAGATCTGCCGACGTATCGAATTCCTTATAACAGAAAGATTGGCAGTTTAAATCAATGGCCGTCTATTTTCATCCAAATTTTCTAAGCTCTTCGTTGATGGAGGTGCTTTCATCCAAGTTGTCAAAGCTCTTCGTTGATGGTGAGGCAAATCTTGTTTAATAACAGCAATCTCACTGTTTATTTCTTCGTCGTTCTTTCTTGTCTTTTGCAGTATTTTTACTGTATCATTTATTAAAGCAGGAGCATCAATAAAACATTAAATTTTTTTCCTTTTTTTTAAGACTTTCAATGAAGATTTTTAATTTGAAAAAAATTATTTTTCTAAACATAAGCCATGCAATAAACTCCAACTGTAATATTTTTTTATATAGACCAGAAACTTGAGCTTTAGCGGAGCCTATAAATTCATTTGGTTTCTAAGACACTGATAACAGCCTCAAAGGATACCCAAACCAACTTAATTGATTCTGCTTGAACTATCCATCGCATTTTAGAAAGATCTTTCAAATTCAGCGAGCTTTTTACTTTACTCACCTCCAAAACCGAGTAAACCAAACAAACTGAAACTGCGTGTTACGTAGTTTCTTGCTTGTCCATACTCGTCGTTTACTAAACATACACAATGCTTGACTACTTCAGATTTTTTTGAATCAGTTTGCAAATCGCTGCTCATCATAATATTGTCAATCTCATTCTCCCATGTATAGATAATTTTTTTCAACGTTAACTTACATAATTGTTCAATTCTTCAACTTCATTCAAATCTCGTTAATTTGCCGACTGAGGAATTACTGTGGAGGAGGGTGCAATACCTGATACACCTCTCCAGTCACGACGTCGCTGAATAAAATGTGCAACTTTGTAGATTGATTCTATTCCTTTTAAAATACCAATTTGAAAATTTAGTAATGCGGCGCAAGTGTGTACTTTAAAATTATGGTGAAGAAGATTTTCAAACTCTTATTCTCATTTTATTTGTATTACCATTCAAAACGAGCAAAGATGAGACAAGTGAAAAATACATCTCCAACTAAAAAATGCAACCTAAGGAACTTATGCCCGTCAAAACGTCAATTGATGAAATTACTGAAATGTTGTTACATCACACTACATGCCAGCCATTTGGCGAAGTGAAAAAAGGCCTTTTATATCGATAAGTCGAATAATACACATACTTGTCATTTCCAGTTTAACATTCGCGTAAAATGTTGAAAAAGCATACGCGCCTAGGGAAATTCACCGAGCTTCTCGCTAAAAAGATTGTATGAAAATTGTTGCGACGCTCTACGAAAAATTTGTAGCGTAGATATAACGTTCACAAAAACAACTTCTTTTGCTCTAATAATCGAATGTAACTTATTTCCAAAAAGTTTCTCCTTTCCTCATCTTACGAAGTTGGAAACATTTTTGAAAGAGCAGTCAGTATCCTTCAACATCGAAGGAGGCGCGAAGTGCGATTTCTGCAAATGCTGTAAATTTGCTAATTCCAAAAAATTTCTTCAACATTTGTAGGCGTTATACAGATAAACCCTCTCTCCAAGAAAACCTGCATCCATTTCAGAGATACTTCATATAAATATATTCTATATTGTATGATATTCGTTAATAATTTATAAAATTCATTACGTTTTTCAAACTGCAAAAATTGAGCTTTATATACTAAAAGTACAGCTTTCATTTTTTTAATAATTTTTTTGAACCCTGAAATTATATGACACGGATATATACGTTAACATGTACAAACCTGACTAATTCAATTTTGTTATCCCCAAATATATGTTTATAATTCAATAAAAATCTTGGCAATCGTTCACCTGTAAGGAATTGAATCGTTCGTTACGATAGGTAAGAGTTAATCGACAATCTGAATTGAAAACATAAAAGTGAATTTTATAATATGCACCAGCTCTAAATAAAAAAAAATCGATTCAATGCGTTTATACTCCCTCCCTCCAAAAAAAACTGTGACTTCTTCATGGGCCTCTAATCTAAATTCCGCTGGGCCCTTTGATCCGTTACTTGTGTTGCAATCGTGAGTTGATGAATCTGATTCATTTAGAATTCAGGTTCTTTTGAAAAATGAATCGCATCTTAAAAATCGACGATACTAATTTTCGAGGAATCGCAAATTTGAGAATCCCATTCCTAAAATTCACCCTATTCGGCTATTCTACTTGTAGTTACAACGGCTTACTTTCAATGAGTTATTCCTCATTACAGTAGGCACTTGGGAAGCCCATTCATTACATGTAATAGCGTCTAATTTTAGTATTAAATTTAAAAATGTTCTCACATAAATTACATTTGATAAGCATTCCTTAAGCATTGAACGAGGGTATCTATATACCCTATAGAGAATGTTGGTTAGATACATAAGAGATAATCTAATCTCATACCTTAGTGAGCCTTAATCAATTTCTAGCTCAACAACAAAACGCGTTGCATATATATTATATCATATTGTATATATAGGTATTTATAGTTTCCTATAAAGAACAAACAGTGTTCTCAAAGTATGAAAGTAGTTCACCTTCATTAAAATAATTAGACGAGTGCGTAAATATTATAAAAATGACATACCACAAACTATATAGCACTGCAGATGAACAATACTTCTTGTATAGCATTTGTCACATTACCTTAGGTAATACAGAAAATTAACCTATTGATGTTTCGGTCATGCAGATACACCAAAGATAATATCAAATCAAATTAAAGATTCATTACCAAAGTTGACCTTACCTGATTATAAGTAAAATACATATAACAAACAAAAAAGTAGATAGGGAAGTTCATGACGACTAAAAGGTGAGTAATAGGTAATGATCTGAGTTAGTATGAAGGAGCTAAATGTTATTAATTATGTACCGTATTTTGTTCTCATACGTCAATGAAACCAAGTTGAATTTGAATATGTTATGTTAATGATCATTATATTTTCATTTCATTGAACTACCGATTCACTTTGACCAGATATCAAATTCATGCACAATAACCATCACTAACTATGAATACTCAAGTATTTTCAGAAAAGTAATGCTGAAGTTAAGCAACAAACAAAATTGTAAACTAAAAGAAAGTTGATATATCAATGCTAGTTTGTTTCCCCGAAGAGTCATGAATCAGTTTCATTTCAAAAAGAATCCGCATTCTTTAGTTGTGGTGTTACTTTTAACACTTCCGAATAAACTTTTAAAAAGATAAGAGTTCGTTTTTAACTGATCAAAAACAGATTGTTGCATTCCTTTCTGTTAACCAACTTTTCAATGGATTCTTGATGGATATCAGTTTTATTTGAATATTACAAAGGAAGTTTAGAGGGAGAAATTAAATGGTGAACGTGTAAAATAAACAAAAAATGAGTTTGCTTTTTGTATCTACGCGGAATCTAAAAGAATCCGAATCCAAAGTTAACATGAATGACATCGGTGAATCTATGGCAATACAAAC
This sequence comes from Phenacoccus solenopsis, assembly GCA_009761765.1. Classification (NCBI taxonomy): domain Eukaryota; kingdom Metazoa; phylum Arthropoda; class Insecta; order Hemiptera; family Pseudococcidae; genus Phenacoccus; species Phenacoccus solenopsis. Next base: position 30,753,287 of record CM019753.1, read on the forward strand.
TAATGTTAGCATTTCGGTCATGCAAAAGAGCAGCTACAATAATTAATATTACCGAAGTTATCCTTACCTGCTTATTAGCAATAAATAATAAACGCTACAAATTCACGTGCACACCAGTAAAAATGAATAAGTAATTCCCGAAACTCAAGTGAAGAAAAATAGACGAAACACGAGCAATAACCACGAAAATGTAAACGAAAAGGACTAACAACACCAACCACCACAGCCGACGTTTAATCTGGATTTACAAGTTGCGACGTAACAGGTAGCATTTTGACTTTGAAATTGCAGTCGACACAGTGTTGCCAGCTTTTGAGACCTTTAATTTTTCACAACTCGCAAGTTGCACGAAAACTTTTCTTTCTTTTTTAATACAAAGAATGGTTATAATTTTTTAGTTTTCTTCATTCATGATTTTTTTTCAATTATACGTTGTTAAGTTATGTCTTCGAGGTGAAATAAATGAATATATCATGTAGGTTGCATCGAAGCTTCTTTAATGCATCGAAGAACACGTCAATGACAAATATTCAATCTTTGTAATTTAGGCGACATAAAAACGTGAGTATGCATATGTAACATTAAAAACGTACAACTATAAAAACACCTGAGATGACATTTATCAATTATCTAGCACCAGCCATGCGCTACAACGTACCTATTTATTTCAAGCATTCTCTGTTGAGAAAGTAATTTAAGTGAGCAATAAAGCCCTCGCGCAACATATAGCAGCGTGATAAATCGTTTTGATTCTTTGATCCATAAAGACAATATATCTACCTCATAAAATGATCTGAAATAGGGACAGGTAGTATTATTGATTTTTGAAAATGGATTTCGGAAATTCGGAATCACAATTTTATAAAGTTGAAATCTCACATCAAGTTCCTAAAATTCAGTCTAAAGTGAATCAGGGAAAGTAAATAGCTGTTTATATTCAGTTTTTGCACAAGTTTTAACCAATTTTCTTCATAAATTTTCTTTTTATTCATTAATAGAAATTTAAAGGAATCGTAAATTTTTAGTTCTCAATCATTTTCATATCTGAAGGAATGTGATTCACAATTTCTAGTTTGATTTGATTCTTTCCTCTCTATTTGCTTATAATTCTTTTTCCTTGAATATGCTCAGATATTTACCCCTGAAAACATTGGAGAATTGACTATCTCCGCAATTACCTATGCTACAGTACATATAATAAACATCTGCAATTACAATCTAACACGATTTTCAACATTTTTAATTACCTATTCGATCATTTCTTCCGTAAAAAATATCAATTCAAATTCAGTTGTTGTATTAATGTTAAGTATCACTTAATTCTCAACAGTTTTCTACATGTAAAATAAAATTAGAAATTCATGTTAGACATTTTTTTTATTTGATTATTCGCGTACAAAAAAAAAATTAATACTTGATAGGAATAATAAAATTTTTCAAAATCAATTTTTCAGTCTCACTTTCAAGCAAGTGAATAATGAAAAACTGATTGCACAAATTTATTGCACGACAACTCGAATTCTTAAGTTTAAATCGAGTAAATGAAATTTGCCTCCACTGGCAATGTGTGTAGTACAAAAATCGAAAACATTTTGAGCAAAGCTTCTTTTCAACTTAATAACTCACACATACCTATTACATATATTTTATCGATATCTAAGATTAAAAACATTTCCTTAATTCTATACAAAAATAAGTTGGCACACTTCGTTATTTGAATGTAATCGAGATACATAATCCATCAATTACATAGAAAAATACAATATAAAAAAGAGAAAAAAATTAAAAGAAATAAAGCAAAATAATTTTAAATTAACACACGCACACTCTGGAATGTAAAAATTGATTAAATTAATAATGTTAAAATTTAATTCAGAGATCGATTCATACTCATTCAGAAAAAAATAAAAAAGGAATAGTAAAATAAGGAATAACGCATTCCAAAAAAAAAATTCCAATTTGTTGATACTTGTTCGCGAAAAAAAAAAAATACTCGTATAAACGAAGAAGTATTGATAAACTCGCGATTAAATTAATTCATATAAAAATACTGGCAATAATTAAATATACTTATATCATTAATATGGTTAACTCTTTAAATTTCGGTTAAATGTAACTAGCTAGCAGTCAAAAATTAAATTATCGTCTTATACATTAAGTATTAAATTTGTAGTTAATATTTGATCTTCATTCGCCAGGGTGACAAGACTTGAAGTATTCGTTAATTCTATGACTATTACGCAAAAGCAACTGGCACGATGTAAATTTCATTAATATTTCATACGATTATAAAATTTTCAACTTCCTGCCACCCGGTTTGAAATCTTTGTTAATTCAACGTTCGTCGTCTCCGTACCACCGTTTCTGTTGATACGAGGACTGTTGCACATTGTACGTTTGTTCGTTCCTGGCATATCGAGTTGAAGATCTCGGCGAATGCTCTGGACTACTCATATCCCAATTACGTCCCCTGATACCCCAACTTTCCGTGAATTCGGAAGCAGATCTGGCTAACGATGGCTGACTAACCGACCTAATTAAACTTCCGCCATCTTCGTCGTCGCTATGTTTCGCATCATCGTCGTCGTAATACCTCCTCGGTCTATAATAGGAACTACCATCGCTCATGTTGTCGGGTACATCTTGACGAGCGAAATCAACCATAATTTCGCTCATCGATCGTACGTCCATATCCGATCTCAAACTCGACCTGGATGTTCTGCGAGATCGCATCAACGGATCGAATGTACTGGGAGCCATGGCTTCTAAGCGTAAATTCTGTATAGAAGAGCCATCCGAATCGTATTCGTATAACGTTGGTAACGAACTCCTTCTGCTGCGTGTATCCCACTCAGATTTTCTTCGGTAACGATTGGTACCGCCTGGAGCTCGTTGGTCGAACAGACGATCGGATGGGTTTAAAATACGTATTATTACATCCCATTTAGGTGGTTCGAATAACTTCGCGTAACGTTGATCTTTACGTATACGCTCGTAATCCTCTTTAGTAGTCGCTTCGGTTAGCATGGTTCTTAAGGTAGATTCCGTGGTGATAATTTTACGCCACTTCTTTTTATCCTCCAACGTTAACGTTTGCTCGCTAGTATATACTTCTTTAGATTCGCTTTCCATTGGTGTATATTCCAACACTTTTACCAACGAATCCCAATTCTGTGGCGGTGGATTTGGTACTGGTAGGTCTAACGTCGAACGATACTGCTGTTCGACGTTCATCTGCGACCTATGATGTTCTTCGGTTCTACTCACCGCAGGTATACCGTAAATAGACGAGTTCTCAGAATGGCTTTCCCAATCGGTAGCGGTTTCATCGCCGCTGGGAGGATGAGCATTTGGATTCGGGTAATTTCGAATTTCTACATCCCACTTGGTCGGCGGAGGCACTGGCTTCGCGTGGTATTCGGTAACTTGACGTCGATGACGTTCGATATCCTCGATGGTCTTCTTTTCGGTAATAGTACGCAGGAAAACATCGTCGACGAAATGAGAGGTGATTTCGGGACGACGAGATACTACCAACGGAGGTTCCTTCACTTCGGTCGACAATTCTGTGCGATGGAAATCGCTTTCTTCCATCGCCGATCTATCGAACGTTTCCTCCACGTATTCGGTTTTATCCATCTTATCTTGTTTACGTATCACTTCCGAGTAAATCGGCGGCGATTTGGATTTAGGCGGAGTATGTATTTCCGGTTTATACACGAATGTTCTCGGCCTCTCCATCATCTCGACCGTTTCATCGCGTTCGTGAATCGTACTCAAATTACGCTCTTGCATAATCACGCTGCCTTCCGAATCGGAAGAGGACGGATTAGAGCTCGGAGGCGGTGGCGGCGCTTTCTTCACTCTCATTTCCACATTGAACTTGGGCTCCGGCGGCGGAGGTCTGTGCCTTGTTATGGCCGAGCCAGTCGTCACTTCCATTTCGCTCAAATGGCCGTACTGCTCCGAGAAATACGAGCTCTCTTGTACATACCCTTTGTTCTCGTACGAGCCGCTGGAACTCAACGATCTACGTAAACTACGACCATCCACGTCCTCCACTTCGGAATGCGTCGTACTAGGCGACTCGGACGGATAGTCGCTCGGCAGTGTATCTGCTCCGCTCACTATAGCTACTTCTGATTCCGTAATACTGTTTGTCGTAGTGATTAGCGTGTGCGCACGTGGGATCTTCAAGCCATCGTACATCGATAGACTAGAATCGGATATCTTGGTAATTTCCGATCCGGCGGCTGGCAGTGGATGTCTACGGATGACCTGTATTCTTTGGTTTCGAAGGCAGTAATACGAGCCAGCTAATCCTAGTAAAACCAACGATAAAAACAGAATTCCGCAAATAATCAACAATATTTGGAAACCTTTCAGCGGTTGCTCGGCCGGATGCTCTACAGGTAACCTGAAACGTGAAAATATTACCGAATAATAGATTAGTCTTTTATTGTATTTTTTTCCTCGTATGCGAAAAAAGTTATGTAAAATAAAGGTTTACGTAAAATCGACTTCAATATCCTTTCAGAGGGGGGAGGGGCGTTTGTAAAGTTTGCAGATAACTTACATCGTTTTACAGACATTTGTCACCATAGATAGTTTTATAAATGGAGTTCTCATTCTGCTAAGATAGAAGGAATGTACTTTTTCTTGGGAAAGGAAGATTGAAGAAATGGAAAATGAACATGTGTTATATTCATAATTTCGTACACAATTAGTCATGACTTTTTTTTTTTTTTTTTTTTTATAAAAAAAAATATTCAACGAGAAGAGCGTTAAAAAAAAGAAAGTTTTTTTCGAGTCAATTTGAAAAAAACAACTGTCAAGCTTTTTATACATAACTATTATATTATTTGAAAAAAATACGTAAAAATAAAAAATAATTTCAAAATGAAAAATTGTTTTAAAATTGAGAAAAAAGGTAAAAAATTGAATTTTATTTGTAATCGTGCGTCAATCTGTCGTTGCCCACCCCCCCTCCCCACCCGCATTCACTCCATAAAGCAATCAAGGCAACGAAACACTCCACTCCTGAACTAAATTCAGTTTGTTGTCGCTTTAATGAAATTATACGTATTTTTAGATTACTATAAACCCTCTTACTAATCTGTACCCAGTCTGTCATTTCAAGGGGAAGGGGGGGCTGATCCAATTCTAGAGGGGGCTTTGACTTCTTTTGTTTTTATTTGGTATCTTTGTATTAAATACAAAATTTTACTAGGCAGGCTATAAATTTTCTAGAGAGACTCAGTTCCTCCTGGCCTTCCTCTACCTGCGGGGCTCTCCTTTCCCTTTTAGAAACCTTCTACTATTACGACCTCTAGCTTCACAGCTATAGATGGCACGTTAAAAAAAAGAAAGTTTTTTTCGAGTCAATTTGAAAAAAACAACTGTCAAGCTTTTTATACATAACTATTATATTATTTGAAAAAAATACGTAAAAATAAAAAATAATTTCAAAATGAAAAATTGTTTATAAATTGAGAAAAAAGGTAAAAAATTGAATTTTTATGTAATCTGTGCCTCAATCTGTCGTTGCCTCACCCCCCCTCCCACCCGCATTCACTCCATAAAGCAATCTGTGATAGGTAGGGAAGTCCGATTTAAAATTTTTTCACCTTATTTTATTCAAAGCTGTTCAAGTAACGGGTTCTTTATGCTTAAAATACAGGATGTTGGGCATCGCTTACACCTAAATATGGTGAACAGAACAACTCAAGTTACACATGCGCATAGTGGTCTGTCTACCTAAAAATTTGAAGGAGCTAAGATATATTTATTTGAATGATAAAAAAGTTACTCATAACGCTAATCAATTACAAAAATGTTTTACTAGAGAAATAATAAAAGGTAATGATTGCATGTTTGTAACAACATTTATGAAGTATTTTACCCCTCTACAATCCGCATCCACAATTTCTTTACAAATAAATAGATGAGATTTCATTATATCTCTCACAATTCGGCATAAAGGATATTTTTTTCGAGCCAACTGATATGTAGTCATTAGAATATAAATTTCAAATTTCATTTTTATGAAAAACTAGAAAAAAATTCAACGTATTTTTCCCCTTAAACATTTGCCCTACTTGGGTGGCATTTAACTACCACATTTTTGTCGAGGTCGCATTCCTCACTTTCATTACCAAACAATTTTCGAAAGTGGATCTCCGTAAGTTAATTTTTAAAGATACTTACAAAAAAATAAAAATTCATTTTTTGATAACCATTTTCTTTTCTCTTTACTTATTTCTTCTTATGTAGTCCCTATATCTTCATTATTTTTCAGTAACAAAATTCCTTGTATCCTACACACAATGAAATTATTCAACATTTATAACTCTCATTAGTTCAATTCATAACTCTCATTAGCTCTATAGAAAAGTAAGTATTTTTGTAGTTGGTCATTGCTATGGATAATATATTTCAGTTCCTTCGCATTTCTACGAAGGCTGGCCATCATGCATGTGTGCAACTTCAGTTGTTCTATTAAGCATATAAAAACTGCATACATACATTGTACTACATGTAAATCCGGGCATTAAAGTGATAAATTTTAGTACATTTTATTTCAAACTTCTTGATAAAAAAAGTTCACTTATTCAAAAGAAAATAAAATGAACAAAAAAAGAAATTCAATATTTAGGTAAATTCTACCACGAAGTAAATGTTCCATCATTTTAAAATATTGTCAAATATTTGTGAAAACTTCGCGGCGGAAATGTCTGTACGTCTCATTTCACCCGGGACTACATATTTCAGGGAAAATATTCCATTACAAATATTGCAACGCTTCAACTCGGAGTACCTCAAAACTTATTCACCGCGATAAGAATCATGTAAAATAGTTTCACTTCCCTCGTCGTATAAATTTTACTTTTTTATTTAAAAAAATAGAAAGTTCAAGTTTTATGGAAAAACTTCGAATTTGCAGGAAATTACGTTCTGTTTCTACAACCAACAGACTCGAGAAAGCGCGAAAATAATGAGTTTAATTTTACGCCCATTTTATTGTCACCATCCTTGTTCGGTATCTTTGTTGCAGCATAAATCCAGAAGAGGAATAAAGTGAAATACGAATTTTATGAATTAATATAATCCTTTCATGCGCACACTTGATAACATAAAAGGGACACTGTATACCCTTTGACGAAATCGAAATTCCGTGTAAATCGATTTTGCTTCGAGCGTACAAGAAATTTCTTTATTTTCGCCATTTCTTTTTTTTTGGTCAATTACAAATATAGATAATGACAGTTCCCATTCAACTTTGAAACTTTCCCGTTGATAGAAAAATCACTAGTGAGTTTTTTACTTTAAAGCTACCGAAAACTAGCAAAACTTTTACGTCTCTTATATACTTACAAAGGTCCGGTATATTGGTGGCGGCGGCGCAACAGGTGGCGGATACCTGCAAACAATGTTATCACTTCATCGCCATCCATTTCCAAACTGGGATGGAACCGTACGACGATATTGTTCGTAAAAACACGTGTTGGATTCTGTAACAAATTGAAAAGCTTATTCGTAATGCGTGAAGCTTCGCAAATGGCTACTTCCAAATGCGTTAGTTTATTTTATAACACTTCCCGAGGGCATCGTCGGTACCTAAATGAATTCTTTTGATGTGATGTTTTCCCTTAAAATATCCGACGGAATTAATATGTTGACTTTTCGACGTCAAGTTAGAAAAGGATAAAAAGCTTTTTCATATCTCATAAAGGTAGCAAAGATTCTTGCTTGATGTTATAATTTCAAAAACGAGCATGCCTCCAAGTCTTCAAATAGATAATTAATTTTTTTTTATTTGAAAAATTGTAGTGAAATCATTACCTAAACATTGATTAATAAAAAATTAATTGAATGATATGGAATAAACGATTTTTTTTTTTTTTTAAATTTAGGAACATAATAATTACCAAAAATTTACGAATAGGTACTTGGGAAGATTTTTGAAAATTTTTCAACATTTTTGGGCAGTCCTGGTTCAGTTCCATTTTATAAAACAAATTTGGAGAAATTTTCTGGCTCATTTGATGTGTATTAATGCAACGTACAAATGATGTTTCCATAAACAAGACATTTTGATCACATAATTTCATCAATTTGATCGAAGCGAAAACTTGGTGATTTTTTCTATATCTTTTTTGAAACTTGCCTTGCAAATGCGTCAAATTTGAAATTCGTATGGTTTACTATGATTCCCAAATAGCTTACTTCACGTTTCGAAAAAAATTTAAAAAAATCTGATTTTTCAAATACTTCATTGAAAATTCCTATTTTTAAACAAAATATAATCGTTTTAAATAAAAGTGACGAAAATACTTGGAGCTTATTTTTAAATATTTGCAATTATATTGCCTTTCATTTTTATTTCTATTTTTTATTTTCATGAAGACGGTTTGGTGGGTCTGCTGTTTTCATAGATGAAACGCTGCGGTTCATAATATCAAGTTTTTCACCAAAATGTAATCAACTCGTTATTATTGAACAGAGTCAGATTAACCTTATTTGGTGTAATGGGCTATTGACAGACTTTTGCAATTTTCGTATCATGACGTTCCCATTCCCACCTCAATTTCTGATTTTTTATTAAAGATTTTCAAGTTTTTCAAAATTTTTGTTTATAAAAATTGTTGCTGCTATTTTTAATTCGAAATTTTCAAATTTATGGCACAAACCGTGAACATTTTTTTTTGTTTTCAAAAATTATACCTACTTGCTGAATATTTGCTATTTATTTATTAATTTTTTGATTCTTTCCAACTTCCAGAAAATTTTTCTTTCACAAAATTAAGTATTTAAGGAATGTATACTTGGAGAATTTTTTTTTGAAAATTTGCTCATGTATTTCCAAGTTCTGAATCATTTATTATATCAAAAATGCCAGAAAGCTAATTGTCATATATTTTTTTATTTGCCTTTTTTTTATGCATAAAAAAATATTGGGGAAGTAATGAACTTCAATTACGTTTCAAGTATATTTCAATATATGAAGTTATGACATTGTAAAAAATCACATATTTGAACCAAAAGGACTCCGAGACTACAGTCCCTAGCTCTCGCTTTAATCCTGATCTGTGATTGGAAAATCCTTTCGTGAGTAGCTTTTAGTTGCTTTAATTCGTTTACTCACATTTTTATGATTTTAAAGAAATTTATTACTAAAGTGTGCCAAATTTTGGTTTTTATCAAAAAATGAAGGTTGCGAGGCCACAACAGACGGTGAATTACATCAGAATAACATCGTGAAAATTCAGCACCACCCACGATTTAATTTTGAAATTCCTCTCTAAATGAAGTCCAAGTGTTCAATATTTTGAAATTGAAAGAAAAAAAATTGGGGTAAAAACTTTTTTTCATATTTCAATACATTTTGTCGCATCCAAAAACTAAAAAAAATTTTACCCATCAATTTTTTTTTTTAAATTACGAGGTCTGAATCTTTTTTTATTTTTTTCAAAAGGCAACAATTTTCATCATTTTCAAAAATTAACGACAAATGGAGAATTCATTGGTCTTATGCACAATACTAACTCCATTTAGGCTTTTTCAGACTCAAGAGGCAAAATATGGTTAAATTTTGTTCCAAAGGGATTCCCGAAGTCTAAACTTCTGCATGCTAAAACATGTTACGAAGTCATTTGAATCAAGAATATGATGTTTTCAGGCCTGAGAAGTGGGAGGGTAGAGGGGGGAGGATTTCTCACGGACCCGAGTGTTTTCTCAGGGCCCATTGAGGGCCTGCGACTTGATGCAACGCCGCTAAAAAACCGTCTTTACCTCCAAGACCTTTTTTTTTTTCGCTCTTATGACTTTTCCTCTTGTCCTACGCCCAGATTTTCTGTGCTAGCCGCAGAATGTTTTGAAAAGCTTCGTGAGGTAAAAATCACTCATATTTTCTCTATAGAGTTCGAAAAAACCCGAACTGAGCCCTTATTATGCACGTGATCAATAAATTACCCATTTGTTGTTCTTTCAAAAATAACCAAAATTATTGCTTTTTGACAAAAAATTTAAAACGGTTCAGACCTCGTAAATTTAAAAAAAAAAAATTGATAGCAAAATTTTTTTCAGTCTTTGGATGTAACAAAATACGTATAATTTTGCAATGTGAAAAAGCATTTAACTGCTCCAAATTCGTTTTCATTAATTTTAAAATTTTTTAAGCTTTGATTTCATTTTGGCAGATTCAAAAACTGAATTAATGAGCTGAATTTTCTGTGACATTTTTTAGAGGTGATTCAGCAACTATTGTGACCTCCACCCTCTCACTTTTTGAAAACAGCCTAAAACCGGCCCACTCTGATGTGGTACTTAAATTCGAGATTAAAATTTCTATTAAATGTAACATTTTAGCCATTTTAATTTCAATTAATTCATTTATGCTGAATCATTCGTAAGAAAATTTACGTTTACATAATTTATTTAAATTTCTAAGTGCTATGATACTTCTTTGGCAGCAGTTAGGCAGTGTCAAAGGCTATCAATTGTGTCATTACAAGGCACGACTTCTTTCAAAGAAGTCTTCATGCAAAATTAAAATGCCTTTTTGAACTTCTGAATGCAATTAGGTTCATTTTAAAGTGAATTTCGACACGAACTTAATACGTATCAATTAAGGTAAATTAGTTTCCATTTTTTCACGGATTAGAATCAAACTAAAGGGTATCCGGTAAAATTTTGAAATTTTGTCTAATCTCTTAAAAATAAGTGTTACCCTAAGGTACTTATATACAAGTATAATTCGTGTTGACGAATCGTTATTCCTAAAAAATTCGACATAAAAGCTTTCATGCAGTGGCCTGGTTAATCAAATCAATATGCTATTAACATCTCAACCCAAAAATCTACCACACAATACGAAAAACCAGCCAAACGAAAAATCTGAAATGTAATTCCAGAAAAAGTAACAAACAATTTTCAGCCAGCGGTTTGCTACAGTTGAAGCAATTTTCCACAATGAATAACTCCGTGTCTTAAAACATACAGAATTTTATTCTGGTACACGGCCAAATTCGAATTTAACACGAAAATAAACGTGAACTTAATTCTCATTTATTCCGCTCAACTCAATCATTTAGCAGACGATGTCGTTGGCGAAACGTAATCGATGCTTGAGCTTCGTGTTGCCGAGTAATTTGTCGTAAAGCGTACAATTAATTGGAATTCTCATCGTAAATGTATATCAACTGAAGGCTACACATCATTCGGCAGGCGGAAATTTCGCTTATAAGGTTTGCGTGGATTTTTACGAGCGATAAAAGCCCGCGACACATGCAAATCGGCGCCTTGAAGTGTTTATTTTTCATATTTAATACGTCGTTGCATAAATTTCCATCGTGTACGCGTTCTTGCGAACGGGATAATATTTTGTAAAATAGCTTCCGGACACGTAATTTCGCCATTTTCAAGCATCGAGTAAATACTATTTCTTGTGACCGTAAGGGATGAAAAATCTTTTATTCTCTTTTGAACCACGCCATTTCGAGAAGATTATCGGCTCTTGATATTTTTTTCCTTCTTAAGCTACCTAACATATATTATAGCCTTTGATGGGAGGAAAAAAATTTGCTCTTATAAAATCTTACTTGTAAAGTTCCACATCCTTTTAGGGGTAAATCGATTCTCGCCGTGATAGTTCCGTTGCCGACGATCGAACACGAGCTAGACCGGTCGAAATCAGCGTATACGATTCCATAGAAAGGATGCTCGAATTTCAAATCAATCTGTAAAAGAAATCAGCGTGAGGAAAAATTTCACAATCCTTGTGTTTAACAGAGCACGAGTATATTTTAAATTCTTCTTGAAATATGAAATAAAAAAGAAACGATAACAAGGAAACGAAACGTAGTACTGTAAAGCCCTATTTTCACTTATAAACTCCGGATTTTCCAACAGCATACGTAGCGTAATATGTATTATTATTGTTACTTGGCGAAGCTCTTTCCCTCGTTTTTTGTATCTTCAATGCCGAAAATTTATTCTCATCGATATCTGCCGTCGTTTCGAATACCGGATTTATTTCAATATCTATACCGAGAGGTTTATTCCTATTACTAGCGAATACCGCGTATAACGATAGGCAAATGAAAATTATTTTTATATATCGATACGCATTTACGCGTGAACGGGCTGCTCGTTTTATCTCGGCCAGATTTTAAACAGTCTATGCGCGTTTCACCATTTACATGTAATGAAAATTGATCAATATAAGCGACGCGAAGAATACATAAATAGGACAAAATTTCAACCATTATACAGGCCCGGGGTAATTAACGAGACACGCCGTGACGAGTATTTCTCGCGACGAATTTCCTATTCGTTGTTTTAAATCAACAACGATGAAAATCCAACAAAGGAGTTGAAAATAAACGAAAAAAAATTACTCAAGAAGATAACAGAAAAAACCCATAATAAAGAAAGTTATTTATATCGAGTTGTTGAAAAGTGATAAAAAAAATTTAAAAGTACCTAGTACCTATATAAAAAAGTTTTCTTTCACTCGTGTACTACGAAGTACAAAACGTACACCTCCTTGGAAAACAAATTAAAGAACGTATAAACACACTCGAGTATTTTCTGTTTCCATTCGAATACTCGACAAGAGGTTTTCAACTTTTATAATTCGATTTTCAGGGCCGAGACGAAAGTATCATTCTATGTTATCTACACAAACGACAACCAAATAAATTATAATTAAGAAAATTACGAAGTGATAGCGTCGAATGATGAGAATTTTAAAATTAAATTTCGAATTGGAGTATTATTATTATCATTTTTTTATTTCTTTAAAAAAAAATTAAATGAAGCGTATTTTAATTTTCTTATGATATATTGTATTCGAATTTAAAGTATATTTCGTAAAGTTTCATACGGCGAATTATTTTCATTTTTCGTGATTTTTGTATTTTATGAAAATGCGAAAAACTTCGTCGAAACAATCAATTACAGTGCCATTGTATTCCGAAATTTATTAAAATTCTTAATAGGTTTATTTTGAAATATTAACACGAGAAAGTTGCTGAATATTTCGTATGCATTAAACTGGAAAATATATAGTCTAAGTCAGGATTAAGCTATCAAGGTACTGTAAAGTTACACTCTTGGTTAATTTTTACTATGAAACTTAGACATCAGAAAATAATACGACTACGTTCATAATTTCTAGTGATAATAATGCTCAAGTAGGACTACTTTGTAGCTACAGGTAATCAAAATCATATTTTTAAAGAAAATTGAGCACTTTTTCAAATTAAAGCTTATTTAAATCATAATGAAAAATAAGTTATTAACTAACGAAAAATTAAATTTACTAAAAAAAAAAAAATTAAAGAAAAATAAAATCATTAAATCTTTTAAACGATTTAAAAATATAACTAGGCATAAAACTATGATTAAAAATTTTAGTAATTCTTATGGAGTAATATTAATAAAAAAGATATACTATAATTTTGCAATAATATATTCATATAAATTATTAATTATTTTTAATTTATCTTAATTATAAATTAATATAAATTCAGCTCTTGACAATCTTGACTACCCTTCTATGAACAAACTGTAAGAATAAAGTTGGGTTAGCCTGGTAAAAATGGACCCACTTTACCAACAGGAAATGTTTTACATAAGCGCATTCATATAAATACTATCGACAGGAGATGAAGGGAGGGGGGAATAAGGGTGGCGTAATTTACCTCCTGTGTATTTCGATTTTAGGTTTTATAAAGCATACGCAATTGACTCTAACTTAGAAAAAGAGGCTACCAACGTTTAAACAATCGACACGAACTCACATCATTGACTACAAATGAAATTTATTTCCTTACTCAGCACTCATGGCATAATTTAAACTTAAGAATAAAAAAGTCAACTTGAAGAAAATAAATTGAAAATATGACACTTCGATGTTATTTTAAAGATGGAAAATTCCTTAAAAATGTTCGATATAGCATTCAAAACTTTGATTGGGACTTTTTTTGCTCAATTCCTCGGTACTTGTTTTTCCCTGCATGAATCTGGGCCATATATAGTTCGTTGTTTAGCTACACACTCGTAGACTTGAAACGCCGAAATATATTCTCTAAAACTTTTTCCCCAACGAGGTAAGATATATCTACGATACTTTGAAGAGTGTTCGTTTTTCACTTTAATTTTCAATAAAGGCAACAAGTTGAAATCGATATTCTTTCCAGTCGACAATAAATAATGTGAAAAACAAGTAGGTACTGCGTAAGTATAACACCGGTGTAAAATTTTTCTTACCCTATATTATCCAAATGTTTGCTTCTAAAGCAAAATAGAATTTTCGAGTACCGGATAAGACGTATATGCAAGGTACCTGTTGAAAGGCGATATCAGGTATTCAACTATTTATTTAGTTCACCGTCTTGTCCTTTTGAAAAAATAATACGACAGCGTATTTCGAGACACGAAAAGTGAAAACCAAATAAATAACTTACCACGCCTTAATAGTGCCAAGGATATTATATCATACCGTATTTTTAAAATTCCTATTTTTCGAGAGAACAATAATTGATAGAATCAAGTTGGTTGAAAGCAATTGTTATTAGATAAAAAAATAATTACGTAATATAAAAAAATAAAAACTAATTTTTTCAATACTTAATTCTATTATTACAAGAAAAGAAAAAATCATAATAAAATTGATATGTTAAGTGTCAATAAAATAGTTCATATGAAAAAATAAATCATTGAATTTATACGATCACATCCCACAAAATGCTAAAATCATATCTAAATGAACATGAATCGTCAATTTGGAAAAAATAAGCAGATATAATAAATGTTTTTTGGCTTTGAGAAGCGTTTTTTTGAAAAAATTGTCAGAGCTTTTTTGTTCAAAATTAAAAATAAGTTAATTTTGTTCATTATCATTTTTTCTATAGGCACTATATTCACTGAAATATATGCCAAAAACCTGTTTTGAAAAAGATTTTATATCCTAAAAATTAAATTAATATAAAAATTAATAATATTAAAAATTCAAAAATCCATATTATATTATTATAATAAGATCTGAATATTAAATTTCGTTTAATATGAAAAAATAATTAAATTAAAAAATAAAGATGTTAAATTTCTACGTAAAAATCGAAGCAATCAACCATTACCCTATTCAAGAGTCATACGTGAGACTGAATGTAAAGGAATTTTAGCAAGTTATTCAGGGTGGTAATCTTGACACATGTGTCAAAAAATTGCATTTCTCTGATTACTTTTAAAGAAAAATCAAATTTTTCACATATTTCTGAAAGGGGTTGGAACTTCATGGAGCAATGGTACGGTTGGAGGCATTGTGTAATTTCCACTTCTGAAATGAAGTTTGTCGAAAAAGTCGATATTCCCACGGCCACCACGAAATACTTACGGAACCAAATTCTGACCTTCTGAGAGCCCAACCCCTTAACAGCACACTTTGGATTGGAAACATCAGGTATTTTGATCTAGGTCTTCCATGAATTAATTTTTCGTGCATTACTATTTAGTCACATTTTGAACACAAGAATTTCGTTTTCTAGGGGACTTTTTAGCCAACAGAAAGCAGACTAATATTTCACTTTCTTCATCCTCGCTTTGAATTTATACCACATCACAACCATATGACCAGCAAAAACAACCATGGACAATTTCGGCAAACTTCAAAGTAAATAAAGGATATTCATAGCCATAGCCCAAGTCGCTTTGCGGCCTCAACATTTTAATGAAGTTCTCAAACAATGACCGCCAACTTTCGGTAACGAGTCTTATACCTCATTTACACGGCCGTCTCATGATACCTAGCCTCAACACCGGTACAAGCTTTACCAATTAAATTTAATTTTCCACGCAAATTAAATTTACACCAAAAACGTGATCTCGTTGCTTAACTCGATTCTTCCATCATTTTTTAAAACTTCGAAATGAGTAACGAATTAAGCGAATTAAAAAATTAACGTGTCATATTTTATATACTGAAAAAAAAAAAGATTTCGTAACCTCCAAATGAGCATTGGAAAATTTTCTATTTTTTATAAACTAAATAAAAAAAAAAATGTTCTCGCGAACAATAGAAATTTCCGATCACGCAACTTTCTCGAAAAAAAAAAAAAAAAAAAAAACAGAAAAAAAGAAAAAGAAAATCGTGTAATAGCTGTTTCGAAAATACTGCGACAATTAAATTAACCAAATAAAAGATTACTTTTATTAGCGTGAGACACGAGTTCGAGTTGTCAAGGATGAAGGGTGAAAAATCCAAAGTTGAAAACTATTGAACTTTATCGTCAGATTTTTTCCAAATTTATTACTTTCTATCGTTGAATTGTTTCTTTCCTTCTTCGTCTATGATTATCGTTCTAGTGCACCCAACTACGCAATAAACGACTGCCAATTACGAGACGTAAAATAAGTTGCTTGTAAAGTTTTAGCAGGGGTAATAAAATGCGTGTGAAAACGAGCATTCAACAGGAACCTACAACCTTCCGATACACACTACAAAATGAAATTTCTCACTTTCGAGTACATACCTGTAGATTACGATTTTCGATTATTTAATACATATTTTCGAACATACTCATTATTCGCATATTCTCGTAATCATTCAAACAAATGAGATTGATAGATTTACCATTAATTATGGCAAATGAATGTTTGTCTCTCTCTCTCTCTCTCTCTCATATTCCAATATTAACGAATATTTCACTAATAAATACCGCTTCGAATAGTAAGTGTATCAAATTAGTAACAGACACGTTCTACATTTCATATCCCCAGCTAGGAGCGAACGAAACCACAGATTTCGATCGATCGCGAAATAACATTTCATAAAGGGATACCAGGGCTTGCTGTTCCATGAATAAAATAACATTTAACGAATTTCCTTTATACTGTTTGTATTCTTATGTTTGTTCTTCTCTCGTATACAAAATTCTTTTCATTGGCCGAAAAAAAATTATAAATAATAAAATGGTTGTGGTTATTTTTCTCAACAAAAAAAAATGTTTTCCTCATATATATACATTATACGAAGCCGGAATTAATTTCATTTTATAAATGTCTCAGGGTTCATTGTATAAATGTACTCGGTTCGTTTCCTAGTTTTTTCTTCGGTCTCCGAATTTACCTGCATATACCCAGCCGCGCAATTCAACGCCGCTTTGGTCCGATTGAGGAAGATAATGGGTGCTATATCGTCTAATTTGGTCACTTTGCCATCCAATATGGTAGACTCCGGTAGGCCATCTCCGGTATACTCTATACTATTAGCTTGAGTGTCGTAATTGGACTGCGAGCACGCAGTGCCGATTAAAAATCCGATTAAAATGATACGGCTCCACATCTGAAATTCAAAATAACAAATTCTAACGTTAAATCCGAAGCATAGCTCGCTCTATGAAGTAATTCTGGTAACTCAGTAAGTTCGACAAGATAACAGTACACCGGGTAGTATTACTTAAGATATTTTCGGTACGGTATTAAGTGGTCGTGAAGTCAGTTGGTTTAAATAATACATGTCATTGACTCGCGCATCAGTAAACATAAGTACCGGAAAAACATACAATGTTATATAACACATTTTGTGAATTAAAAAGCGCGAAATGCTGACCGAAGATTATACGATACGTGCTTACGTTAAGAATAATTATGCTACATTATTGTACTGTATAACTCGGCTTGGTGCGTTTGTATATTTTTTTTCTCACTGTGTATTCGTCTCAACGTAATACAATATTTAAACTTCCGACATCATTCTTTGATAAATTCCTTTTTTAGGATTTTTTTTCGCAGGACCTACTTATGGTTATGGATGGACTACGTAGTTTTATTAACGAGTGCGAATAACATTTCCTTTCTTATAGGAAAGACTCGATTATTCGAGCTGTTTCAATATACTGTAACTAAAATACGATCGATACCTTTCAATTATTAAATGAAAATGAAAGTTAGGCAAATGTAAGTAGCCAAGGTGCAACCTTGGAGCTGAGTTTTTGATATATGCATGTCCAGACATACTGATAATATTCATGATCTTTTTACCCCTCTCCTCTCACCTAAGTAACAAAAGCTGAACCTTGCTTATGTCCTACAAAACCATTTGTGAAGCTGGATTATGGATATGTTGCATATCTTTCCCTCTACAATCAAACTCAATAAAGCCAACTTGATCGAACATATTTTGCCTTAAAAAGCACAAAAATGCATACGTTCATGCTTTTTGCGACATTTGCGAATATTTTACCCTAATTTGTTCTTATTAAGACATTTTTTTGTTTTTTGACCTGTAAATGCTGAGGAATCAAAAAAAAAAAAATTGCAAAAAAATTTTTATGAGCTTCACCCTTGAAAATTAAAAAATACATTTAGTAGCAGCTACTTATAACTGAGGATGTTAAACAACAACGAAAATACAATACTCAAGCTATTCACATTTCTAAAAAATGATCAACTCTTCCTTTAAATATAATAAATCCAAGCCGTGCCTCAGGGCATTGTAGCAGTACAAGGCACGTTGATGGAGAAAAGGAGAAAGGAAGGAGAATAAAAAATATATTTAAACAAAATTTTTTCTCTCGATCTCAGTTTTTTGCGTTATTTTTGAGCAAAATCGAAAGCATTGTGTAAAACAACTTGAAATTTCTACATTCTGATACCCATATTGCTATATCATTGTGACATATTATTGACATATTCTGGAAAGTTGAAAACATATTTCGACATATTTTAACGTTTTTAACGACATGTTTTTAGAACATGGGAAAATTTGCCCTAGTTATTAGCAATAAATATGACAACATAACAATTATCATAGGAGCCCCATACAATTTTTATTGGAAAATGTAAATAAAAAAAATCAGTAACAAAAATAATTTTTTTTGGACTTCAGAGCTATACAACAATCATGAACTCAGAATATGTGATGAAAAGTGCAGTAGAGGGCTATAAACAATTTTCAAAGTATAACGCTAATAATGCATTTTTTCAAGCCGTTTACCCAAGAATATTTTTCAAAATTACAAATTTATCCATCATTTTCAACATGTTTTCATTATTTCTCCCCCTCTTGCCTCTCCGCTGCCACCAATTTTCATTTTCCGAACAATATATTAAAATACTACAAATTTTTCTATAATTTTATACACTTTTTCATTGCTTACATTCCCTCACATAGTTTCCGACTTCATTTTTTTTTTCATTACATCGAAATTCAATATTTTGCATTTTAGAGCCAAATGTACGTTCTTCTTTAGCTTGAATTTTGAAATGAAAATTTCCAAAAAAATAAGAATTTTTTAAGGACTTCGGAGCTACTCATGGAGCATCGTTTAAAATATGTAATGGGGAATGGAATGAAGGTCTATGAAAAATTATCGGAACATAGATTGAATACAGCGTTTTTAAAAGTTATCAGTAAAAAATGAAAAAAAAGGACTAATTAGGTATGTCCATAATTTTTTAAACCATTTCATTGTTTCTTTTCACTTATTATTTCCACCGCGACTGATTTTTTGCCGTCGATGATAAATTACATACCCTACATTTTCGGACATATATACAGAATTATAGATATTATAATTATATAAATAATAAGCTGGATCGATTCCTCCTATTTAAAATGTACAGAAAAAAGCAGATAATGAGGAAAACAGAAAGAGGTGAAATCTTTTCAGTATTTTTTAGTAATTTTTGCTTCATAAGCTGCCGATTCATTTTATTATTTATATCAGTGTTTTGGGGCAAATATCATATTTTTATCTGACAACAATGTTCCCATCTCAGTTATTTTCTAACTTTTCTGTCTATTTTTGACTCTTGTGTGCCGAAAAATTTTGAGAATACAATTATTTTTGAAAACTAACATTTCTAGCTATTCTAATATTTCAAAATTTTATTTTTTCAAGCTACCATATTTTTTTAGATCGTTATTTTTTTCAAGCCGATATTATTTCTTCATTTATCATTCAACTATGATTTTCCCAGATTGCTATTGCGATTTTTCAATTTAAACATTTTACAACACTGGTAACATGAAATTTCAAGTTAGTAGAAAAAAAGAGAGAGAACGAATCAGGTTAAAAAACTTAATTAATTAGGTGCCTAATGTTTTATTTTTGCATATTGCTTTGTGAACATTCGATTTTTCGAATTTTCAACTGCTAGGAGGAACATGCGCTTAAAATTTGAACAGGTGGTATTTTCATGACATAAAATTTATTTAGCTAGCTTTCAGAGTCAGTAACGTTATGCCGTGGTTTTGAGAGTTGAGAACCCTGAACTCGGATCATCGAATCATCATAAAAATTCTTGGAGTTGGGTCATAAACCAGGTTAAAATATTTTTTAAACATATCACGCCTCCTTCAGTGATTGGGGTTGGCAAAATATCATACATGAGTGTCACACGAATAGCTCTAAATGTGATATGAAAGAGCTTATGTTGAAATATAACACACTGTACCTATATAATGAGTCAACACAATAGCCATTTGACATCAAATGATCTGAAACTCAAAAATATGAAGTCCCCCTCTCTACCAACTTCTCCATTGCAAACCAGATAGTCTGCAATAGCTGTCGTGTTCATCACATAGTCAGCCAAAAATAATGGTAAATCGATAATAGCTTGACTATTGGTTCGTCCAAACTAGACGGAGGAATTATCGATGTAAAAATTTTAATGAATAAAATCAGTAAACTTAAACGAACTATTTCCCATGTACTCGAATTATTCGCCGAGTAATAAAAACAAATTACCCGTAACTTTTTCCTCTCTCAATGCCGCAAATATAACCCTCGAATACTTTTTTAATACCAATCTACTGCCTATAATCGACATCATAAGGAAAAAAGAAGAAACACTTTACGCGTCATAAAATTACAAAATCATTAGATTAATAATTTGTGAAATAACGCGCAGCACTGAAAACGAAGTGCTTACATTTTACGGTATGTCTTGTCATTATAGTATTTCTATAATTATCGACATAATGGTAGGCTCGGCCGAGTACTGCTTACAATCTAACAGCGTTAACCATCGAACCGCTTTATTCAGGTGTTGGTCGGGATGCACGCACTTGTCTCTCAATTAGTCATGGTGTCGCTGTATCACACATCAACAAACTGACGGACGTTTCTAAGGCATTAAGAGATAGGGTAAGTGGAGAAGGGATAACCGTATTTATGAAAGATTAAGGGTACCGCGTTGATGGATTCGCATGGGCTATGGGAGTTTAGAAAAGTCGACAAGTATTCCCCCTTTGCACCGTACTAATCATAGCCTGAATTGAAATTGGAAACCACCTTCGGTGCGGATAAGGGATTCGTCGCGCTAATTATAGTTTTCTTTTACCACCTCTATATTTCCTGTCTGATGTGTACCTACAGAAAGCTGTGCATTCGACGACACGTGATGAAGAACGAAAATCTCGTTCAACGTGCCACTAACGTAGAGCGTAACAGGATTCGCGAACTGCTATCGGGGAAATGGTCGAGTTTTCAATTCGCTAGTCGACACGATAAGATGATTTATCGGCGCGTCGCGTCATAAATACAACGCATCCTCTCTCCGCGAAACATTTCCTTAATAAATATCGCCGGTGGTTTTGAAATTTGCAAAAACTGTCGCGTCGAGCGCGGTTAAAGCTTTAGATTGAAACGAATGCGATGTTTATCGCATACAAGTGTCTGTTGTATCACCGGCTCGGTATAATTTAATTTCGAGCACGAAACGAGGAAATTTCATCATCGATAACACCGACACCTCCGCCAGCGTTTCCGATTCGCCTACGCGTAATTTACGCGACGCAACGATGGATGGGGGCGGGAAAGCTTCATTATGTAACGTCGATCGATATATCACCGGTGATTTGGTGAAAAAGCGCACACTTAAGGTTGTACCAAGCATCGCCAACGTACAATGGCTGTTCTCCTTGAAACTCGTTATTTAATCCAGTTTCGCTCCTACAACAAAAGCCAGTTATACAGCTCGCCGTTCTGCATTATAAAACATGTCTCCGCGCGCTTCGAAAATACCAACGTTCGGTATTTTATTGTTTAACGAAGTTAACTTTTAATTTCCGTCGAAGGCCTTATTAAAATTATCTCAGGGAGACGAGGCCGGGGTAAAAGAAGCGAAAATACGTTATCCCGCGTATCGCGAACCCGATTAATTATAATCGCTCAAGTCGGCCGAGCAGATTCTCAATACCACTGCATTCTTGCCGCCAGCCAACAGATATGATCGCGTTTCCATTATTTTCACCAAGTGTATGGAACATATCGAATGTCAATTGGACTTTATTTTGCCTACCGAAGCGCTGATCGCGGTGTCCATGATAATTTCATTCTAGCGTTCAATTTATGCGCATATTTAAATGTAATTGTATTACGCGGATGCTTCGAAATGTAATTGCAATTATTCCCATGTTCTATAACGAACCGATGCAAGTACGCTTAAAAGGCGTTAAAAAGCTAAAGCTGTGATTGCGAATGGTAAGAAAATACGGATATTTCGTTCGATGTATGTAGTATGTACCTGCATCGTTGTTTCCAGTGTCTCGAGATGACTTCCACAATTCTTGTGTCTTTCATGTTCATAAAAAAAAGAAAAACGCTAATAACTTCGGCAACCTAGCATGCATTCACATGTTAAATCCAAATGTTACATTTTGTAAATTGGAATGAAAGATAGAAAGTAACAGCCGCATCTTCCATGTCGAAAATGACCTTTCCACTTTCTTAAGTATATACTTACTTTCTTCTCAACTTTTCTTCACATTCATTTCGTTCAAAAATCAAAAATTCGTTTTATCGTTTAATAAATATGAAATATTTTATTTTAATATTAATAATTCAATTATCAATTCAAATTTTTTTATATTAACATCTTTTCATATATTTCATGTATTTATAAGTTCAACATTAATAATTATATGAAATAAAGAATTAATTTACTTTCATTTAATAAGGATATTTTTTTTTAATTAAAATAATTAATATTTTATTGATATTTTATTAATAGGTACCTATTAATTATTTGAATTATAATTTCTTTTTAATGTTTTGAAATATTTCATCTCTATTCCCAATATTTAATAAATATATACGTTTAATATATAAAAAGCAAATCGATATCCAGCCAAACATCTCAGAGGAGAAAGGTGAGCTTAAATTTCATTTTCGAATATCGACTGTCTTCTTCCGATAGTACGATATCTTATTGATTTATTGGAAGTCAAATAATGATTTGTAAATTAAAAATTACTTTTTAATATTTTTCATTCTATTTAAAGATCACTAGATTTATTTCAAAAATATTGCACCTCGATTGAGTTTCAAAAAAATCATTTCGAATTACTTAAAAATAGACTTTTTTTTAAAGTATTAATTGATCAATTTGACTCACGATAGAGGGTTTGAGTGGAAATAAATATATGAAGAAGGGGAGAAGAGGGGGAGGATCAAATATTTATTTATTTTTGATAAATGGCAATGCCAATATTCTACTTAATATTTCAATTTATTGTAAAAGATACGTGCCTAAACCTAAATAAGAACTGAAATAACAAATTCTCAAAATAAAGAAAAAAATTAAAAATAAATTTGAAATTTGAAATTCATTGATCGATTGATGATAATAATATGAGTTTTTGAACAGTTGTATTAAGCCTCCCTAGAGTATATGCGCGCTGTACAGATGACAATAATAAAAGAAAAAAAAAGTACACAATGTTGAGAAACCTAGATATAGAAATTCATAGATTATTAACAGCATAAAAAAATCACATTTTTTTTTTTTGTTAAAACACTTCAGAAACACAAAACAAAAAATCACCAATAATTTTAATAATTTGGAATTTTTTTATGACTTGGATTTTTCATCAAAGTTTTTTCAAAGTGAGTTATTAATATTTTTTTTTTTTGAAGATGTTTCAATTTCAATTAATAAGAAAGATTTTTTCTAAGAAGGCCAGCTTCTACTCTGCTTCTATGACTGCGAGCCTGATTTATGGAACAAATTTTTTAATCTCACTAGAATCGTATGAAAAACTTATGAATGGGAGAGGTAAATTTTTTGTTTTCTCATTATTATTTTTAAACATTAATATATTCAAGATACATGAACGCTTTCAATCACAAGTGGAAACAATTTTTAGGTCTTCTTGAACGAATTTTTAAGCAAATTAATTACATTCATATGAAAAAAGAAAGAAAAAATTCTTGGAAAATAATTGAAAATGGGTATTTTCTTACTATTTTTAGCTATTTTTTTCTTCATTTTAACTATATTTTTTTAAATTTTGAACAATTATTTATAATTATTATTATTTTAAATTGAAGATTTTTTTTTTCATCCTTAGAAACTCTTTTTATTGGTGATTTTTGACACTATTCGCCTATTTTTTCATGTTTGATTTGTTTTTTTTTTCAGGATTTTTAAACTTCTAACCTTGTTTTAGAATTCTTTCTAAAACATAAATTTACGATTTCTGTTCTATTAAAGAATATAGGCTTGTAGAAGTACACCCCTAGTCTCCTACGCTATAGCTTTATACTAAAACAATACAAAATCCGACCCTCGTCAATCACACCCATCATTTCACATTCTTCGAAATTCATATTCAGCCTCCAGCCTTCAGATTTTACAGTTTCCATCACATGACTTCTTACTCCAACAAACAACTTTCATTTCCAATTTTTAGCTTTCAACTTCAATCTTCAATGTCCAGTTGTAACTTTGAGCATAATCTCGTAATAAGGCCCTAAGTTCCAATATTTAACATCCAATGCTCAATTTCAATCTGATCTGCACTCTCAATATGAAAACTCCAACATTCAGTGTCTTTTACATAACATCCAACTTTCAACAATAACTGTTAGGCTTCCAACATCATCTAAACATCATCCAATGAACATTGATAACCAGGTATGTGGTTCTACATATACAAAGATGACCACTAAGGTGGTTCAAGTTTCATTTTCATTTTTTTTTTTTTTTTTTGAATTTCAAATTCATAATGTCTAATATTAATCATTCTCATTAAGAAAATGTACCTAAAAAATTAGATTTAAAAAAAAACAAATTTGGGGATAGTGCGCTGAGATTGAAAAATCAGCATTTCATTTAATTCCAAAATTACACTAAAAATGAAAAAATCGCTTGAATATAGAAAAATTAATTTATTATCATAGAAAAGAAAAGCAATTTTTATAATCTTTTAATCTAGAAGATAAAAAGTTGAAGATTAATTTTTTTTTAATAATAAAAAATTGTATTATTAAACCTCAATGAAACCAACACTTGAACTTATTTTTTTCATAAAAAAAATTAGTGTAGCATGATGTTATTGTAAATGGAAAATTTATTTAGAGATTATGAACAACAACAACAAAAGACATGTATGTTTGAAGCGTTTAGACAACAAGTCATACAGTGCTAACTCATAGCAAAAATAAAATAAAAAATTATGAGTAAACAGGTACATCAATTAAAAAAAAAAAAAAAA
>CM019753.1:30778896-30998896 GCA_009761765.1 Phenacoccus solenopsis
AACTTAATTAATTAGGTGCCCAATGTTTTATTTTTGCATATTGCTTTGTGAACATTCGATTTTTCGTATTTTCAACTGCTAGGAGGAACATGCGCTTAAAATTTGAACAGGTGGTATTTTTATGGCATAAAATTTATTTAGCTAGTTTTCAGAGTCAGTAACGTTATGCCGTGGTTTTGAGAATTGAGAACCCTGAACTCGGATCATCGAATGATCATAAAAATTCTTGGAGTTGGGTCATAAACCAGGTTAAGATATTTTTTAAACATATCACGCCTCCTTCAGTGATTGGGGTTGGCAAAATATCATACATGAGTGTCACACGAATAGCTCTAAATGTGATATGAAAGAGCTTATGTTGAAATGTAACACACTGTACCTATATAATGAGTCAACACAATAGCCATTTGACATCAAATGATCTGAAACTCAAAAATATGAAGTCCCCCTCTCTACCAACTTCTCCATTGCAAACCAGGTAGTCTACAATAGCTGTCGTGTTCATCATATAGTCAGCCAAAAATAATGGCAAATCGATAATAGCTTGACTATTGGTTCGTCCAAACTAGACGGAGGAATTATCGAAGTAAAAATTTTAATGAATAAAATCAGTAAACTTAAACGAACTATTCGTCGGTTTCCCATGTACTCGAATTATTCGCCGAGTAATAAAAACAAATTACCCGTAACTTTTTCCTCTCTCAATGCCGCAAATATAACCCTCGAATACTTTTTTAATACCAATCTACTGCCTATAATCGACATCATAAGGAAAAAAGAAGAAACACTTTACGCGTCATAAAATTACAAAATCATTAGATTAATAATTTGTGAAATAACGCGCAGCACTGAAAACGAAGTGCTTACATTTTACGGTATGTCTTGTCATTATAGTATTTCTATAATTATCGACATAATGGTAGGCTCGGCCGAGTACTGCTTACAATCTAACAGCGTTAACCATCGAACCGCTTTATTCAGGTGTTGGTCGGGATGCACGCACTTGTCTCTCAATTAGTCATGGTGTCGCTGTATCACACATCAACAAACTGACGGACGTTTCTAAGGCATTAAGAGATAGGGTAAGTGGCGAAGGGATAACCGTATTTATGAAAGATTAAGGGTACCGCGTTGATGGATTCGCGTGGGACTATGGGAGGTTTAGAAAAGTCGAAAACGTATTCCCCCCTTTGCACCGTACTAATCATAGCCTGAATTGAAATTGGAAACCACCTTCGGTGCGGATAAGGGATTCGTCGCGCTAATTATAGTTTTCTTTTACCACCTCTATATTTCCTGCCTGATGTGTACCTACAGAAAGCTGTGCATTCGACGACACGTGATGAAGAACGAAAATCTCGTTCAACGTGCCACTAACGTAGAGCGTAACAGGATTCGCGAACTGCTATCGGGGAAATGGTCGAGTTTTCAATTCGCTAGTCGACACGATAAGATGATTTATCGGCGCGTCGCGTCATAAATACAACGCATCCTCTCTCCGCGAAACATTTCCTTAATAAATATCGCCGGTGGTTTTGAAATTTGCAAAAACTGTCGCGTCGGGCGCGGTTAAAGCTTTAGATTGAAACGAATGCGATGTTTATCGCATACAAGTGTCTGTCGTATCACCGGCTCGGTATAATTTAATTTCGAGCACGAAATGAGGAAATTTCATCATCGATAACACCGACACCTCCGCCAGCGTTTCCGATTCGCCTACGCGTAATTTACGCGACGCAACGATGGATGGGGGCGGGAAAGCTTCATTATGTAACGTCGATCGATATATCACCGGTGATTTGGTGAAAAAGCGCACACTTAAGGTTATACCAAGCATCGCCAACGTACAATGGCTGTTCTCCTTGAAACTCGTTATTTAATCCAGTTTCGCTCCTACAACAAAAGCCAGTTATACAGCTCGCCGTTCTGCATTATAAAACATGTCTCCGCGCGCTTCGAAAATACCAACGTTCGGTATTTTATTGTTTAACGAAGTAAACTTTTAATTTCCGTCGAAGGCCTTATTAAAATTATCTCAGGGAGACGAGGCCGGGGTAAAAGAAGCGAAAATACGTTATCCCGCGTATCGCGAACGCGATTAATTATAATCGCTCAAGTCCGCCGAGCAGATTCTCAATACCAATGCATTCTTGCCGCCAGCCAACAGATATGATCGCGTTTCCATTATTTTCACCAAGTGTATGGAACATATCGAATGTCAATTGGACTTTATTTTGCCTACCGAAGCGCTGATCGCGGTGTTCATGATAATTTCATTCTAGCGTTCAATTTATGCGCATATTTAAATGTAATTGTATTACGCGGATGCTTCGAAATGTAATTGCAATTATTCCCATGTTCTATAACGAACCGATGCAAGTACGCTTAAAAGGCGTTAAAAAGCTAAAGCTGTGATTGCGAATAGTAAGAAAATATGGATATTTCGTTCGATGTATGTAGTATGTACCTGCATCGTTGTTTCCAGTGTCTCGAGATGATTTCCACAATTCTTGTGTCTTTCATGTTCATAAAAAAAAGAAAAACGCTAATAACTTCGGCAACCTAGCATGCATTCACATGTTAAATCCCAATGTTACATTTTGTAAATTAGAATGAAAAATAGAAAGTAACAGCCGCATCTTCCATGTCGAAAATGACCTTTCCACTTTCTTAAGTATATACTTACTTTCTTCTCAACTTTTCTTCACATTCATTACGTTCAAAAATCAAAAATTCGTTTTATCGTTTAATAAATATGAAATATTTTATTTTAATATTAATAATACAATTATCAATTCAAATTTTTTTATATTAACATCTTTTCATATATTTCATGTATTTATAGGTTCAACATTAATAATTATATGAAATAAAGAATTAATTTACTTTCATTTAATAAGGATATTTTTTTTTAAATTAAAATAATTAATATTTTATTGATATTTTATTAGGTACCTATTAATTATTTGAATTATAATTTTTTTTTAATGTTTTGAAATATTTCATCTTTATTCCCAATATTTAATAAATATACGTTTAATATATACAAAGCAAATCGATATCCAGCCAAACATCTCAGAGGGGAAAGGCGAGCTTAAATTTCATTTTCGAATATCGACTGTCTTCTTCCGATAGTACGACATCTTATTGATTTATTGGAAGTCAAATAATGATTTGTAAATTAAAAATTACTTTTTAATATTTTTCATTCTATTTAAAGATCACTAGATTTATTTCAAAAATATTGCACCTCGATTGAGTTTCAAAAAAATCATTTCGAATTACTTAAAAATAGACTTTTTTTTAAAGTATTAATTGATTAATTTAACTCACGATAGAGGGTTTGAGTGGAAATAAATATATGAAGAAGGGGAGAAGAGGGGGAGGATCAAATATTTATTTATTTTTGATAAATGAACCTTCATCGCAAGATTTTGAATCAATATAGGTATATGTGTACTTTACAGAATAGCAATGCCAATATTCTTCTTAATATTTCAATTTATTGTAAAAGATACGTGCCCAAACCTAAATAAGAACTGAAATAACAAATTCTCAATAAAATAAAGAAAAAAATTAAAAATAAATTTGAAATTTGAAATTCATTGATCGATTGATGATAATAATATGAGTTTTTGAACAGTTGTATTAAGCCTCCCTAGAGTATATGCGCGCTGTACAGATGACAATAATGAAAGAAAAAAAAACGTACACAATGTTGAGAAACCTAGATATGGAAATTCATAGATTATTAACAGCATAAAAAATCACTTTTTTTTTTTTGTAAAAACACTTCAGAAACACAAAAACAAAAAATCACCAATAATTTTAATAATTTGGAATTTTTTTATGACTTGGATTTTTCATCAAAGTTTTTTCAAAGTGAGTTATTAATATTTTTTTTTTTTGAAGATGTTTCAATTTCAATTAATAAGAAAGATTTTTTCTAAGAAGGCCAGCTTCTACTCTGCCTTCTATGACTGCGAGCCTGATTTATGGAACAAATTTTTTAATCTCACTAGAATCGTATGAAAAACTTATGAATGGGAGAGGTAAATTTTTTGTTTTCTCATTATTATTTTTATACATTAATATATTCAAGATACATGAACGCTTTCAATCACAAGTGGAAACAATTTTTAGGTCTTCTTGAACGAATTTTTAAGCAAATTAATTACATTCATATGAAAAAAGAAAGAAAAAATTCTTGGAAAATGATTGAAAATGGGTATTTTCTTACTATTTTTAGCTATTTTTTTCTTCATTTTAACTATATTTTTTTAAATTTTGAACAATTATTTATTATTATCATTTTTTTAAATTGAAGATTTTTTTTCATCCTTAGAAACTCTTTTTATTGGTGATTTTTGACACTATTCACCTATTTTTTCATGTTTGATCTGTTTTTTTTTCAGAATTTTTAAACTTTTAACCTTGTTTTAGAATTCTTTCTAAAACATAAATGTACGATTTCTGTTCTATTAAAGAATATAGGCTTGTAGAAGTACACCCCTAGTCTCCTCCGCTATAACTTTATACTGAAACAATACAAAATCCAACTCTCGTCAATCACACCCATCATTTCACATTCTTCGAAGTTCATATTCAGCCTCCAGCCTTCAGATTTTACAGTTTCCATCACATGACTTCTTACTCTAACAAACAACTTTCATTTCCAATTTTTAGCTTTCAACTTCAATCTTCAATGTCCAGTTGTAACTTTGAGCATAATCTCGTAATAAGGCCCTAAGTTCCAATATCTGACATCCAATGCTCAATTTCAATCTGATCTGCACTCTCAATATGAAAACTCCAACATTCAGTGTCTTTTATATAACATCCAACTTTCAACAATAACTGTTAGGCTTCCAACATCATCTAAACATCATCCAATGAACATTGATAACCAGGTATGTGGTTCTACATATACAAAGATGACCACTAAGGTGGTTCAAGTTTCATTTTCATTTTTTTTTTTTTTTTTTGAATTTCAAATTCATAATGTCTAATATTAATCATTCTCATTAAGAAAAATGTACCTAAAAAATTAGATTTAAAAAAAAAACAAATTTGGGGATAGTGCGCTGAGATTGAAAAATCAGCATTTCATTTAATTCCAAAATTACACTAAAAATGAAAAAATCGCTTGAATATAGAAAAATTAATTTATTATCATAGAAAAGAAAAGCAATTTTTATAATCTTTTAATCTAGAAGATAAAAAGTTGAAGATTAATTTTTTTTTAATAATAAAAAATTGTATTATTAAACCTCAATGAAACCAACACTTGAACTTATTTTTTTCATAAAAAAAATTAGTGTAGCATGATGTTATTGTAAATGGAAAATTTATTTAGAGATTATGAACAACAACAACAAAAGACATGTATGTTTGAAGCGTTTAGACAACAAGTCATACAGTGCTAACTCATAGCAAAAATAAAATAAAAAATTAATGAGTAAACAGGTACATCAATTAAAAAAAAAAAAAAAAAAAATTGTCCAATGATCGCTCAAATAAATTAGAATGTATTCGTTCCTCAAAGAAATAATTCTATGCAGATACACCCAGGTAAGGAGACATTCAAAAAGAAAAGTTTCATTTTATTGTGCTGCTATTTGGGCTCCTAAAACCTTAAATCTGTCCTTGCTGACTGCATCTTATTAACAACACTTGAATAAAAAAACTTTCCATTCAAAAATTTCCCTTTAAAGAGTTCAATATTATAGCATATGAATTAATGTATGTAAACTATTTCGAAAGTTGAAAAAATAATTAGAAACTTATTTGTTTGAAAAGAAATGATTCTATATGGATATAGAGGAGTGAACTTCCACGACAAAGGGTTTTATGTTATTGCACTGGCACCTGCGCCCTCAAAATCCTAAACATGCTTCTGGTGGTAGCATCTGATTTTCAACATCTAAAGGAAAAATTTTTTATTTAAAAACTCTTCATCTTATGTTATAGAGAGTTTAATCAGACAATATGAATCAAGAATGTATCTATTTCTCGAGATAGAAACATACACTGAAGTAATTTCCGCAATATCGATTTCAACCTTCCGAAGGATTATATTTCTTTGTATAATTGCCTAAACATAGATATAGAATGTCGGGCTCAAATTAATAGTTATATAATAATCAATTACGAAAGGAAAATTGATATTGGCGCCTTTTGTAAATATTAGACATCCAGTAAAAATATTCTGAACAGATTTTCAAAACTGAAGCAACCAAAAATATTTAAATATTCGATCATCGTAAAGTATTTAAAACTAGGTTTATTTACGCATTATTGACAGAATTCCAATGTATGATACATCTGCAGATCTTTAGGGCTGAAATTCTCCATTGGTAAACACCCTAAACTGACTAATCGTATAGTGACAAATTTTAATACGAAACGATTACTGGACGATGAGTCATTTCCTCCGTTACCAAATTAAAATGTATACCATAGAATCGCCGATGAGACCTTGAATTATTCCATCAAACTAACCACACGCGTTTCAACACGTTCGATAAAGGTGTGTCATGTTTAAGGCGAAATTCATCTTAAATGCGAATTTTTGGTATTTTTTTCGCTCTACGGAGACGATACATGGCGAATGAGTAAGTTTAATTAAACATCTCAGTTCGCGGAAAATTTTCGCCACCGAGTTTCAGCTAGAGCGCGAACAGACATAAGTAGATCTTTATCCGAAAGGCATTGAAATGCGTAAATTGTTACGGTGTAAACACGGTGCAGGTATCCTACGAATATAAAAATCTATTGTTAAAATCGGTATGCGCTCGGTTTAACACGTAGTTGTATCCTAAAGAGTGAAGCGCGTATGTTAAACGTGGGCAGAGTATTAACTGGCCGCTAGGGCCGACAAATAAAGAGTATAAAATTGGCGTCATTCATATTTCATATAGTACATTCGCATATTCGAGTAAGAAAAAAAACCGACCGTAAAATAAATTTTAAAATGCTCACTTTACATAATAATCATCTTGTATAAGTTTACGGCGCACGCGTAACTATATTGCTAACGTTCGGGAGACTTAAACGCTAGTACATGGTCGTAGCGAACGGTTTTACTGCACCGGAGTCGCCTACCTTGTGAGCAATGATTTGCTTGGAATTCGATTCGTGATTCATTTCTGCTGTATACGCGCGGTTTTACATTTTACATAACTGGTCGTTTAAAGTCGATAATTTATTCGTACTCGATGCTGCTCTCAGGAAATTTCGTGAGGTCATTAAAAAAAAACTCGCGATTAACAATAACTTTTAAGAACCGGTCGAGTTATATTTATAAGCGGAATATTGAACTTTATTTTCACCTATACCTCATGCTCTGATATATTTGTAGAGATAATTTTTAGTCTTTTATTTTTCGCGAAGCGGTCTGCTCTCATTATCGAATTCATCTAGACGACTTGTTTATCCATATATGAAAAGCTGGGCTCTCATCCAGACGAGTTAATTAAATGATAAACATGGCGAAATAAGCTGCCTATCAGTTTTACATAATCGTCCATTCCACGAGTGAAGCCAATAAAACATATCACAATCAAGACAATTTTCAAAATACCGGATCAACTGTGCGCTTTCAAACTTGTCAGATACATTCGTCAACGCTTCCACGGACCTGTGCGCTTAGCTCAGAGAGCCAATTACCGGTGCGGTGTTTTACACTTGAATGCTCGAGGCAATAAACTCCGTAGAATTGTTCGATTGCATTTCAATCAGAAGTACGAATAGGTACCGACGATTTTAGATTTTTTTATGGCAACAAGGACGATGTTATGCGTTCACTTTCACTTTAACGAGTTCAAAGCTTACTTAACTTTTGACCTTTGACGCAAGAAAAGATCTCATTGAGATTAATTGAACTTACTGCCTTCTTTTACACGTAAGATGAATTGGCATCTTAAAACTTATTTCATCATTAGATATGGGCTAAAAGTAATGTTCAGAAAATAAACGTAACAAGATGAGGTGATTACAAAGAACCGAAATGTTAATTAGAACAGACCATATAATATCAAACGTTCAATTGCTTTTAAATTTCGAGAATTCACAAAATAAATAACTATTATTGTTTACAAAAATTTTTTTAATTTATTTCGTTTAAATCAAATTAAATACAAAAATTGGAAATTAATTTTTTTTAAATAAATTACAAATAACAGAGAGACAATTTTTTCGATGATTTTTTTTTTACGTGAAAAAAAAATGAAAAAATGAGAAATCAATGAATCATGAATCAATACTTAATTAAATAATAATTTTTTTAACATGTAGCATAGATTAACCATACATAGATAGCCCACCAGTATATCGAATTTATCACTCATAAATGTTGAAAAAGGAGCCAGAAATTTTTTTATTTATATCTAGGCAAAAAATTGAGTTAGAGTGTTCGGAAATGGCTTATTCGAAAGAGCTTAACATTTTATACATGATTCAATACTAAAATATTATTGCCATCGATGTGAGTCTCGAGTTTATTTTAATAAAACTAATTCATTTTTTA
The DNA here is from genome assembly GCA_009761765.1 of Phenacoccus solenopsis. Classification (NCBI taxonomy): domain Eukaryota; kingdom Metazoa; phylum Arthropoda; class Insecta; order Hemiptera; family Pseudococcidae; genus Phenacoccus; species Phenacoccus solenopsis. The sequence goes on from CM019753.1 coordinate 30,787,424, forward strand.
GAGCGCTCTCTGTGAATGAGCTCCAGTACTAAGAATAAATTAGACTTATTGCTTGGTTTTTTGCAAATATCTCAAGAAAGAATATAGATAGAAACTTTACAAGTAGCTCATTCGAAAGAGCATAAAATTCTGAATGTGTTTCACTATTAAAAAACAATCGTTATTGATTTACTTTTTGAGATAATTCATAGTAAAGTAAAAAAATCGTTTTTCGAAATTAATTGCAAAAGTAAACGGACAGGAGTAACTTTAGAAAAATTAAATGATTCTCTATTCCAATCTCTTTAAAATGAGTCATTTGCAAGCCCTATATCTTGAATTGTTTCCAAGATATTAGCAAAAAACGATTCCAACTCAGTTTTTGAGTGGTAAAAATTTAACGTACGGTGGGCTATCTATGTATGTTTCATCTATGCATGTAGGTATAATTTAAAAAAAAATTTCTGAAACAGTCACATTTGAAAAATGATAACAGAAAATTAATATTTTTCCAAATTTATCAAATTTATTTTAAAAATCGAATCGTATTCTAAATTAAAATTTTTCATGTGCGAAAACTTATTGGAACATCCCGGCGGATGATTCAAATTCGCGCAGGGCTTGAGGAAGCCTCAAATATGTCAAATTTGATAAATATGAGCTCATGTTATTATTAAAAACAATACAAGTACAATGTCCCAAAATCAGTTTCACAGATAATTTTGAAGGGCATAGGCGGGATATTCAGTCTCGATACTGGGTGTTGGCATGAATAAGGTGACAACATTAAGAGACGTCCATTAATTACGAGAGGCAATTTTGGAGATTTTTGAACCCCCTCCCTCCGCTCTTGGTGAGATTCTATGAGATTTGGTTCACTCCATTAGATATTTGCCAAGACAAAAAATTTTTATTTATTTAATTTTTAATTCTTTATTGCTTTTAATACTTTTATTTATTTTAATTATTTTATTTTTCAATTGACGCCATGCACAGTCCTGTGGCCAGAGGCGTTTTTATTTAGGATATGTTAAATTGGGAAATATAGCGAGACAGACTAAAAATTTAATTACGTTGATGATTTTTACCGGACTATTGACAAGGATGATTTCCATTTGATTTTGAAGAAAATAGGTATTTCTATAATTGCTAAATTTGAAGCATTCTGTAAGAATATGGGCGATTGGGATTGGAACACTGCAGATTGTACAAAAAGGTATAGAAGTAAATTTAAGAGGTGGTCATGAAAGAGAAGGGAGTGGTCATAAATTCAATGATTATTAAAAAAATCAATTTTTTAAATTAATTTTTAATTAATATAATTTTAATAAAATTAAATATTTTTCTTCATCATTATCATTATTGAGTAATAAAAATTATTAAAAAAATAAATCCTCGTTCCAAAGTAAGATTAGATGAGATTTGAATTGACGCCCACTCCCCCCCCCCGAATGCCATACGTAACTACTGGGCGCCCCTTACCTACAAAGTTGAACAAACCCAACTGAAAACTCAGCTCCAATACTTTTAAGTATCAATGGAATGAATCTGGTATGAGCACATTAAATGGCACTATATTTCACCAACACAAACAAATATATATATAAATTAGAGATTTCTCCGCAGGCTTGTACACAGTTGTACTCTTTATACTCATAACCTTGGATCATATGCTCTTAGAAAAATTGTAGTTTGTTTCTCAAAAAAAAAATCTATCCATTATCTGTCTTTCTAGCTCAAGTTGAAAGACACGACACGAAATATAGGAAAAGAATGATGGTAATAGAAAATTAATATTTGTCACTTCTCATCAACTTTTTAAAACATGATGAGAATTTTGAAAAAATTATCTTCCAGAAATTCGTCAGTAATTACTTCAACGGAATCACTTCTTCGCAGAACTCTGCGAATCAGTGGAATTTTTATAACGTTCGCGTAACTCCAGTAAACGCGAAAGGAAAAATACAAACTACAAGCGCTACCGCATTCAAAGGAAACAAGACAGCGAATCGGCGCTTTTCACAGAAACGAACAGTATACTAGTTTCAGTCTTATCGTAAAACAAACATTTGAATAGTCTGGTATAGATGTGGCCAAGACGTAGAGGAAACCATCAGTATCGCTTTTGAAATTTATAGACCTGCGCGATTGTGATCCTACGCGGTGTTTACCACCGGTTGGTATGTGTGTTCGCGAGAAAACGTGCAAATAAACGTTAATTGGAATAAAGAATGGAACAATAGAATCAGCCAACGTGGCGATTTCGTTTCGGCCAGTTGCTACGATTTATAGGCTTTTCGAGTGTAGTTCGCAATCCAACATGCCATCGGGCGTTAATCGATGATCCGGCTATAACTGCGTTACCTAAAAGCGAAACCGACGACATCCCGCGTATCGAATAAGCTTGCGCAATTGATAAAGCGTGAAAAATGTCGCCGATTCCGCGTATAAACGTGAGACAGCACGACAGTGATTACTCTCGCTTGCAGTTCGAACTCTTTAAGGAAATGGTACCTTAAAAATTTTGAAAATTGTGACGGAATTTTCACTAATGGAAATAAACAGAGGAGGTTGGTGCTATGAGACCAAACGCGGTGGTATGTGAAGAGGAAGTGATAGATGCATAAGAGAACTTGACATGAGTTGGAGAATGATAAAGATTGGTCAACGAGTATTATAGCTATACATGAAGGTGGAGGGTGCAATGGGAAGTGTAGTGAGGAAGGCATTAACCTCTTCAACAACACTTCACATAAATTCACTTTACAAATTAGCTTCGTTAAAATTAAAATAAAAAATGAAAATGAAAATAATTCGTTAAATCAGAAACGAACCATCGTGGAAAAAGTACAGTTTTTCACTTTTATCTGAAATCTATCAACTTCTGAAGTCAACTAGGAACAAAGTAGCTCTGAAATTTAATAATTAACGAAATAACACATCCGAGTCGGCAACTGCCGGGCCACCACCATAATTACCATTTCAAAACGACGGATGATTCGCGCGCTTTACGCGGCGTGGCGCGTACAAAAAGTGAAATTATTTAACCAAAATAAACGTCCGAATCGCGCCACTCGTTTTTCGTGCATAGCGAGTACGCGTTAAACGATGCGTCGTAATTTAAAATCCGGAAGAAGAGCGTATTAAATTATACCAACACGAGCTAATTATCATCTATGTCGGCTTTTCAAATTACACAGATACTAGATATTGAACCTGCGCCTTGCCACGCAACTCACACGACTTCGTATCCAAATAGCAAATACCCGCCATCGTCTCCGTAAATATACCATACACGAGTCTACCATACAATGCAGTTACTCCTCGCCTCATAAGTAGGTAAACTATTGTATTATTTAAGCAGTAAAGAGAACTTTTATGCTCTACTAATGATGAAAATAACCATAATCCGTTAATCTATATCATTTCACGAGTAAAAAGCGCGAATATTAAATCTGTCATCTCGTTGTACGTGCTAATGCCAAGTCAGCCTCGTCTATTCGCCTTTTCTGATAACTCGCGAGAGCTTCCTTCCCTCCAATTTCCATTCTGTGGCGATTCTGACATCAGTTATAAATGAAGAGTGCGATTTTCAGCGAAAATACGAGTTCCTAGTTATTGAAAATACAAAATTAATTTCTCGTTACCTTCGTTCGCGACAAGTCATCTAGTTAGTATAATAAACTTATTACATTTTCTTTTTTTAAATTATAATAATCCCCGAGGATACTAGTTTCCAGTCGATTCGCCTCCAGAGTTCGTTTATCAAACACGCGAACAATGGAATATATTTTCGCAATACGCCGCTATTCCTTCACACCCTAGACATTCGATTTTAATAATTAAGTTCTTTTTCTTCTTTATTTATAAACGCGAGAAGCAAAAGGTTAATAACATTTTTATGCACGAGAATTTTTTTGTAGGTAGGTACACTTGACAAGCACTACATGTGTTAAGCTTATCTATAGGTAGTTCATTTCAGGGAGTAGGATAATTTATAAGTTAACATTTAAATTATATAATAGTCTTTCTCTCAGCAGGAGCACGTACGTTTATTACGATCTTAGTGTTAATATGTCGGCGAAATTATCAAAGTATATTTATGCTATCTATGTAAATGTATTCTAAACTGCTGTCTTCTTGAAAACAAGAATGTGAACTCAAGTTATGCATCGTGACTTAATTTATGATTTTTTTTTTCAAATGGTAATCCATCAATTTTTTTTTTTTGAATTTAGACGTGACAGAATTCTTAAGAAGTAGCAACCTCTTAGAATGGAATTTATTTTGAAACAAATGAAGTTGAATTCATTCTGAAATTTATAATACTATGAATAACAATAATTTTGAAAACAATGTTTTGCAAGTTTTTTGTTAAGCGTCGGTTATAATGGCACTGAATTTTTCACAGAAAAAGTTGAACCTGTGTTTCTTTATGGAACCGTTTATAATAGTCAGTGAATCAGGCAATGAAAGATTCTCTAGGTTTCAGTGAAAAGTTGAAATATTTTAACTTTTCAGTGAATTTCTACGGTGTCAAACATTTATTTGTTCATGTTACTCTGTTATCACTTCAAAGTAATGGCGATTTTTTGGATAGTTCTAGCCATTCCGTGAAAATTTCATTGACACAGTCAGTGCCATTATAACCGATGCTTTACTCGATTTCATAACTGAAAAATATTTTTGACAAAGTTACGAAATCTTCTAAAAAATTACAAACAAAAAAAAAACTTCTCTACCAAATCTAACTTATCTCTTTCGTGCCTCTGGCCTTTGTAGTACTGCATAAAACATAGTAAGTGAGTGAGTGAGTGAGTGAGTGAGATTAGCATTTCTTATCTAAATCAACTTTCCATGAGATGTGCCTCTAGTGCCTGTGACTGACGCGACATGCTAAATAAATAGAAAAATTAATTTAAAAAATAAAAAGTTGTTTTCTAAATCGAATAATTGCCCTCAAAATTCAGAATAAGTGAATAAATTCAAAAATTTTAACAATAGCAATCGCTTTGGAAAAATAAAAAGATACTTTTTAAGACAGAAAAAAACCTATTGGACATTGTACAAATATTGTAGGTAACAATTTTTCAATTTCATTTTTTGTTAAATTTTCAAACATCAGTTAAAACTGAAACAATGGCGTACCTGAGGTGAATGTTGAGGATCCAGACTGATGGGTCAAATTTAGTTTTTTTTTTCCTTCAAAAAGTGGAGGGGTCGAGGATGACAACAGTGGCTAAATGATTTCAAAAACTTCAGCCTTATAACTCAATTTTTGAACCACCCACCTATCCCCTAATGAAGTAAAAGTTTCAAATATTCTCAAATAAAAAAAAAATTGGGCAATTCAAAATATTTCACATTCCAAAATCATATTTTGTGATACCAAAAATTGAGAAAATTTTATCTTTCATTTTTTTTGAATTTACGTGGTCTGGACGATTTTAAAATTTTTTTCAAAGAGCAAAAAAATGTTGGTACATCTATGCAAAGTCATTTCGAAGTAAGAATGTGAAAACTTTCGTGAAACAAGAATCGAACATATTGTCCCTCTCCAGTCCAAAATACCCACACTGAACACGATCAATAAATTACCAATTTGTCTTTCATTTTTGAAAATAAGCAAAATTGTTGATTTTTGCAAAAAATTCAAAAACTCAAAGATCTCCTAAATGTTTAAAAATTAAGGCTGAATTTTTTTTTTGATTTTGGAACATAAAAAAATTATTAATTACCCAAAAATTCGTTTCTTGGAAAATTTCAAAATTTTTCAAACTTTGATTCATTTTGGAGGGTCTAAGAATTGAGTTGGAAAGCTGAAATTTTCATGACATCCTTTCAAATCATTTAACAATTATTCCGATGCATCCTAGTCCATACCTCCTAGCAGAGTGGCAGCTTATATGTTGTTTAGGGCTAAAGCAAGACCCTGAATTTTTTCCAAATACCCATTTCCTTTTTTTCTAATGTTCATTTTTCAATATTTTTTCAATTTATAATTTTTGTTAATATTTTTTTCTTCGTTTTTTCACGCTGAAGTTTTTACAATTTTGAATAGCTATGCCTCCCAAATTTCAGGAAAATTTTCAATTTTTCAATTGTATGTGATAATTATGGTCAATTATGATTCTGAAAATTAATTATTTTACGAACCATAGGTACTGATTTACTGAAGTTGTGAAGGCTTCGCTCATCTACTAAAATTTTTTGCACAAGTAATTACAAATGTTACGAATAGGTACATTTATAATGATTTCCAAAAACGCTCTGTCCGTGGAAACATTTTCCTTTAACCAACTAATTTGAAAAGTATTACCATGTATTATAAAATCATTTTTTTCCAAATTAATCCTCACAGATTATTTTCTGAATTACTTAACATTCTGTGAGATTTTCTTGGCCTTGACCGATACATATTATCAAGTACCAACGTTGATATCGAGACTCAACTAATCCTCAAACGCACAGCTACCGTTTAAACTCGCTCTTATTAAATCCCCTACTTAAAATAATAAAATTATAGAATAAAATCGGATCTTATCGCTACCAACTGTTGTAGGCATTCATCGACATAAAATTTGACCATACTGAAAATCCGGGCTTACCGTTCCAACAAATAAAGCTCGAAAATCGTGCATAAATAAGGCGATAAAACCCGTATGAATTTTTTCCACCTTGGTGCCCGCCAAATTAACTAAGTGAAAAATAAATTAGAATTTAGTCGTAAAAGTAAGATTTATACGAAACGTATAAAATATCTACCTTTAACTTGCTTTGTTGTACCTGCTTCATAAAACACGGAATTACAACGAAGGAAGGAAAAAAAAGTAACTTACACACCGTAAAAAAGAACACTTCGAAAACCTCATAGACTCTGCGGCGGCAGCGGTTCGGCGAAAGAAAAAACTCTACAGACAGACTAAATATACAAGTTGACGGTGAACCGTAAACCTTGATTTATGTCTTTAAGTCGATCGTTTCGAAACAGGATTAAGAGATGCATTCTGTCTGCTATTGTCAGGTGGAATTTCTTTCTCTGTACTCAGTACATCCGCTGCGGCAAGAAAATATGAATATGTATGGGTTTTTCGCGCTATACGTGTAATGTTGGATTTTCGAGAAAAATTTCAGTTGGGAGTATTTTTACTGAATATCGAATACTTCATCATGAGATTTAAATCCAAAAAACAAAATGAAGTAATTAATAATAATTTTAAGATTATATTCATTAAATAGAAATTATCGAAACTCAAATAAAACCCCAAAACCAATATTATAGGTGGATGGATTAAAGCAGAAATAGGTATTCACGCAACTAGAATTTGTTAAATTATTCGATATTAAAAAATTTCTCGTTTAAAATCGGTATTCGATTGAATATAATTTTTTCAATTATCTTAAAAAAAATAGAATTTCTTTCAAAAATCGATGATAATTATAATGTATTGCAAAATGATCATAATAAAATGCTCAAAAAATTCAGTTCTCTGGATTAGCATTTACCAGTCCCAAATCGAAGCCGAGGTTTTGAAATGTTGATTTTTTTTTTTTTTTTTTTTTGTTTGATACGCCGTGTACAGCCCTGGGCTAGAGGCGATCAATTATGGTTTTAGATCAACTGGTAGAGAGTTGTGGCGTGTAGAAAGCGGAGTAGGTTTCCTATAGATTCAGGACTGTTCTTCAGGATAGACTTCATTTCGTTTTGCTGGAAGTAGGTATTTCGCTGGATGAGGAATTTCGGGCATTCTACTAGAATATGTAGGAAGGAGATAGGTGAATTACATTGCTCGCATAGAGGGATTGGTTGTCTGTTGAGAAGGTGACCGTGTGTTAAGAGCGAGTGTCCCGTGTGTACTCGGGTAAGTGTTACTTCGTCCCTCCGTGAAAGTTGGCTAGGAAGGTTCCAGGGTTCTATATCGTGGCAAATAGATTTCAGTTTGTTGGAGCTTGGAACTTGATTCCAGAATTGTCTAAATAAAATTAATAACTGATTTTTGAGTATGAGTTTGATGTCTTTTAAAGGAGTAGGAATATTCGGAATAGGTGAGATAGATAAAGATGATTTGGCCATGCGATCTACTTCTTCGTTATTTGGTATATTTCTATGAGATGGAATCCAGCACAGATGAACGGTTTGATTTGTGGTTGCTAAGAAATGGGCTATGTCTTGTGAAATGGGATTCTGCTTTTTGGCTCGATAATTTTTAATGGAAAGTAGTGCTGATAGAGAGTCAGTAAAGATTAAAAGTTTTTCGAGGAGGATTTCCTGCGAGAAAATAAGTGCTATTTTGATCGCATAGAGTTCGGCGGAGAGAATCGAAAAATGCGGAGGTAACGGGTATGGAATGGCGTGGCTATGATAGAGAATGGCGCAGCCGACACGATTCGTGTTTTGATGCGTCTGTGAAGATGTGATCGTATTCTGGGTATTTGCTTTTAAGGTCTAAGAACTGTTGCATGAAAATGATTTGGTTGGTATTTTTCTTAGAAAAAGTAGTCAGGGTCAAATCTATGGATGGTTGGAAAGAAGACCAGGGTGGAATGGTATTGATAACGTTGTGATGTATAGATACTGTCCGGAGAGTAAAGATGAGAGAATTGACTGTAGACTAGAAGATAGTGTTTTAATAGGAGTTAGGACGTGAAGGGGGGCTTTAAAGGTTGGATTTGCCAAGATATTCGCTATAGTTAGCGATATGATGATTTGTCTCCGTATATGTAGAGGGGGTTCAAGCGTTTCATACAGGAGACTTGGGGTAGGTGTAGAGCGGAAAGCTCCCGAAGCAATTCTGAGACTAGTGTTTTGAATGGTGTTGAGGGAATTTAAAGTAGCCGTACTCGCAAAGTTGTATAGTGGTGAGCCATAGTCTAGAATGGGTCGAATAATGGAACGGTAAATTTTTAACAACGTGGCGGTGTTGGAGCCATATTTGGTATGTGCTAGTTTTTTTAGGAGGTTCAGCTTTGAGAAACATTTACGTTTAATATCTTGGACATGAGGAGTCCATGAAAGCCTACTATCAAAGGTTAAACCAAGATATTTAACAGTATCGGAGTTAGGTATAGTAATATTGTTTAGATTTATTTGCAGGTCTCTTTGACATTTGTAGAGCTTACAGAAGTGAATTGCTGTTGATTTTGGGAAAGAGATGTTTAATCCGTTTTTTAAAGACCAGGAATGAATCTGATTAGTTGATTGTTGCAGGAGAAGTTCACCTATTCTTGGGTCTTTACATTTTATGAAAATGCATAAGTCGTCTGCAAATAAAGATTTAGAGACTAGTGAAGGAATTGACTGAGGAAGATCATTTATTGCAATATTGAATAGGGTTGGGCTAAGAACGGTGCCCTGAGGAACGCCATTATCTAAGAAATAGTTTTTAGAGAGAGAGTTGCCTATGCGAACTTGGAAGTTTCTATTACTGAGAAAATTATTTATAAAGTGAAGGATGTTGCCACGGATGTTCCATGAGTGGAGGGTTTTTAAGATTTTATACTTCCAAATAGTGTCGAATGCCTTGCTTATATCAAAGAACACTGCTAGCAGATGGTTTCTATGCTGAAAAGCTTCGTTTATACGGGAACTGATGAACATTAATTGGTGCATTGTAGATCTGGAGGTACGAAAACCGCATTGACTTGGTGTAAGCCGGTGGTCCTTCTCTAATATCCACAGTAGTCGTTGATTTACAATTTTTTCAAAAATCTTGCATAAATTAGATGTTAGAGAAATAGGTCGATAGCTATCGACTTGAAACGGGTTTTTGCCAGGTTTTAGAAAGGGTAAAACGTAGGCTGATTTCCATAAAATTGGAAAATCGTGATCTTTCCAAATTTTATTATAAATTGTGAGTAATTCGATGATAACATTATCGGGTGCATTTTTTAAAAATTGAACATGTATAAAATCTGGCCCTGGAGCCGAATTTTTTGAAGAGGTAATAGCTAGTTGTAGCTCCGATAGAGTGATATCTTCATTAAAGGGAGACAGTGGGAATATCTCGTCGAAATCTAATGGACGTTCGTTTACAGCCTTAAAAGTCAGAAATTGTTGTTGAAGTGAAGAATCACTCGATACAGAACTAAGATGAGCTGCAAAAGCTTCAGCTATAGCTACGGGGTCATTAATAATGTTATCATCTATGCGGATATTTTCGGGCGAATTAGTACGATTTTTAAATCCTAATCTCTGGATAGCAGACCACAGCTGGGTTGACTTAGTATTAATGGTGAGCCTTGATACAAATTCGTGCCAAGATTTCTTTTTGGCTTGTTTAATGGTCCATTGAGCTTTTGCTCTTAATCGGCGATAATTTATTAGATTAAGAGTAGAAGGGTTAGATTTTAATGTCTTTAATGCCTTCCTGCGATTTCGGATTGCTTGATTACAATCATTATTCCACCATGGAACGGTTTTTTTGTTTGTGAAAGTTGTTTTTGGGATGGATTCTGTTGCATAGTTTATAAGGTGGTTACAAAATGTGGAAAGTATAGTGTCTATATCAAGGTGAAGGTCTACTGGAGGGAGGTTTGAGCATAACTCTTGGAATTTTTTCCAGTCTGCGGCTTTAAATTTCCACCTTGGAAGGTACGCAACAGTTGAAGCATTAGTGTAATTTAGCTGGATTAGCTGTGGAACGTGATCGCTACCAGAAAGGTCATTATGATGAAATACGCTAACTTCATCGCTAATATGCGGTGAGCCCAGAATGAGATCGATTGTGGACCATGTATTATAAGATGGGCTGAAATGCGTAGGTTCGGGAATATTGAAAATTACTAGATTATTAACATCTATGATTTTTTCTATTATTTTTCCTCTTTCGTTTGTGTTTGTGCATCCCCATGTGGGGTTATGGGAGTTCAAGTCGCCTGCGATAATAAATGGGGTTGGCAATTGGTTTATAATATTTTGTATATCGTGTTTTTCTATAGTGACGCTAGGCGGTAGGTAAATGCAACAAACAGTAAGGAATTTAGAATTTTCAAAAAAGACTTTAATAGCTAGAGCTTGTAGATGGGTTTGAAGCCGAATTTCTTCGTGAAAAATTGTGCTTTTTATAGCGAGAACAATGCCTCCGTGTGCTCGTAACATATGATCAAGCTCAAATCTATAAATAGAGTAGTTTTTCAAGCGAAGTTGTTGTTGCTTGCGAAGATTTGTTTCTTGGATCATTAAAATGGAAGGGTTATAATATTTAAGAAGGATCTGGAAGTCTTCATAGTGGGCATAGAGCCCATTACAGTTCCAGTTTAGAATTGTGTGTTTAACGGTAGGCATTGTGAAAGGAGATAAGCTTAGCTTTGAAGATCTGACTGAGTTGGCCAATCAGAGAATGTTGGACAGAGCGTTATATTCTCGTCCTTGAGAGCGTTGGTTATTTTAGTGAATCGAATTTTTGTTGAAGTGTTCGGGAGGTTAGGGTGAATGAATTTCAAAATAGTGAATAGTTCTTGTATGTTTAGATTTAATTTTTGAGCTGTTTGAGCAGGTTTCAACGAGGTTCTAGTTTCTTCTAGGAATTGAACTACTTGTTCGAAATCGATTCCACCGTTATTAACGTTTGGATCGAAGTATTCTTTAACATCGTTTAGAATCGTTGTGAACGGAATTTTCTTGTTTGTGTCAACCGTTTTATCTTTATCTGTTTCTATGGTATTGGTAGGCTCTTGTTTGGATTTTTGGTCTTGCGTTTTACTGCTGGGCTTGAGGTTGTTTGTTGTTGTTGCGTGCGTGAATGCGATGAAGATGATGCAACTGATAATGGTCTTTTTTGAGAATTGGATGATAGGGTGTTGATGTTAGATTGTTGATCGATGGGTTGCATTTCGATATCTTGATTGCTTGAGTTGTTGTCGTCGATTTGGTTGTTTACTGGTGGTTGGGGGGTGACTGGATTGTCTGGAGTTGTCTGTGAAGAACTGGAGAGTGTTGTGTCTGATTCGCTTTCGGAGTCATTGTTTGAGAAGTATGCGTCTGATTCTTGATCGTCATTTGGTATGGTTTGATTGTTGGTTTCCATGATTGATTTATCTGGTATATTTTTGCATTGTGAAGCTACGTGGCCTGTTTGATTGCAGGTGAAGCATTTGATTTCGTCTATGGTTAGAAAAATGCGGAAAACTTCTTCATCATAATCAATTTGGAGGGAAGGGGGTACTTCCTTAGTTTCATCGCTAATATAAACTTGCCGGCGGAAGCTATATACTTTGTATTCACTATCGTCGACAGAAACTTTCATTTCGGTGACTTTGGATAAGGTTTTTATTCCTAAAAAGTTGAGAGCTTCTTGAAGGCATTCGTTGGTGATATCGGGAAATACATTTGAAATTAGTAGGCGTTTGGATGGTTGCATAAGTTTTCTGGCCTTCATAACTTTGTTATTCAATTTGATTTCACCAGAATGATCATTTAAAAATTTTTCGACTGTAGCTTCGCTGTCAAGATAAATGCAAATTCTGTTGTTCGAGATTTTTGATGCGTAGGTAATTCTGGCGGGTCCGATTATTTTACCGAGAGATTTGATGTAGGATTGTAGTTGAACTTCTTCAAGAGCGGGAAAAACTATAGCGTGCTTATTTCTGTTAATTCGGCTGGTTAATTTTGCGTAACTGTTTTGATTTTTGGCTTGAAGATAATTTCGGTTGGTTTTTCTGTGGGTTTAGGATTCGAATTTGGTTTGATTAACGGTGGGAAATCATTTTCGTTGGCTTTCATCGCGATATGCTAGGTAAAGGCAGCGCCTTTACCGTAGCTCGTTTCGTAGATTGATAGTAAAGATAAGATAACACTTACAGTACTCTTGAAAACGTAAACTCGTTACTTCACATATGTAGATAAGTGATACAATAGAAAGTAACAAATAATACACTACTTGCTGAAGGAGAGCGATGAATTGAACGCGCGGAACACGTCTTTACTCTATAACGTCGATAACAGAACCTCTGTTGATTTTTTTTTTGTTAAGAAATTTCAAAAATTTAACTTTTGAAAAATTCATGTTTGTGTCTTTGCTTAGTAGTCGTTCAGTATTTAACAACAAATATCTATAATTTTTGTCGTAATAAAATTTTTTTTAAAAGAAATTTACAATACAAATATTATATGTAGGTAATACCTAGATATCAATGAGTAATTCTTTGCATATCAATTTATTTATATTTATTTATTTAAACAGCCATATGTATGCATATCTTATATACATAAATAAATATCAAAGAACATAACTTACAAATTATCAGCCTATAGTAGATCATGGGCCTCCCTCAACTGAATACCAATAGAGGAGTAATAAAATATCATTAAAAAAATTGGAGAGTCCCTTTCAACATTACCTCCCTCTCCGAGCCCCTAAGAGCCTTTTCAGGCATTTATCTCTTAGATACCTATAGTTGTTATGAGCAACAAAGGTTACTTCAAGGCACCCTTCGCTTCCAATTCCATCTTCTCCGCCGATCCTAGTTGAGATTCATTCAAAACAAACTTTACGCTCAATTTTTACATCCTAAGGCTTCTCAAAATAGTTTTTAGTTATTACAAAAATTAAGTAAAATATCCAATTTATGCCAGTTCAAACAGAACACAGGTTACTTTACAGAAATTTAAATTTCTAACGGTTTATGGAACTTGCAAAAATTCCATCTCCTAATTAGTATAATACTTCACGGCATCGATCCTTTTTCCGCATTCCACACTAGTGTCATCTATTTCAACAGCTATATAAATAACCAACGAAACTATTCCTTCGAACTCATACGGTATGCGAATTTCCTCAACACCGTATGTACGATACACCATTGAATACCTTCTCGTGAGGTTGTTTACATATCATTGGTATTTGCATTTATCGCCAATATTACATAATGTACTTGAAGCATTATGAAGAAGAATAACAGCGTATGAGATTATAATGAAGCAGTCACGCCAAAATTAAATCTCGTGTGTTATTGTAACTGTCCAAATAGTACCTTGAAGCCATCCAGTACGGTGAAACTTGTTTAGGCGTTGGGCTTGCTTTATTCATCCTTGCGCAGAGACGACGTAGGCTTAATATTTTGTATGAAAATTTCATTACACGAACAAGCGTAGAAGTACTCGGTGGCGAAGTGCTAAACGCCAATATATTCTTTTTATAAATTCGACACGATATTTTTACAAGTCGAGTGGTTGACCTTCTAGTTAATTAGCTCTACGTTCGTGTAAATTCGGCGTAGGTGATAATAAGTTTTTTAAGTTTACAAAACGCTCAGTTCATTCGACAAGGCGCGAAGAAAATTCAACTTAAATTTTCGGCCTTGTAGAGGTTGAATACATTAACACTTTTTCTCAAATATACCGGCCTCGCATGGGAATCTCGTTACGTTTTCGGCAAAAGTGATTTTTGACATTTTATTTTTACTCAAAAAAGTCTAGTGGGTCCTAAATTCAAATTTTTAGCGTAACTAAATTTTTCAAAGAGTTGCTTTTCACGTTTCTACTTTTCAACAATTTTTTAATTTTCAGTTTCAGGCTTACAAATAACAGCGTGATAATGTCGAGTAAATGAAATTTATAAAACGCTAATTTTCCAAACTTGGTTGCAGTTCGAAAAGTTTTTTTGTCCACTCATTTTCAATGATGAGCAACATTTATGTACAATTTTTTTCATCTAAATAACGAGTTTCAATGATATTTAGTAATAAACTTACATAGAAAAAGTTATGTTTACCAGCTCCAAAAACGTTATGAGCCCTAACACTAAGCTGGATGAATTCCGTTGCTTTTTTCAATGAGTAAAGGGACAATAGAGATAAGTAGTTACCAAATTATGCCCAACAACATGAAGAAAATTCACCGCTCAAAGTTAATAGAATCATCTGTCAAAACGAGGTCACAAGTTTTCAAAAATTGCAAAATTTAAAAAAATTAATTTTCGAATATTTCGAAATTTGTCGTTTAAATACTGAAAAAAGGGTCTCTCCTGATAAGATAGTGAAAACGGCCCTTGACCCAAATTCGGTCACAAGTGGTCCTAAATATTGCCCTCGATGAAAAAACTCCCACAAAAAAATTTCGACCGCCCAACCCCACCCCTTCCTGAGAAATGGCCCCGCATATGTCGAAAATTTAATATTTTTTTACTCTGCATCATATGGGTGAAAAATTTTGAAATTTTCATTATTGGTAGACACTATAATAGGTACATTTGTAGACATTTTTTCAAATTTTTCGATTTATATTTTCTTGAATTTTTTGGGGTTTGAAATTTTCAAAAAATTGTAAAAAATTTTTTGGGGGGATACATGGCTGAACTTTTTTTCATGATTAGCTCGTATTCCAAGGTATAACATGATAATATTTTCAAACCCCCAAAGGGGGCTGAAATTTGGTCAAAAAATGAAATGAGTAGCAAAAGCACCTCCTAAATTCAGTTTTTTGCATTTTTTTTGCGAACGACGCTTTTTAGAAAAAAAGTAGTATAGTAATAAAATGTTTCTCATTAAATTCTCTATAAGAAAGGGTCTCATAATTTTTTTCGTGCACCCGTTAGGGGAGGAGATAGGGACTACAAAGTTGCTCCTAATACTTACCCTCACATTCTCAACGAGGATTTGATCATTCCCATGCTTTTTATTTTGCTTCCAAAAGTAAAATTAATTAAAATTAAAATTTTTATAATTATAATATTATTAATAATAAAATTTATTATAATAAATATTAAATTAATTTCATTTAATGAATTTATAAATATAAATTGATTTAAAAAGATTGAATTAATTTTATGTATATTATTAATATAAAAAATAATTAAGGTGCAATTTTTTATCAAATTTAAAAAGTCTCAACCGTTTTTACGTTTTTTGAAAAAACACCAAATTCAATATATTTTTAAAAATGAATAATAAATGTGTAATTTAAAAGTCAGATGAATGATAAGCAGAATTTGATGTTTTTAAAACTGTTAAGAAGATAAAATACTCTAAATGTTTACCTTACATATTCCACAATTTAACATATCCTAAATAAAAACGCTTCTCGCTACAGAAAAAAAAATTTGAATAATGCCATTTTGAAGCGATTTACTGATACTGTGCGAACCTCTGAGAGGTGAAAATCTGGTATATGTTATCTCTCGAGTATTAAACCCTCAAATGAAGCTTATACCATGCACGTGACCTATAAATTACTTATTTATTATTTACATTGATTTTCTTTTAATTTCCAAATTTTTGAAAGTTTCGATCTCATTGTAGCAGGTTCTCATTCACTTTGAGCAGAGAAATTTTTTCATGTTTTCTGATATCATTTGGCAACTATTTTTCCCTCGCTTTTCTGATTCTAGAAAAAATCTAAATTCGTCCCTCCCCCTTTTTCATCAGGCACTGTGCTGCAATACAGCTTTGTAGATAGTACTCAAAAAGAATTTTTAAAACTATTTCGTACTAGTATAAAGCATATCTAATTTATTTACCTATTATCACTTACAATAGGTATACTGTAAATCCTATTTTTCAATTTACCAACAAATTCGTTAGCATGACAATCGCTTAAAAATCTGCCCCCATAAATACCCATCTACGACCTCGGGCCAATTGGCAAAATAGCTAATCTAAGAATACGCATTGTCTACATCAGGTAATAGCGATGTAGACACTAGACACATTTCGGTATTAAATGCCGAGCTAAAGTGTTGCGTAGTAACAGTAAAATAAAATGACAGAATAATAAAGACGGCAACGCTTGGCCAGTCATCCTTAGCGGTAGGAAAAAAAATTACAGAACTTGGTAATCCAAGACGTTACTTTTTTATGCCTTTCACTGACGATGGCGGCGCGACAACAGTGATGCCCAGTAAATGATTGGTGAACGAAAAACCTAGCGCGCCTTCGGTATTAAATTTTTATTACTCGTGTATTTATTTTTATTTCGGTGCTTGTATTTTACAAAATAATAAGCCGATTGAAGCGGTTTTACGAGCTCCTAAAAACCAATTCCGCCAATTCCAATAGACTGTAGGGAAGGTTTCTGAAGCCCACTGAAATTATAGTCTTTATAGCACCTTCGGTAACTCGTTTTTAGATCGCTTCTTTAGTCCCACGTAATATTTTTTTTATAGTTATACATAGTAAATGACCGAATGATAAGAAAATATTTTAATTCAATATAACGAGTTAGTTATACCCAAAACTTTTGAAAATTTATATTTTATCGATTCAACAAACGTAATAAATATTTGAACAAAAAATTCTTCAGATGTTCGCCAACTTTGTTCGCTTACTTATAAAAATTCTCCGGACGTTCGCGAATAGAAATTTCAGACGAAAAAATTATTTACATAACGATATAATCGATATGAGAATCGGAATGGCACACGGCGTTGGTTTTATATAAAGTAAATAAATTCGTGCCTTTTTCGGTATAAAGGAAAGCCAAAACAAATATTCGGTTTAATAGAATTTTCAAAACATCCCCGTTTTTCGCGGTTACCAAAAGAAAACCCTTACATAAACACCGTATCTTCGAGACTACCATCGACGTCGTTTCCGCGCCCTAATATTAATTTAACAACCCGACGAAGAAACGCGAGACAACACGAAATTCTACCCGCTTCCGCCATTTGCCGGTTAATTTGCGTATAAAATTACTTTATACGTCGAGTTATAACAGCTCGTAAAATACGATTATTATATTTAACACGCGGATAATGTAAACGCAGCCGCTGTCTGTGATGATGAACGCGCCAACCTGCCATCAATATCCTGCAGCGTCTCGACTCCGTGTATCTTCTGCCTCGGCTACATCGATTCGCTACATCGTGTATAGTTTTAAATCCAAATTAACCCGATGCTTAATCTACAAAGGTCATTTTAGCGTGAAAAATTACCTCGAAAAAAATTCGAATTAAAGCTCACATTTATTCACTGTTTTTGGGAAAAGCCGAGTAAAATTAGATTAATTAATCGTCGCTTAGACGGCTACGCGTTGGAAGTTTTATTATATTTGTTTCGTTTTATTATGTTGACCTTATAACGAAACAGCGTTCATGGTAGAAAGTAATTTTTCATATTTGTCGGAATGCGCAAGGCAATCGCGGATTCACCCGCTGAGCTCCGGCGAATGCTTTTGTTTTTCTTTGGAAGCAACACGACGTTTCAGTTAATCAGGAAAAGGCACGTACGGTGGTATGGTTTTGGAATTAAAATAAACTGAATTTCACCGATGCGAATTAATTATCATAATTTTATTTAACGAATGGTTATACATATAATTTCTAGGTGGAGATGTGTAAAAATTTCACGTGCCTAGCTTACGAAGAGTTTATAGTCGAGTTTTTGATAAAAGCGATGATCATGGGGATTTAAAAGCAAACTGGTTGATTTTTGGAGGCAAAATAAAAAAGCATTGGAATGATCAAATCCCCGTTGGAGGTAATTATGTGGATGAATTTTTTTTTTTTTTAATTATCAAAATGGTTATACCATTGGTAACTTCACATTATAAATAGGTACCTTCCCCCCCCCACAAAAATTCAATTTTTTGGTTTTTTTGAGGAATAAAAATTAAGCTACCTAAAATTAATGGAAAAACTGTAATTTTTTGCGGTGAAGAAAATTTTATCGATGAATGAGTATACCGTGCGTCCCACTGATCTTCGACCCCTTCATCATAAAACTCTCTCTCAAGTGGTTTTAATAACAGTATTTTGGATTCGCTACGCGGTAACACTGACTGAAACGTGGAGATCTTGAATCAGTGTTACCACACAACGAATTCAAAGTACTCCTATTCAAGCAATTTGGGATTTTCATATAATAAACATTCCTAATAGTTTATTCAATCTAGATATTCTTACTGGAAAAATTCCCAAACAAATATGTTTACCATAAATTTATCTAGAAATTAGCTGCATTAACAACATACTATAAGAGTCCCCATTTTTAGATGGAACCCCTTTAAAAAAATGTTTTTTCACTATATCTCCTCACAGTTGCCTCGTAGGGCAAAAACAGCTCAGTGCAATTTTATTCTACACCAAATTTCCTATAATTTTTACACGAAAATTTTTTTGTTGTGATCCATGGATGATAAATTAGGGTTATTTGAAATATGATACTTTTAAAGGTTCCATTAAAGTTGATTCAATCATGCTATGTGATATTTTTCCTCGTACGATGTTTATGTAACGTCTTCGAATGCATGTAAATTCTACAAAAAATATTTTATGTAATCAGCCGCAGCTTACGATCAATGTAAGTGTATACGTGGGAAAGAGGGGGAGAGAGCTGGGATCCACATGAAATTGGTATGCAGCTAGAAGGAGGTATTATGCATATTATGTAATATATTGAAATACATTTTACCCACTTAAAAATAGTCATACTCAAGTAGGTATGTATTTCGAGGTAAGGGGAGGGGTGAAACCTCTATAGGGTTATGACTAGAATGGTATGTAGTCATCAGTTGTCGCATACGCATTTTTCATAGACATATATATGTCACATAGCATAATTAAATCAATAATGATTAAGCCCCCAAAGTACGAAATTTCAAACACCTCCATCTCCTTATCCACAGATTGTAGCAAAAAATTTTCACATAGAAATTGTAGGAAATGTAGTGTAGAATAAAACTGCACTGAACTATTTTTACCCTACGAACAAAAGCTGAGGAGATACAGCAAAAAAACGTTGTTTGGGCAGTTCCAACTCATAGAAAATACTTTTCCTGGTTTTTGACTTGACTCAAAATGGAAATGGAAGAATTCCCAACGTTTTAAAATTTTTGATCTTGATGTCACACGATAGAGTAAAATGAGGACATCTACATACTTGAATTTCAGCTTCCAAAGTAAATTTAAATGAGAGATTGAGGAAAAATTCGTTTTTGGGAATTTAGAATTATGAAATATTCTGAATCGTTCATGCGTATTTCGCCACTGAATAAATCGGCCAGAAAAGTTCAAATTTTGTATGATAGGTTAGTTAGAGAACAAAATATGATTGCTTGAATTTATGTCATACATAATCCATTCAAAATAGCGAATGATCAAAGTTTAAGGAAGGCTTAAAGAGCTTCAAATCACTCAAATGTGATAAATATGGATTCTTATGATTACTTCACATGTAATGTAGGAGAGATAGGGATAGAATCAAGCTTCATTACTGATATGGGTAAAAAGGGATTAACAGCATTCTCGACAAATCTAAATATGTTTCCAATAAACGTAGCTTCAGTGATCAATCATGTCTGCTTATTTTTTCTACATAATTTAAAAATATTAAAAAAAAATTAACCAGTAAAGATGATGCTCGGAAATGGTCACCAAACGCTTAGTTAGACTCCGAGGACATTTACCCGTCCGAGCACGTACCCTACCAAAAACACAGACGACACGTCGATGAATTTTAAACGTATGCTGATCACCCGTAACCGCCAACTTTTCCGCGGCGACCGTGATCATTAACACCTTGTTCTGTGAAACAGAATAACGATGCACTTTTTACCATACGCGATACGCCTATCAAACATAATCGAGTGTAATTTAATGGTTGATCGAATAAAACAGAGGTGTACGATTGTACATTACACGGAAATTCATACACTGATACAAAGACATGAAACAAGTAGCAGGAAACATGGTTAATTTTCGACTGTTAAACTTTTGCTTTTTTTTCTCTATAAACAGAAATAATTTTCTTTTTATCGATCGATTGAATGAAAAGTAATTAATTTAAATGAAACTTTTTTTTACAAGTTTTTACACATGCGTAAGGATATACGAGTTAGAATATTCGAGATAAGTACTTTAATATACCCATTTGATGGGCCCGGTTTACATGAAATGGCGACCACGGTGAGCTAATCAATCATTGTCATTTTTCACATTTTTAATTACTCGTACTACATTCCGCCGTCAAAGAGTCCAACTTCTGAACTTGAGACGTTTACGAGGAAAATAAATGAAGACATTTGACGTGTTTTCATCCTCTACGTAGTCCGTATATGGTGATGTTCGTCATCGGCTTCTTGTATACTCGGTACCCACCACGGTAGTGAATTCTTTCTCGTTAGAACGACGCGATTTTCGGCTTTCGGTTCGAAATAAATACCGAAGCGGTAATAAATCGGCGGCGATATCGTGCGAAAATCAACATCGGCAATCGAACACTTTATAAGCCTGCTTCCAAAATGTTTGACGGGTATTTGTAGGAAAAATGTAATTAATTTCGTTCGAAATGCGCGTATATTTCATCGTTTTAGACAATCTACATACTGAATGGATCGCCGACGATTTACTAACGTTGTAAATATTTAAAGACTGTGAACAATTTTGTTTTCATCGTTGTAAAAAAAACGCGCGGGTAATAAAACCATTTTCCGACTTAATAAGGTTACCTATATATTTTTATGATTCATTTTTCCCATTATCTGAGACGAAAATGAAAAATTTCTAAGAATTATAATCTCCATGGATGAAGGAAAACTGGGTAGTTATGTCGAAGGTGCAAGTTCAAAATTTTTCTTATCGGCGAAAAATAAACGAAAACGCGAGGAATACACGATTTATAGCTATAATGAACAAATTTGGAAACATTATGTTCAAACTAAATGGTGATTGCATTACCTTCGGTATAAAATTTTTTCATGGAACTCTATTGACTAACTATTGGTCATTTTAACCAAAGAGGTAGAGTTGAATCCTAGCTGCTTTGAAAAGTAATCGGAATATCAGCTGGGAAGAAATAATCAAATTTTTTGGGGAAACAACTCAAGTTGAAAAAAAAAGGTATAATATAATTTTTTATTTTAGAATATGAAAATTTCTGAGAATAAGCACTGAATAAATATTACTTTAAGAAGAAACATATCTTATGTTCTTAAAAGAACTTTTACGCTCTAAAAAAAATTATACAAATTTTCTTCATAAACAGATTTGTTTCCCCAAAAAAATTGAAAACATTAAACCCCTCTCCTCCTCTTACGTTAAACCAATGTTACTTTTTCCCCATTTGATGCGTCGATTAGTCTAAAAAATGGCCGTGCTCACTTCGCTTAGAATAACAAATCACCTCATAAAAAATTACCAACTTTCTGTTTCTGGAATCGTTAGCGTATTATTTGGGTCGCAATTAAGGCAGGTAAGTATTATGTAAAACAGGCTAAATTACTCTGAACTTTATTCGGACAATTTTTTATTCTTTTATTCAGCAATTCGAAACTTATGAAATGTAATATCTAGATGTTTGTCATGGGAGATTACTGTGTTATTCTTTCAACGTCACTCGTCATTAGAATTGTGATGGTGGCCAGGATGAAATAATTTCATCTCCTAATACGAGTATATCTACCTATATGCATAACACAGTAACCTGTGTTTTTGTATGAGACGAAACTTTTAATTTCTAATTCCTTGTCTTGCTTTTTCCTTCTCACTTCTCGTTTTTCTAAATCCAAGATAGATAAAAACTTGTTTTGCGATACCCTCAGATCATAAGATTTTTGCAAGATATTCTCGCGAAATTACGAAATTTCTTTATTCAACGAGAATAAGTTGAGAAGTTTTTGATAGAGAGAGTAATTTACTTTTATTTTTGGAAGGGAGAAGGTTCAACAATTTTAATTTGGATTTTTCAGGTGCTACTCATCAAATAAAGTTCGAGGTCACTGATTCGAATTCTTAATATCCCTCCTTGAAAAAGCGCAATATGTAAAATACCCCAAACAAATTAAAATAATGCCCTCAACGACCTCATAGATAATATGTCCATTATCTAAACATGTTAATTTCAATTTTCAGCATCCTTAACCCGCCCCATCTCCTAAAAATAGTAAAAATGTAGAATGGATTCGATATTTAACACAGTTTCAAACCCCTCATAGTTCATGGAATGCATTTAAGACACTGAAATAACCCCCCACCCCTCCTCCTCCTTCAGTCATACACCTTCGCACAAAAAAAATATGAAATATGGAATAGTGTTAATTTGGAAACAGGATCTTTAAAATTTTCACTGCTTATGCGCAACAACTAAGAAACCAAGATCCCGATTTCATCACTTTCTCTTAACCCCCTCCTCTTCCTCCTCCCCCCAAAAAAAACTAAAACGTAAAACTGAGCAAAATTAAAATCGTGCAAAAAAACAGTCCTCAGAGGCTCAAAAAACGAAAAAAATTTTTAGTCCTCAAAATTTATGGAAGTATCTGCTAAAATGAAGCCAAAAATTTAAGATGTCAAAAAACTGATTTTTGGGCGACTGGAATTTTTTTTCATCCAAAAGTTATAATTTGCCATTAAAATACTGAAAACATTTTTATTCGCCAATTTTTTTTAAGTTTATGGGGTCTCTTTTTGGGTTCTTTTTTTGTGGAAAACACCTTTGTACATATTTTTTAAAATTTTAGTAATAAATGTAATTTATAGGTCGTGTGGATAATATGGTCTTGTTTTTGTAGGAATTCCTAAAATGCAAAATATAACAATTTAACTTCAAAATTAATAAAATAAGATGTTTTACCATAAATTTACTCATACCTTGAAACTCCTGTGAGGCAAAAAGAAGGTATATTTTATTTCATGAGTCCTAAAGATCTCAAATCAAACCCATACAATCAGTGGCACATTTAAGGGAAAAGGCCCATCGGGCAAATGGACTCAATAAACGAACAGCCTTTTCTTTTTTTTTGCTCATGCTAATAAAAAATATACATTGGTATAAAAAAAAACAACTGAGTACCTACAATCTTACATTAAAATTAATCACTTTTAGAACCGCATCTGGCCTTTTTCTCCATAAATATATACATTTAATTATTCAAAGGGCTCTTCCAGCAAGCGGCCCACCGTCTTGACCAGGGCCAGTGGGCAATCGCTCATTTTTCGACCGTTAAATTAGCCCACTGCATACAATGCATGTGACCAAAAATTACACATTTATTATTCACGTTTGTAAATACTCGTACATACTAAAATTTGTTTTTTTTTTTTCTTCAAAAAAAAAATCAAGAATTTAAGACCACCAACATTTTGGAAAAACTGGGGTTGGAAATTTTTTCAGCCAAGAGCAAAAAAATTTAAAATGTTCAAAAAGCCTTTCATGAAATTATCATATTTTTGAAATCTATTCAAAGAAAAGGAGTAACGTCGAAACTTTCAAATTTCAATTAGGAGTACAATGTATCAATGGGGTTCTTTTTATGATGTTTATCTTGAAACCCACAAAGAATTACTATGCCTTCAATTATTCAAAAAGTATATGAAATGAAACCATAATTTTTCATTTCTCGTCTCAAACAAAACACCAACTCTGCCCAACTTTGTATCGGAATATGGTCATCTCACTACAGTAAATTTGGCAACATGGCGGATACTATCTTCATTCCTAGAGTTCTATTGGACACACCGATGGCTAAATAACAAAGGTAGATAACGCCGAAAAAGCACACCTCGACAACACCTACGATGAATTTTCATGAATCACTGACTAAAACTATAATTCCCAATTTGCCGATGCAAATTCACGTGAACTCAGCAAAGCACGAAAAAGTAACGGTTTCCGTAGACGAATGTACTCACCTTAGTGCCGTACGCCGTACATGCCATCTAATTTCGAATTTCACGCGCCAGCGCGAACCTGAAACAAAGATCATCTACATTAGGAGAAAAAAAATACGGATTACCGAAATGAAAAAATCCATAGGCGTAGCTAGATGCAAGAGGAGACCATCAATTACAACATATCTGATTGTGGAAATCATACATCATCGCATAACTACTACCTAAACCATATCGATTAATTGCGGAAAAAATATCGCTTCGGGTACCACTACGCACGGAATACTATACCAGAAGAACATTCGCATTTGAGATGTTCTCCCGCCTACGAGTCTGGGTGTAAAAATCGATTGGATTTTCGGCGTAGATGTCATCGAACTCCTGCTTGAAATACCACAGGAGATAATTTTGATAAACAGTTAAACCATTAGTGATGGCGGGATTAGCGAATGTATTACCATTTATGTTACACCCACGAAAGACGAATTTGAATAAGAGAAGGGTAAACGATACGGATTGTAGATGTTGCGCATTTCCATATTTGGAGCGCACACTAGTTTAGCGAGTTCTCTTATAGGACAACTCTCGGTACGTCGAAACTGGTTGAATACGCCAGATTCACGTTTCGTAATACCTACACACACGAGCGGTGCAACGAGCAAAAAAATATACACAGGAGAACCACGTACGCGCCGTCAACATCAATCTCTTCGCTACCTCCGATGTTACATCATAGCCGCCGAGTACGACTTTGACCGGAGCGGCGCTTTGAGAATTTGTTTTCGCGCCAGCGTCGTTCTCGGTTGCAGCGGAAACGGTGTAATGCGTTAGACTGATGATTTTAACGTGTTCTATAATAAACAATTATAATTCGAAATCAATTACAACATTCGAAACCGTTAAGTAACATCCCAAACACGGTGACTACAGTAGATACCTCTTGACCATTATAATTGTAGGTCATAACGCGGCGCTATTTAACCTTCGAGTTATCGCGAATGTTTCTCTCGCGGTTCTCATTTGTTGTGGGAGTTATATATGAAACCGTTATCAACGAAATAAAAAGAATTCGCCGATGACCTTGTTACTCGATATTTCTAGTTTAATTCAACTATAAAGAAGAAACCTTCTTCGTGCCCATCATCGAATACGTGTCGTCAAGAATGAATTTTACCACGTCCCTCGCGTGTCTTCCTTTCGAAACGAAAGTACACTGAATTTCCTTGGCTGCTCACCTGGTTCTATCAACAGGAAGACTACGATCGCCGAAAGTAGAATGATAGCTTCGCAGAACGATCGTAATTTTCTCTTCAACCACGATGACGTAAATATCGCAGGTAATATGAATGGAGACATGCATGAAAAGTTAATTGTCCTTATAAGGACCAGCAATTACATCAGACATTAACCTGAATTTTAACTGGTCAAATGGGTTTGTCGATACGCGTACCCGTACGTGCCATTTTAAAATAACGACCTTGTTGGAAACCCCAACAATTCGATTATATTTGAATTCACTGGATCGAGTATTGATTTATGTACTTACATACCCAACCCATCGAGTTTCAGTCGATAGCTTCTACATCCATATAGGTACGAGAGTACTTTTAAATTTAAAATAACCGAACAAGTATTAGCCTTTTATAGGGACCGAGTTTTTCAAACAAATCACATACATACGTCGAAGCTCAGTCGGCGACCAACGAATTTAGAGCAATTCAATAGCATCGTGGGATACGATATTATTATCGAAGAAACGAAGGTTGATGGAAACATTTGATACTCGTGTCCTTCAAATACGAATATATAATGTATCGTACGACGCTGTGGTTAAATTTTTCAATCACTAGAAAAGCGAAATTCCGAACATATTTTTATTTCGTATACGTAATTATATAAATTTTTTCCTCAATGTGATCAGTTTGTCGTCGGGGTATATTTACGTGGGTACTAATTGGCAAATTTTTTTTCGAGACCTACTTACGAAGTAGTAGGTGATATGTGAACAACTTTTTTAAGCGTAGGGACATTGCGAATTACCTTAAAACCTACGGATGACGGTTTTGGGAAGATGAGCTAGGTTGCTTTCTCTGTAGTGCAATTATTCATGAATTTTTTACGCTCGGACAAACTAGCATAGATATATAGGATCAGCGCGACCATATATGCAAGGAGTGCGATGTGCTTGGGCGCTAAGGTGTCGAAAGATACAGGTATTGATACTTCGAAGCATCACCATCAAATGTTTGTTTTGAATTATGCCAAATGCCGCAGGCAGTATAATAGACTTATTTCAAAGAGTTTTTCAAAAAAATACAACTTTTCAACTTCATTCATTTTTTTTGGCTTAAAAAAATCAAATGATAAAAAATCACACATTTTATGTTTTATATATTCATAAAAATATATTAAATGAAAATTATATTAAAATGGATTCCAAAAAAATTTTTAAATAATTCCTTTTACTTTTATAACTATAATTTTAATACTTTGGAATTTATTTAAATTTTAGTGCGTTTTATAATTTTTCTAATATTTTTTGAATATTTACTAAAAAAGATTTCGTCTGCAAATAAATTTTTTTATTACGTGTAGTAGAGTAGATTGCTGAAAATGAGTTTTTCTTTCTCAAAAATTGACAATCCTGAGTTTTTAAAAGTTACTAAATGACATAAAACCATCATTCCTTGAAAAATTGTTAGAATCACCCATTGCAAAGCGAATATCTACCCTTCAAAAATCGTAATGCCTAATTGCATATTTATGAACACAAATTTGAAAATTTATAAGATGGAAATCACATAAGTTTCGTAAGCATCTGGAAACACAATCACGAAAAAAATTTCAAATATTCTTCTAGATTTTGATGTACTATCAAATTACTGAAAATTTGGGTATAATTGTCCAATAAGGTGAAATGTTGGAATTTCAAGAACTTGAAAAAAATTGTGATAGAGTTTTTAACGTACTTGAGAAAGTTTCAAGACGCTTACATAATTAATTTCTCATTCGAGTTCATATCCAAGTACTAAAATTTTCAAGGCGAAGGTGAAACCCCTAGATATTACAGGATTACAAAATTAATCTCAAGAAATGTAAAACTTTGGAATTTCAAGAACTTGAAAAAAATAGTTTTAGAGTTTTTAATGTCCTTAAGAAAGTTTCAAGGCCCTTACATAACTAATTTTTCATTTAAGTTCATATCTGAGTACTAAATTAATTTCACGAATGGTGTTTTTAATACGGCAACTCTAGGGAGTTCAAGTTTGCAAATTTTAGATTTTTAACGCAAACTAATGGGCAGTCTATTACTATACCTTATAGTCTGGACGGTGGAGGAAAGCTTTTTCAATTTTTAACTTTTTCCTGAAATCGAAGATGAAATCAAATTACGATTTTCAACTTTAGTATCCTAGATTCTTTCTTATCATAGTAGTACCTCGCATAAAAATATAATTGTATGCTAAGGCGAGAAATTGGACATAGTCTAAGAAGAACCATTCGTGAATTTGACAGCGAACAAATGTTTTATTGTTAGTATTTTACATATTGTCACATTGGATGAGCCCGGAAGATTTTTAAAGTTTTTTGTTAATTTTAAAAAATTAAATGTATTTTAAAAATCTGAATAAAATCAAATCTGCCATTCCTTCTCTATTAGCTGCCTTGTTTAGAATCATTCCTACACGAGTAAAGTTATTTTATTTTATTTTTTTAAATATGGCCGAAGTAATCCTTTTTGGTAAGTCACCTCATATTTCATTATTGTCTTCATCACGAAGTTAGAAGACATATTTAAAATACAAAGAATACTTTAATTTTTCGAAATTCATCTTGAATGGTGTTTCTAGGTACTACTTCACCACTACTATGTTAAAACGAAAACAACTGAGCAAAAGGTATAGCTTATGGAACAGAAATTATGCGAACGTGTTGTGTCGTTTAGTACTCAAAATTAGCACTGAATACATAAATCTTCACCTGTTAATTCGTGCAAAAATGACCCCAGAAGGCCAGTCATAAATGAAACAGTAGTAGAATACCCACCCTACTTCCTATTGGATACAACTCAGATATTTTATCTTCATTGCAGTGGTCGCGAGACAGGCCAGTAGAAGAGTAACAGAGTCAAAACTGTCTGAATTCATACTTTGACAATATATTTTTTCAATACTGCAACCATTTCTATAACAGGAAATCACTGCTTTATAAACGACGAGAAACTTTCCATAAAAAAAAAAATTAAAAAATTAAAGGAGAGAGGAAATGGACTGAAAATGATTACAAAGAATAAAAATAATTTCATATCAAAAAATCATTCAAAAATTTATTTCACTCTCTTCACTTTCAGAAAAAAAAAAAAAAAAAAATAACACATTTCCACAATGAAAACTATTCAGTGAATTAGGGGGAAAATGTTGGGAAAAAAAGTGAAGTAAAAAAAAATTGAAAATTCCTGAAAAAAAATTTAAGGAATAATTTAAAAAAGGAAAAAAAATGTATTAAAATTTTTTTAAAATTAATTTCAAAATAATTTGATACCTAAAATTTTCACGAGAATACGCCATATCCATTGGGAAATTGTTCTGTAGCCTCATATTATTTAATTAATTTAATTTAAATAAATGAATTCAGACACTGACAATACAACAAAACTAACGCCTACATCAACTGTAACCTAAAGTTCATTGCCTTCCTGACGTTCCTTGCATCTCACCGACCAGATACACCACCTCTAGCAAGAGCCAACAAATGCTAAATCATCGTATCCTTTCCCAATGAAAGTCCATCATTAAGCGTAAAATTCGACGACGATGCTTAATTTAGTTAAAAGATTTCGAAACGTTAGTATGATGCAACAAAACCCAGATATTAATTTTAATGATAGCATCCAAAAGAACAAGATGACTTCGCCATCGTTAATGAATACCGATATAGAGCCCTAAATATCTGACAAACGTCTGTACCTTAAAAAAACCATACAACTGAATGGTAAAGAGGAAGCCTTCAACAGACGCTCTAAATTCTTTTCCAACACGTACGAGACTTTTTTCCTATTAGGTATTTAAATTAAAAATACTTCTTGTAGGCAGTGTCTAGTGAATTGTCCTACAAAGAAAAACTTCATTTCTGGTTCGCACCTACGACGACAATCACGATAGTGACATCTTTTACTTTTGTACGTGTCGCCGGCGGAACGAATGCTTTTCTGAAGTAATTTCCGATCGAGCCAGACCTCGCCTAAGTTTGCTTTCAACGTATCGTCGTGCAGTTCATTACGGAGAGTCGAAGCATTTATTAGTCTCGACGTTGGAATCGTGTATTGCGCTAATATTTGCCGGTTGCAATATGACGAAATATTCGAATGTTGTACGCCCTTCGAGTACATTTTTAAAAAAGGTTTGCAAACATTCAATATGAACTGGAATACTGAGTAAACTATTACCAGCGGTTATTTAACTCTCGAGTGTGAAGTGATGACGGTTATATGGGAAATGTTTGTTCGTTCGAGTCATCTAACCGTTGAGATTTGTCGTAAATAATTTCAGAGTTTAACGTGAAACGATTCGTAAGTACTTTAGGATATTATTCGCAATAATTCATGAGACTTAACCTCGAATCTCAAAGTACTGCTCGAAAATACCGTCGAAAATGAAACCATCTGGAAACGGTCAAACGAACACGAGTTGCCATCCATACAACAAAGACCATATTTCATTATCAACTTCTTGCGCAAAAACCGTCTCAATTACAAGCCTTGTAAATCGTATACTCATTTTAATTGTTATACTTGTACTGCGTGGTACACGAATACGCCGAATAATTTGCATCACAAATGTTATTTAACATTCGTTTAACGCGAAATGTAAAAGAGAGAAAGTTTCCGTTTCCAATGCGCTCGTCCTACTATTATAGCTATACTGTTTGAATTCTTAATCTGTTTATTTACTCAGTTCGCAGTAGTTTGATGGTTGTATTTTATAATGGTTATAATTTGGCGCCAGCAAATGCAGCTGATTTTGCTGGATAAAATTTTCAAATTTTAAAAAAAAGCTAAATAAACGTTACGAATTAAAAATTGGAACTTATATATCAATAAGACACGTAGAAAGGTTATAGGTCCATAAGTCGCGGCAGCTCATATTTTCCACATCATTTTATTAAATTAAATGGATAAAAATCAATGATGTAATGAAATTGAAATACATTACAATTACATGTATTGGTAGGGTTTAGAAAAATTTACTGCTCAGTGATTTACCAATAAATTACTTGTAATTTATCTGTAAATTGAATAATTAATTTGCCATTAATTAAAAAAAAATAGGGAATTAAAAAATGTTTTATTAAATGAAAATGTCAAATATTGAGGCTTCTTTGAAAAGCTGACAAAAAATGCAGGCCATATCTCGCATAGAGGGCAAGGAAAAGAGGAGGGAGATTTTAAGTGATAAAACTTTTCATAGTTCCTATTAGACTTTTGTTGTTAAATTTTTAATAATTTTTTTCATCAAATTCATGCCTTGTTTTCCTAAAATCACATGGCTCTAGATAAGGCACCGAAAAGGGACTACATAGGTGAAATATGATTGGAATAAACACTCTAGCAATTTTCAGGAGCTTAAGTACAAATCAACTGAAAATATAGCTATTCTAACGAAAAACCTTCCACCTCTTCAAGTCTCTCCCCTTCAATATAAAAATGTGAGTACATAGAATGGTCCTAGAAACAAATCAAAAATGGGCTGGATGAGAGAATAGTCGTTAAAATACGAGATTTAGAGAATTTCAATCACCCTAGTGAATACTGACTCAGAACTAGGTAGCTAGGTGAAGGTACTCATGTTTTTTTTTTTTTTTTTGAAAACAAAAGAATTTCAGAATTTCACTCATATAAAAATAATTACAATTATTTTTTTTTCAATTATAGTTAAAAATAATTTTGTTAATTCTTTGTATGATTTTCATTTAGAAAATATAATTTTAAATGAAAACTCAGCTAAAAAACGAATACTAACATTTTTCAATTATGACTAAAAGAAACGAAAGTCGACACCGTATAAATATTGATTCAAAATACAGATACCCAAAATTACATTAACATTTTCTTTTGACTGATGAATACCGAATTTGTATTCACATTGTAAGTTATCTTCATCCTTATATTATTTTTCCTCTATTTATCCAGTAAAACTCGCAATCCGTAACAATCCGCTCACTGAAACCAGATCCGTAATCTCCTTCGTTGATACAGTTTCCCTGTTATCTAACCAGTAAACACGATTTTCCTACCGACTAAAACAGAATTTAGAACCAGCTAAAATTCCGAGATCAGATAATACCAACGAGAACGGCGTTAAAGCGTTAATTTTCGTCATTTCGTCGTTCGCAGTAATAATTTAAAAACTCTCATTGATAAACGAATTAAAAAAGCCCCCAAGTAATTCGAGTTTAAACATTTTGGGAAATTAACGTTCGTAGATGGCGACGAGAATTGTTTTATAAAAGGCGCGTTCTCATTTGGCGCGTAAAAATGATAATTGAGTGCGTCACGAGAATCGTAATCAGTTTCACTGCGACGAACTAACGTGTATTTACAACCGGAGTATTAATTCTTCTCTCGCTTCAGATTTGTGATTACAAATGTGACATCTTATTCGGAATTCCAGTTACGCGATTTTATAAGAAACGCGTTTTTTTAATGCAACTGCGATATTCTTATAGATGTGGAGCTCGTTTGGGTCCAATTGCCATTCCGGGGTGAAGAACTTGTGATGATTCTGATATAATATAAAGGACACTTCCACAAGTTTCGAAAGTGATATTTTCATCAGAAATGGAGGTTTAAATTATTTAGAGAGGGATTAAGAAGAATACAACTTTTATTTTTCGTGAATATTTCGGTTTCTATAGGTCATAAATGAAAAATAGTTCAATACAAAATTAAAGAGCGACAAATTTTACTTAGTAAAGATTATATTTATTTTTTTGATTGGTGGAGTAGTATTTTTGTAAATATAAGATAACATGCATGGGAAGACAATAGACGCATATACTCGTGTCCTTATTTTTGTGTAAAAAAGTTTTTCTAATTAATGCCATATTTACTCAGAAAAATGTAAACCCACTGGTGAAAATTATGTAATATCATACCCGTATAAAGGATAAAGTTAAAACTTTTTTCCCTTCCAAATTATCCACAGAAAATGAACTGAGCTTTCATTGTGTGAATTAAAGACGATAAAATTTTTTGCATATAAAGTAACTTTTCTAATAAACGTAATATATTATACCGAAATAAATGCGTAAAAACTTAACAAAATTAATATGTTAAAATAATATTTTTCAAAAATAAGCAATCAACTCATTTTTTTGTCTTCGAGATGTATTTTATAAGAAAAATGAAGAAAACCTGAACCTTTTAATCAACAATTCAAAATGAATTAATTTAGTTCCTGTTCATTTTTACTGCAAGTGTTTATCAACTGGAGATGTCTGAGATAAATGCCAATTTTCCAAGTATCATACAAGAATTTGACTACCAGGAAATTTTAGTATGTCATCACAGATTAACCTAGATAGCTCCCCAGCATATAAAAATTTAAAAAAAATACACAACATTTTTTATTTCATTTTCCACCAATTTTTATGAAGGTACGAGGTATACGTTCAGTGTTACACGAATAAATGTAAAAAATTGTCACCAAAAAATACGTAGTCAAACTTTACACCTAGTTTTCCAGAAAAGTGATTTTTACCCTCAACCTCATTTCCTTGTTCCACATCACATATACTGAAATCGCATATAAGTGAACCCATGTACATTTCTCACGTTTATGAAAGAAATATCCCTCCTATCAAAAAACTGAATATAACCTTTCTAATAGAATATTTGACGCTCTATAATTTTATACTAGACTATTTTTCATATATAACTTATAGAAACCGAGATATTTACAAAAAACAGAATTTTTACCCATACTGACTCCTCTCCAAACAGTGGAATCGCTCTTCTTGGTGACAATAGCAATTTCTGAACTTGTGAGTGGATGCTCTATACATTCAAAGCATTGAAATTCTCCACCCCGAGAAGGCAACTGGACCCAAACCAGCTTCTCCACTATCAACTTCGAAGAAAAAAATACCTACTAATTTAGAATATCATAGAAGTTGCGGCTTTAGTCTACACGCCATATCAATGAGTCGGATTAAAGTTCTTTCGGATACATGACACTATACCCTTCGATTTTTCTATAGAATACGTTATGGTCTCGCATCATCCGTCCTTTCTTAAACCGCGTACTCGTCCGATTATTATTGTAGCCGTTTGATATATAAGCAGCACCTGATTATATATCACCTTTTGTTATTATCTTGCGCATTTTTCATTGTAAAAGTTCTTCAGGCGTAACATACTTTACAAGGACGTTCTATTATCCACTTCCGTATGGCGTGTGGGGTATAGAGGCTCGCGTTAAATACATACGTCGCTTATAAACGGCTTTACAAACCAGTACTGCTCTATGATAACGCTTAAATACCGAATTAATTGAAAGGTGACGCTGACGTGCGTACAATTGCGGCAGTCGACAGGAAGAGACCATAGTCCAGTAGCATTGAAGTTTTGCACGCTCACCTGAATATCATGAATAAGAAACGAAAACTTATTCAACTCGATGTATCAAAATTTACAACTCCATTACTCCGATACATGGAAACCAGCACAACGATATAAAACACCGATGGTCATCGTTCATAACGGTTTGTACTAATTAACCGGTATCGATACCGTCGTGACCCACGAAATCACGACATTTTAGTAATCTGCGCCGCCATATTCTGTGGTGAATGCGCCGGTGTACGCTTTTGAAGATTCTTTCGGTATAATATATCGGTGTCCTTCGGTATACGTTTAATTATGTCTGTATAGAACACTATGTAATCGCGTACATTCTACGCATTTCCCTCCCATGTTAACTTTCAACAATACGCGCAAGTCGAACTATTTTCGCGGACATCGTAGATCTACGATGTTGTCTGGAGGAAAAAAAAACCGCATCAGATGGAATTCGTGTGGAAAAAATCTATTTAATATTTCGCATTCTTCTTCTTTAAAAAAAAAAATAATAAAAAAATTCGCTCAATAACAAAGAAGATTTTTCTTTCATTTTATACGCACGAATTTCGCCAACAGCATTTGACATATGTTCAAGGTTAAATATTTTCCAAAAATTCGTCGGAATTATTTTACCTTATTGTATGGAATATTACAAAAGCTAATGCCAATGCCATCTTCAAAATAATCCACTTATAAGGATTTAGTTTGGTACATAAAATATTTCAGAATATGCTTCCATCCACATTAGATACCTATAGACTATACAAAGTACTTATACACGTTAAATATTACGAAATATTCCAACAAATATAGGTAAATTATTTACACCATCGTGTTACGCCATCCACCATCGTGGTTAAACAACCTGCGAAAAATCGTTTGTTCCCATCAATTAAGTTATCGTTCCAATGAGCCAGACAAATACTACGCGTCGCTGACGACGAATTATTATCGACTATTGTTTTGTATTTATACCAAATTGTGTAAATATCGAATAACGCCACTATTTGTGGCTCGTGTGATATTTAAATACGCGTTTTTTCTGGAAAAATGTACAGGTACGCCTGAAATGTTAGACAAATGGATGGGTGATATATGAGGTACTAAAAAACGCTAACGACAGTTCGTGGTAATTTCTACTATGCGTAGCAGAGGGATCGAATTGTGAATATGAGAGAAAGAAGGTAGATAACCTTGCTTTTGGGCTCATCTACTTTGGGAGCTTATGGTTCGAAATTCCATATATACAATGACCTCTAATATGAATTTGACTTAAATTTTGAAATCTCTACTTGGTGACTGAAAAAAAAGACTTCGTTCTATACATCGATTTCGATTTTTTTTTGTATAGTGATAAATATAATTTTGAATACATCTTCAATTATTATTATTTTTTTTAGGGGAAGGGTTTCATTCTATTTAAGGTTTGAATTCAGAAAAAATTGAAGTAAAATTCTAAATATGAATCAGCACGCTATTATGAATGTGTTATGTGTAGCAACTCATGGATGGGCATGAATTGATGACGCCAACGTGAGTACATTTACAAAGTTCGCCCCACACTACCTCAAGTAATTATCATCAGGACTTTTGCAACGGCTGTGTGTGATGAAAATTTTAAAAATAATAAAAATTTTACCAAAAAAAAAAATTAATCTCTATTTAAAGAGCATATTCCTTTTTTTTGAGGTTTTTTTTTTGTTTTTTTTTTTTAATGGCGTGTACTGTCACTGAGGCTAGAGCTAGAGGCATATGCTTATGTTTAAAGAGGATAGTTGAGATGAGAAACCTGAAAAGTGACTGCATAGTGGACTCTGAATCTCCAAGGTCAGAGAGGGATTCGGGTACAAAGAGTCGCTGTCTATGGTAACTGCATTTTGGGCACTCTAGGAGAACATGTCTCACTGGCAGGACACAAAGGTGGGGCAGTTTGAGAAAAAAATGAGAATGAGTCAGGGAACAACGACCTATAAGAAGTCCGTAAAGAGAGACTCCTTCTACCTTGATGCTACTTCAACCACTAACTAGGGGTTTCCATGGGAAATGAAGAAAAATTTATCATTGAGTGCATTATGCACAAAAACTTTAGGCCCATGCAGCACCGTATTAAGGTATACTACTATCCTAAGTCCATTTTACCAACACCCTCACCCCAACCACCAACATCAAACATCAATAAAATTTTATTTTCCAAAAAAAAAAAAAAAAAAAAAAAACATGTACTCACTTATACGTTATATGCTTGAGATTACAATTGAAAAACAAAAAATATATATATAACTTTAAGGAGATATTTACCATATTGTAGTACTGCACAACTTAGACTTGAAATTATTGCAAGTAAGACATAAATAAATACAATATTAAAATACCAAGTCATGAATAATTTTTCATTTTAATTTTTTGATTTTAATTTTTCTTCTCAAAATCTGCCACCTTAAAAATATGCCACTTACGTCATGACTTCGTTGGCGTCTAAGATAATCCGCGGTGCTGGGACCATATGTTCCAAAATAAAGGAGAAAACAGGCCTTATTTAGGTAAATTTCTTTCACTACACCCATGAATTCTCAGATAATTGGAAAATATTTTAAAAATTTTAGTGAAAAAGTAGGTTGTCTGATTCACATACATTATATAGAAATTACACGTTCGAAAATGCAGGTTCCAGATCGATATATTCACGACAGAATTGAAACATCTGTTAGAATATAAATACGGGTTTTGTATCAACGAAATGGTGCAATTGCCATGAATAGTAACAGATATCCGCCAGCATATTGGCTTAAATCCTTATTTCGTCTCTATTGTGTGAAATCGTGTGAAATACTCGATTATAGATACCTGCTATTTCGAGAGCTTTACGACCCAACTCGTGTACAAAATTACCCATTCGAATCTGTTCATGACTCAGTGTTATAAATTTTTTCGTTTTTAAAAAAACAAAATAAAACAAAAAAAAGTTGTAAATCATTTAAATTTTTCCAAAAACTTATTTCTCCGGTTACATAACGCGCTTACATCATACTTAACCTTCAACGTGCAACCGTAACTATTATTCTGAGAAAAAAATCAACCAATTACAACGAGCATACTAATGACGTCGTCTCTGTACATTTTACAATAAAACATCGGTAGATGGGAAACGAGCGACACTGGCAAAAGGCTATCAATAAACCAGAAAGAAATATTCCTCTGGCCGATAACGCTAATTGAGACGACATTTCGAGTCGACGAGATTTTCATCTAAGCATTTCTCGCATTCGTTTCGCTAATTAATGCCCGCTCATTGGTAAATTGTATAGATGCACATAAAGTAAGCACTTATAGACGATATAAATATGCGCAGTACTGGACGTCGAAATTATAGTAAAATTATGCATTTTATTCGCCCGAAGAACTGGTTCTATAAAAGCGATTTTTCCATCGTTGCTTAGATAATCCGCGATAAAGTTCGTTAACTACGAGAAATATTTATTCGATGGTTTAGAGAAATGGTTACCTAGTCGAGACTTGGTTAGAATTTATTCAATAAAGTTACGTAAAACAAGCCAACCATCGGATGCTATTTTAAGGCGAAAATTTCTCGCTTGAATTTTCAAAGAACGAAATGAAAAATTTCTGCCTTAATCATATTTATAAATAACCGAACGGCGAATTCTTTCACATGGCGAAATATTCAGGGCAGGTTCGATCAATTAACACTGAGTCATTCGAATCTACCGCGTCGATTCGTCGGAATTTCCTGTTTACCGAGATTGTTTTCTGAGGGATGGAGAGGTAATTGTGGGTTTCCCTTATTTGGCCGCTTCTTGAAACTACCGCGTTTAGTTACCATTATTTTTGTAACCAACCGAAAGGTTTTAATTGAGAGCGATATGCCGACTATAGCGCGTGCATAAGTAGAAATCTGTCGCAACTGGGTAACTTGTAATTGGCTTTTTGGTGAGATGGCGTCTGCGTTGATTTTAATATAAGAGTGAGCCGGTAAGGGCCAGCTTTTTCCATTTCCTTGATGTTATCAGTAGCAGTATATCACTTACATTATTTGTGAAAGGAATAACTAGTTGGAAGAGAATATTCTCTATCAAGGTAATACGCGTGGTGATTTTTAAATCATTTAAATACTCATTTCCCCCTCGAGTTTAATAACAAATACAAGTAACCATTTGAAAGTATTTACATAAGTACCAAGTAAATTGATTCTGACGAGTGCAACCTTCAAGTCCAAAAAAAATGTATCGTTTAACGTTGCCAACGAAGTGAAGCAACAAGTAATGAAAAAAAAATATGCAGTTTGTGGCGAAGGTTGAAATCTTGAGACATTAAAGCGCTGATATATTGTATCATTAGCGAACAAAAATTACCTTCTTTTTTACCTTTCGTAAATCTAAAACGTAATTTCTTTGCAACAAAAAGACTCAAAAAAAGTGGCCAACGAATTAATTAACTTGGAAAGCTTGTTTTTCAAAAGTATTTTTAATTCGTCTGAATAAATTAGCTAATTTAAAGAAAATATATGCTCTTATGAATTTAGAACATTTAAGGCCGATTTCTAATGCAATTAGTGACACGAAGTGGCATTAGAGCGTGGCCTTCAGATAACTATATCTGCAGGATAAAATAACAATCATCGAATAGACAAATTAATGCAACCTGAGGGCCACAACAGGATGCCACTTTCGCCTCAAATTGAGTTTAATCTTTTCACAATGAAAATTGAACAAAAATTTTGGTAGGAAAAATATTCATCAATAAGTATGAACTAGGAAGCAGTGACGCCACCAAAAATATGATGAGTTACTCTCCTCCTGTCCCCTGCCATGAAAACAATGAATCAAAATACTTCGAAATTTGAAACTTGGAAAAACTGAAACAAATATTTTTTATCACATGAGATAATTAGTCGGGGAAAAGGGATTATTTTTTTAATAAAATAATGGAAATATTTTACGATATATTAAGCATAATTCATTTCAAAGTATCCTTCGTAAATCGTCTATGAGGAATTATTCCCCCAGTATCCTAATTAAAGGGAGCCTAGGGTAGACTGCGGCCCCAAAAACATATTTTGACCTCATCACTGGCCTTCCCATTGGCTTATTCAAGTATCCAAAACATATCTCCAAAATTAAAAAAGAAAAACTGAATGAGGGAAAATGTTGAATCAGAATTACTGCGAATTATTCAAGTGTAAAATATTTTTTAGCCCCCTCCCCCCTCCTTAGCCCCTCTAAAAAATGCGGGTTATGCCATTGTGATCCTTACAACTGTTTGCTCACCTCATCATCATCCATTACTCTCGTTAAAATCCTCGCATCACTGTGAAAAAAATTAAAGACTAAAATTACGAGCTCGAGTAAATCGAAGAAGAGAAGATCAAAAACGCAACTAAAAAGAGTGAAAAAAAAAACATTAAAGAAAAAATTCGTTCGCGCAATTACGCGAAGGCGGTGTGTTTGTTTTGAGTATGAAATCGCATTTATAGACGAGTATTAACAGCGAAATGAATGCGTGTGCCGTCATTGAAGCAAGTCCTATACATTCAAGAAGGCGTTCTTTTAACATCGTAGCTGACCTAGGTAAAAGTGTACTGGAAAACTGTTAGAATGAATAATCACGATTTATAATATTAAATGAAAAAAATAAAAAATAAAAAAACAATGGCAGGAGGAGCTGAACTGATAACCGGAGTATGTTCTGTTACGATTCACTTATGTAGGGCTTGAGTCAAGCTAAGATATTGAAAAGATGTGTTCCAGATAAGGGATACTCATGGAATTAGATCACTGATACCGTGGGTGGGCTGATAGATATTAAATACCTATAGAATTGTAATTTAAGAATTCATACTTCTTGGATTGATACTTGAAATATATTAAAACTGAGAGTATTTTCAAGTAAAGCTATGAAAAGAAGGTTGGTGAATAAATTACACATATAATCAATGGGTAATTTATTTAATTTAAAAAAGAAAGGGGAAAAACGATAATGCATGATTCTATGATTCAGCTAATTTTCACTGAATAAATTCAGAGATTATTACGATGGAATAATAAATTTTCCTGACATTCTGAAATACCTGCAATTTTATCTTATTAAGTATTTTGATGTTTATACTCAAACGTACGTTACAAATAGCTCATAACTTGAGTAACATTATCTGCAAAAGAATATTTCATTTTAAATCTTGACACCTTAGTGACGTCAAAAAATATGTGAAATGACAAATTTATCTGAAGTAAGATAATGAAATTCTTTTACGGTGTACCTATTTAAAATTAAAAATAAGAAAATTTGTTACTATAATTTGGTTTACACATTTTGCCTAGTAATTCATTTTGAAAACATTAGATAACAATTGTGAGCTAATGATGCTGTAAAATTTTAAAAATATAGCTGTTTACAATGATAAAGTAGAGGGTCATAATTAAGGAGGGGTCGGGGTAAGTCCTTCCACCCATGCCTCCTTTCCAAAAATTGGAAAAATCCCTGCGGAGTAAAAAATAGTTGTTAGCTGAGAAAAAATGACTAAATCTCTTGATCTAGACATTGGAGAACTGTTCTGTGTTGATATGATGAGATTTGAGGTTCTAATAATATTTTTAGAACATTAAAAAAATGAATTTTTCTATCTTGAAATTCATATGATTACATCAAATATGGTGCTTATAATTTCAGATACATAAACAATTAAACAAATAAATTTTTCCATTTTGAAATTTAAGCAATTCATTTTCTTTAAAAACAAAAAAAGTCGATATATATCCTTTACCAATAATTTTTTCGACCTACCCTCGACTCCACCAAAAATATTCTGACTGCCCCAGTGATTAGATGAGAGCATCAGATTGTATATTGAGTGCTTAGTTTAATTTGAAGCTTTATAGATTTTCATTTCAAAGGATATAGTCAAGAGGTAGATATCTATAAAAATTTTCTTATCACTGACCAGAATAGAATTAAACATCTTTACTCAGGTAATGAGGTAAATAAACCCAAATTATTATGAAATGAACACAGTTTCAGATCCATCTGGGGAGAGGAGAGTTTATTTCCCTGTTGCTGAAATCCTTTCCAGATTCAGAGTTGTGATTGTAAAATAAAATGTAATGAACGTTTTTTTAATCTGTCCAAGACTCGAATTTTCTCTGCAAGAGACCAGCTCTTTCCACTAGCTCATTACACCATTTTCTGCATACCACTTTTTTTTTAGACAATTTCAATAATATTACATACTATTACTAATAACTCGAAAACCTCAACCCTGAACGAATATAAACCAAATACATACCATAACATCTCCAAACTGCAATGAAAGATAAAGCTAAACACCACCAATAACTCCGTATAAAAGAAATCGAACCACTAAAACACCATCATTTAATATCGTTTTTATTTCTTTCGAATTTATCGCACGAAATAATAGAAGAAAAAAAACCGAAAAGATAGTATTTCAAACGCGGCACCAACGCGTAAACGGTTCGACGTCCGTTATCGTCGCAAACAAGCCAGAACATTCGCCGTACACGAGTACATTTCGCTGACAACTGGCATCACGTTTACCTAGCCCCCGAAACGCTGGCGAGCCCCCACTCACGGGGGACAGAATCTTCTCGGGTCAGATGCTCGTAGCTGGTTGCTTTGCGCGCAGTATGACATCCTTTCGGCGTACCTGTTTGAATGCGCGCGAATATGACGTCATTGTTTCGATAAGAAATTGAACTTGTTTACATGATGAGGCATTAATTTTTTTTTTAATATTATACGTACGTATTCGGTATTCTCGGTACGAACTGATGTCAGTGATTCACGTGCCGTTTTGGAAGAAATTAACAGGTGTGTTAGGAATTAATGGAAGCAATAAAATGAGTAGGGCTTTTCCATAGGTGAAGGAAAATGTCGATGACTCATTCACCTATAGGCTGAACGTACTATGAAGAATTTTATTATTATATTCGGAATTTTTAGCACTCCATAGTCTAATAGAGGCAGTTTTTTTTATTTTTATATGTGTGCATAGACGGTGATAGATCAATATTCTTGGAGAGGATTCTTAAAAATGAGTAGGGCTTTTCCATAGGTGAAGGAAAATGTCGATGACTCATTCACCTATAGGCTGAACATACTATGAAGAATTTTATTATTATATTCGGAATTTTTAGCACATCCATAGTCTAATAGAGGCAGTTTTTTTTATTTTTATATGTGTGCATAGACGGTGATAGATCAATATTCTTGGAGAGGATTCTCCCGCCCATGACATTATTTTTTCATTTTTCATATCATACAATATACGAAG
This sequence comes from Phenacoccus solenopsis, assembly GCA_009761765.1. Lineage (NCBI taxonomy): Eukaryota > Metazoa > Arthropoda > Insecta > Hemiptera > Pseudococcidae > Phenacoccus > Phenacoccus solenopsis. The sequence goes on from CM019753.1 coordinate 30,829,860, forward strand.
TGATACACGAAATAGTGAGTGACGTCACAGATTTTCAGCCCCCTAGGCTAATTTAATGCGTCGATTTGGTACCCAAAACATCTATTTTTAGAGGACTAACTCTCCCCTCCCACAAAAAACCTACTATTGTGATTTAAGAAACAAATGAAAATTTAAGAAAAAAAAATTAAGAATTCACAGAATGATGTTTCTTCAGCTTTTAGAAGAAAATTTTTCTACTTACAAAATCATTCCAAGATCTATTTCATTTTTGCAATTTTTTTTCGTGAAAAAAAAAAAACAGAGGGGAAAATGCCTTAAAAATAGTAAAAAATTTTAAAATCAAGAAAAAATCCATAATAAAAATTTAGAAAAATCCTTTCAAATTTATAGATGCTATTTTTAAGAAAAATTAAATACTGATAATTTACAAAAACACAAAACTCGTATTTACTATATCTATGAAGCGTTACGTTTAAATAATTTTAGCTCGTTTTCAATTGCCTTTTTGTAAATATCCATAAAAATTAAATACCCTCCGCTTAGTTCTTCGAAGAGGCATTAAAACTGCAAAATATGCAATTATTATGTTAGAAAAAAATTACAAAATTTACAAAAATAACCATAATCGAAGTATGTAAGTTTCTTTGTATTATTTAAAAAATGAAAAAAACCCAAAATATGAAAAAAATGCATTTAAAAATTCAATCGATAAGATTAAAAAGAAAAATCCAAAAATGAGAATAATTTGAAAACAAGAGAAAAAAATAATGTAAAAATAAAATTTTTATTTTTTTCATAATTTTTTTGACAATTGCTTTTTTACCTAATTCGTTAGCAATATATCCATGCTGACACTGTTTTCGAAAGTATGCTTGGAAGCAAGCATTAATGATTACAGAAACATTCAAAATTTTCTGTCACTATATGTACTATTAAACTGTGAAGAAATTTAATGCTCATCTTGTACAAAATAACTGCGCTCTCAGATTCTCAAGAACCATTTTATATAAAAACCAGGGTCCAAGGAAAATTTTTAGGGACACCACTGGCTTGAGCTCTTTACACACGCATTATTTTCAAAATTTTCTGTCACTATATGTACTATTAAACTGTGAAGAAATTTAATGCTCATCTTGTATAAAATAACTGCGCTCTCAGATTCTCAAGAACCATTTTATATAAAAACCAGGGTCCAAGGAAAATTTTTAGGGACACCACTGGCTTGAGCTCTTTACACACGCATTATTTTCACTCATATTAACACATTCACTTTTATTATATTATTATTATTATTTTTTTAATTTACTTTAACCAGCCATACACTGTCCCCTAGGCCAGAGACACGCTGTATGTTAGGGGCAGATGCGGTGGAACAATCCAAACTGTCCTAGGGAAATCATATTGTTTCTTAATTCTTACGTTTGACGCCATCATCATCATAATTTTCAATTTCAGCTTTCTCTTCAATATTGTAGGGACAACATGATCTGCAAATTTCATTTTTTCATTCCTACCTTAAGAATTTAATTGAATTCTAAAATTTATTATTTAAATGAAAAAATATTAATTGATTCTTTGGTATGAAATAATTAGACATAGGAATTCATTGTAGAGATAAAATCCAACTAAATTTACATAATTTGAAACTCAAGTCGATTAAAATACAATAAGCTACATAGACTCTTCTCTTAATTTGTTGTACTAATTTTAATTATCATGTTATCGTCAAGGTAAATTAATTATTTTTTATAATTTTAATAATATAAAATTTTAAAATTCATTTTACCTTAATTTATTAATAAATAATCGTTTTTTTTGGCAAAATTTTGAGTTCATTTAAGTATCTCGAACTATAAAATTATATGCCATAGGGTAGGATCAAGTTTTGCACTGAAAAATAAAAAGATAAAATACCCACGTTTCCCAATGATATACTCGTGATACGAAAAAAAATTTGTGCAAATACATTCGGTACTATAATTAATTGCCACAAGCAATATGATGTCATACTCACATTACAAATTACACCTACGTATGTCAAAAAAATTTTAAATCTCTTCCTAGCGTTCTTCAGCCAGTAATTATGTAAAAAAAAAATTGAAAATTTTATTAATAAATACTACTATCTAAACAATGTGCTATAAATTATCAAACGTAATGTAAATCTATTATTGACATTTTTTAACCTCCAAAGACGATGAGAAAATTATAAAATACTTTTAAATTAATTTTTCCAACGCTTTACCTAACTATCAAACAGGAAATTTGCATTCTGAAAAAAAATTATAAAATATTTTCAAAATGACTAATTGAGTAATTTTATTCATTCATGAAAACAACAATTAAGCCTTACCACAATTTACATTATTGTATTGAATGAACGCTATATACTGCCACAGCAATGTGCACTGTACAGTACATAGTATGGAGCTGTGTGACGAAATCTTCAAGTTATTTTTATTTATGTTACATATTATGTTTACTTTTTCTTCAGAAATTTTTATAAGAACGTCCGTGAAAAATGAATCGCAAAATACACGAAATTACGCATTAAATCTGCTCGATATTTTAATTCGTTAATTACTTTCCGCTAAAAAGGTTTATAATTTAAACCATGAAAATAAAATTAATTACTACCAAGTCGCTTCCATGACGTCACCATCACTACCGCCCGCTGTTAACTTTTACTTTCTTTATTAAAAATTACCAAAAAAATACTTACGACGATTTTTTTTATTTCATTAATAACAACAGCGTTACCGTTATCCTGGCGGGTTATCTCGTTAATGTTTGATTTAAGAAAAAAAAAAAACGAGAAACCATAATACGTTTGGGCTGTTACGATACCAATAATACATATAGATATGTTTAAATAGGAAATCAAGAATAAAAAACAGTGCTTTTTTAATTAACTTAGTTTCTGATAAAGTTACCGGCTAATGCTGACATTTAAAATAAGGTATCAATGAACTTGCGTACACTATAAAGTTAATCTTTCGCGGTTCATTATATTCTTTAATGGGATGTAATTATTACTGGCGGAGAGAAGTGTCGGAATCTTCGTGTACACTCCATTACGAAGGTTGCCATTAGACGCATTCGTGAATTATGTATTGGGGAAATTATAGTCTGGAAAAAACTCGAGAACGAAATTACTACGGTATATAGTTGTATCAGTCATGAAGATTAACCCTTCTAGTAAGTTGAAAAGTAATTTTTTCCACGAACGAGATACTTTTACAATATGTTCTATGTTCACAGCAAGAGTATATAAATGAATAGGGGAAATTCAAAAATTAAGATACACGAGTAGGTTGAAATTTCCGATCCAAATGGCTTATTAATTTTACGAACAGCGAGACTCGCTTTTGCTACATCGGAAATACTCGATATATAAGCACAATACAAAACGTATTTAACTATAAGATGGTCTATGGCGCCAAAAAGTTTTCAACGACAGAGGATGGAATTTATATATGAAGATCATTTTCATTTAATGACGATTCAACATGGCTAAATTGGCGAATACTCGCTAGATAATTAATTACAAGTGTTAATGCACTCTTGTATAGTTGAATTCTTCATAAGTATACCGGCATCATCAATCGTCATTTTTTTTTCTTGAGGTATCGACTACCGATTATCACTTCACTCGGATATAAGACAATGGTAATTAATTAATTCGATTTTTCACGTCGAGAAATTATCCTTTAAGCATATTAATATCGAATGAAATTAGCGCACAACTTTGTAGAAGACGATTACATTAATTGTGAATCACTTTGTTTTACTCGTCTTCTCTCGTTAATTACTGCTGTTCTGGCTGAATAATAGGTATGATGTAGTTCATCGCTTGTCATTCGCTACGAGGTGTGATTGTTCGGCGAACATAACGGATTCGATGTTATTTAAGCTTTGAAGTATTCCTCATTTTTATCCTAAATGACTCATCATCCAAGACTCAATGTTATTGGCGGTGTCTCATTTTGCATTCGTTCTGTACTTTACCATTTTATCGAGAATCTATACTGTAATCGGCATGTCCATCGTAGCCACTAATGAATGATGTCATCATTTTTTTGTACATAAGTGTTAAAAAAATTGTAAGCTGCTATGCCACATTACTGGAGCTGAGTTTCTGAATAAGTACCTATTCAGGCTTGTATAATACCTAATATATATTATGTAAATTACTTTACGCCCACCACCACTCCTAGTACTATTAAAATACATCTGCGGAGAAAAATAATTTAGGTATGGTTTAGTGCTTGATCTCAAAACTTATACAAGTCTTATCAATAATTTGGGACATTTATTTAAACTTTCCTCAAAATTTAGTAAATCAGTTAGTACACTTCAGCGGCTATAGGTTTCAAATTGACCCCCACATACGAAGTGTAGACTTCCAGAAATGCTCTTAGAGAGATACAATAAGATTCAAGAAACTTCATGTTTCTTTCACCTCCACAAATTTTTTTTTGTTTCAATTATTGCCTAATTTTGCTTAGGATACTAGAATTTTTATATGGTGATACGAGCAGAATTTTCGAAGTAATCGCGCATTGTCGTTCGAAGCTCTCTTTTATATCGATTTTTTCGTCTTTAAATTCCACCTTCATGTGGTTAAATACGATTAGATGGTAATTGGGATAATTTACCATTTAAGATTTCAAAAGGTACGGAGTAGCGTGGACGTGATGAGAATATGTATTATTGCTAATCAACAATATTTTTTGGGATAACTTTATCCTTTTTTGGTTTCGAATTGTGCAACGTAATTTTTTCAAGATTTTTTGTATCAAAGAGCATTGACATTCTGTTTTTTTGTGGGATGTTGCTCCAAAATAATTCCCTAGAGACTATAATATGACTCTTTGAATTCAGCTCAAGATGGAAATAAAATGGCAGATGATCAAACTTTGAGAAAAACATCAAGAGCCTTGAAGTATAGTTCAAATTTGATCAAGGTATTGATGAGGTATCAAATTGCCAGTAAAATTTTCAGGTGTTTTTTTTTTTTAAATTAAAAATGTAACGAGCGGAAATAAGCCCAACACTTTTTAGCTGAGTTTTTAACTTCATAACGATAGCTGTTACAGCCTACGTGATTTGTGAAGGGAGGGCCGGGGAGGGTGGGTTCTTCAAATCTTTAAGTTTCAGATCATTTGTAATCATTTTGGTACATATCAACTTTTTGGTAATTTTAAACAATTTACTATCCCTCTCACTTGGCTGTATGGAACTGACCCCCCCCCCAACAATCTCAAAACCGAAATTGTTGGAGAGGTTGGAGAGGTAATCAATTACCAGCAGTAAGAAGGTTAACAGAGAGAAAAATTTGTCAGCAGTTGTTTATGTAAATATTCAAAAAGACTTCTAGAGAGCTTTGATTCAACTCGAAAAGGTCATTCTCTGTAGTTCAAAAAAGTGTCAACAAAAATTTCAAAAAATTATTTATTACATAGTGAAACCCATATACTTAATCTAGTTTTTATTCAAATTATTGCAAAAATGATTTTCGTATTTGATAATTAAAGCACTGAAGATGGGAGATTATTCCGTTTAGTTGAAATTTTGAGTTTTACTTTTTCATCAATTCTAGAAAATTTCGTTATCTCATTAGCATGTCATCACAATCATACGCTATTTGTACACTACATATACATAGAAAAAAAAGCTCTGGGGGATTGATTACTCCCGACCCCCGTAATTCACCATAGCATTACTTTATGCTACAAGTTGAGGAAGAAATACAAATAAATAAGTTAGACATTGAGGCAATCATTTACAGTGGTGTAAAAGCCAATAAAGATTGCTGACTTGCTGATGAAATCATAGGCATCGACTTGTGGGGGAGGTGAGACAGGACATTTATTACCCTCTTGTGAGAAGTTGAAGCGACTTCAAAATTTGATGAGAAAATTTAATGGAGGTGAGACAGGACATTTATTACCCTCTTGTGAGAAGTTGAAGCGACTTCAAAATTTGATGAGAAAATTTAATGATTCAATACAAAGAGGAAGTATCTATATACAACTTTGAAAGAATTGGATTACAATGTAATAATAGATAAACATAACAAAATGAAAGACAATGGTGTTGATGAAAACGAAGACTGCGAATTTTAATAAATAACATTTTCAATATTCTGTCGTCGAATAACGAAAGATTAAATAGTCGTGAGCAATGAGTAAAGAATGGCGGTGGGGGTCGTATTATATCAATTGATAGGTAATTTATTTCGTACCTACTACATGACGTATATGTTGAAGAAAAACTTGGTTACTCTTCAACATTAGTGTATGCGAAGGAAATTATCAATTAATACAATACAACCTCTACTGCCATTTTCCACTCATTACATGTAGAAAACGTGATTTCGATGTTTTTTCAAAACATTTTCCAAATTTAAGGGACAGGCATAGCTCCAAAATTAATTTTTTAATTGATGAAATTACACATTAGATATTAAGGAACAACTTTTGTTTGAAACTGTTTTTGCACAGACCGTAGATTAGATGATAAACACGTTTGAAATATGAGGGTGATGGACCAGAGAAACGAGAGAGAGAAATGGTCGTGATATAGCTCACTGAATAATAAATTTAATTCTGAATACTTTTAATGATCACAAATTTTGTTATATCTCCCAAAGTTTTGGTTGAAAACGAGAAAAACATGATTTTGATATTTTTCTCAAAACATATTTTCCAAATTTAAGGGACGAAGGTTGCTCTAAAATAAATTTTGATAAGAAATGAAATTTTTTATTAGATTTTGAGGAACAACTTTTATTTGAAAAATTTTTCAGTCCGGTTCATAGATTAAACGATTATTTGCGTTTTTGATTAGTTATGTGAGGGCAGGGGCGTACCGAGGACATTCTTCAGGGGGGGAGAGAAAACCAAAAATTGTCAACTAATTTTACCAACTGTTGACTTTTTTTTTTTTGCTCCACGAAAATAAGATGTTAAATACGATGTATGTCACAGTCTTGTTAGTCTTCAAAACATTTAAAAATAGCTGTAATAATACTGCGCAAGTGGTCAAGTTTACCAACTTTACGCTAAAACTCCAAATTTACTAACTTTCCAAAAGCCGAAGGGGGAAGCCCCCCTCCCCCCTTTGGAGATAAATATAATAAATAAAAAACCAAGTTCCTTTTCCGTCCCTTCAATAGCTCAGCAATATGTACAATTAGGCACTTATGCACGAAAGTAAAACATTTGTAAATTCCCCTTCCCATTTTTTCCTTCCCAAATCAGATAGGCTGTAATAGCCGAGGCTTTCCATTAAAAAATCGACTAAAAAAATTGAAGGTGAACAAACAAATTCGCCGCACTGGTCATACTGCTACCGCCCTAGAGCTTTGATTTTATTTTACAATTAATTAGCGTGAATGTAAAATCACAGATTTAAATTAAATATCCGAGTTGCCCACCCACACCTATAAGCCATCGAATGATTATTTTCTTAATGCTTATTAAAAGCGTAAAAATCCACCTTGGCGAGGAAAGTATCTATATAGGTGATTTTTTGCATCGTGAAATCACCCATTTGAAGAAAAAAAAAATTCAAGCGTAAACGGGTATTTCGTTTTTTTTTTCTTGCAACTTATATCTCAAGATTTACAAAGTTGAAGGAAAAAAACGTAACAAATTTTAAAACAAATAATTCCGGTTTATTTAATTAAGTTTTGAAGGTTTTGTTGTTCTTTGTACAAAGCATTTTCCATCCCAATGAAAATGCATGGTTCGATATGAGAAAGACTTGACATCTACGTAACAAAATTTATACCACCAATCCGCCACTGCCCAAAAAAAACTCAAGATATATGAGTATTCATATTATCGATATTAGATAACTCTTATTTCACACACTGTACTCACAATTAGATTTGTTAGAGCCTAAATACAGCATATATTAGTAGGTAACATTTACGCAATATTTTAGCCGATATTTTATTTGCGCAATAGTATTGCAATATTCTATTCAAATATCATGGCTCATGGCTGATCTCCGAATAAATCGGTATCACTAGAAAAAATCAGCGTGATTTTTTTTTCAACAGAATAGATAAGCGTAAATCTGTGTCTCCATTATGGGCAAAAGTTGCTTAATAGAAATAATCACCAGTGAAAAATACTGCAAGAGGTCTATCTAGGGCTGAAGATCTGTGACGAACACTCATGTATTATCTACACGTTCGCAGGTACCTAAATCGATATAAACTCATCAAAACTTAAATAGTTTCGCGTAAAATAGCCAACTCCCAGTATGAATCGACCTTGAGACAATTGTCGAACGTAATATTGGCACAAGTCCACACAGATTAAAGTACATAGGTATATCATACTCAACGCAAGTGTAATAAAAATGCAGGATATTTTTCTAACAACGTAAAAAGTATAAAAGATTATATATCATGACAAAATACATTTGCAACAGTGGATCTCAGATACTTTATTATTTCCTGATTGCGGGTATTCTTATATGGCATGTAATGCGATTAGCGTAGGTATTACCGAGAAGTTGTTGTCCTTACGAAATCCTACGCATAATAACTGTTCTGTCTGCATAACTTTTTGTAAGATGTTAATGCATAATATAACCAAACATAATACTCTGGGAACACGAATCATCCAAAAATTAATACACGCCAAAGGGAGGTTTAGGGCAGGAGGCAACCGTTGATATGAATACATAAAATCAACTGATAGAATAATCTACATTGAAAAACACTGAAATAAAACAACAAAGAGGGCATTTAGCCTAACTATAACCATTATAAAGTAACGAACTAGCCTCAACTATAGAAGTTCTGGATGACAAAAAAATCAAAAAATAACAAACAAAAAAGTACCTAAAATGAACGAAAATGAAGTCGGTATAATGCAGACGTGTTCGCAAATTAATCTACATACCATTTTGTATTTCGGTCACGATCCGCATTGAAATCGAATTGTTAAATTTACTATGCGCCGTTGGAAAATACTTCATTTCTGTACAGATGACACGTATAATCTGTCATCCTGGTAATGAAATTTTTGGGTGTCAGATCGATGATGATATGGCCGGAACAGGGAGGCTTCGGCTCTTCTCCCTGGAAGTGTGAAATTTTGTTAAACCAAATAATGTGGAAAATGAGTTGAGGAAAGTTTGTCAACAACTTACCGAAATGTAAATACAGATAATTGGAAATTTTTCTTCCGTTATCTCTTTTCCAACTCCATTTTGCAAGCAATACGGTACAGATTATAATTTTAAATCATTTTGTAATGAGTTATTAGCAATATAATCCTAAAACAATGAAGATATTCAAACACTTGTGGTTTCAAGGTGATGAATACATTACAATGATCGAATCTTCAAAGCTTCACCAGTATGTAAAATGAGGCTGAATGAATTTTAGAGGCGTAATTAATCTTTACACACAGATGGGAAGATTTTCGATGCAATAATCACTTTTTTAATCGTAGAGTACAATCATGACGAGTTTATAGCGTCAAAAAACGAATAGCACGTATTTCGTTACATTTTAAATATGGGTAATCTCAATTATCAACTTACTTACGTCAATATGCAACATCAATCAATGTAAACAAGAAATAATTGCAACTTCGGAGTGTTATACGGTCATGCCATCTGGACAACTTCTTACGCAACATTATTTTACCATGATCGGTGCTGCATTCTACATTTCCACGTTTGAATTTAAATAACGTATATCTGAATGTTACACAATTTTCCATATTGAGGATTAAAGTTTACTCTTCCGAATGATTGGAAACGCATAACGTAAATTTTCAGGTCAGCTAGTGTTAGAAGAAAGATTTTTAGAATTTTTTTCACATAATCCAATCACCTTTGACCCAATGGTACGAAGATACGTTATGACTACCGGGTACCGGGTTATCGACCTAGAATTGAACTTAAGTTAGGCGCTCCTTAATTTCTTTGCTTTATTTATTTATTAAAATTTTTTAACATTGTTTTAAGCCGAACATCTATTCATTAATGATGTAACGTGCCATTTTTAATTACGCGAGTCTTGCCTGCGAGGATATTTGCATGGAAATATTATAATCACGTTGAAACCATACTGAGCTTAGTTAATTACGAACTGGTTTAGATAAAGTTTTCAACGAAGCCAGATTAGTATAAGAGGTCAGTCACATCGACGATCGCTGCTGCTGATACAAGATATGTAGCCAAGTTGAAAAGTTCAGCGCGGCTGTTTGATATTTGAGAGTTAGATGGTATCTTTTGCGTTTTCATTTACCTAGGTAATGGCTTCGTGATAGAAGGTTTTGCATTTCAATCAGGATGATCATGATTTTTGTTCTTTTTGTAATCACGTTGGCGGTTCGAATACCTACTTGTTAATCTGAAGCTGCGTTTAAACCAAACCAGTAAAACAGAAACACTGGGTTTTCCAAAATGATCAGAAAAATAGTGATATTCTAGGATGATATGTGAAAAATTTTTGAGGCCTCTCTTCAATGGTTAATGATAAGAAATCAACCATTTAGAGGACTTGCAACATTTTAGGAATGATGCAAGCTAAGCATTTTTTTTTTTTGTAGAATGGTTATTGGATAACACAATTGCTTTGTTTGTTGATTTGCTGTGAACTTATGTCATAAAGTAATGACCAATGACATTGTGAAAAAATTCTAGATCCATTTGTTCTTTATCTAGTTCCTTAGAAAATCACAAAATCTTTTTTTTTCGTGATACTTCTAATTTAAAAAAGGTATCTCATCTTCGAAATCTTTAATCTAAGGAACATTGAAAACGTGGCACTTCATTTGACGATAATGTACAATGATTTGCCTAATGGAAACTTGGAGGAGAACGAAATTCCTGAAATTTTAGTGAACAGCTGTTTTCAACTTGATTTTTCTATCCATACAAGAACGTTCTCAGAGTTTTAACGACCATGGGCAAAATTTGATATGAATCAACCCCCCCTCATTCCTCCCATAAGCGCAATATTTATTTATTATCTTTTTTTTTTTAGTACAAATTATTGTAATTTGTGAGATTAAATCACTTTTTTTGTGTTTAAATTAATGTTTCCTCTTTAGCTCTAAATGCGTGTAAAAATTCTTTGCTTTTTACACGTTTTCTGTTGAAATATTTTTTCAAATTCTAACTCCAAAACCGAGGTTCGACATAAATGTATTGGTGTATAAGTATCTATATAAACAAATTTTTGAGTTGGTAATAAATTTCTGCAAGCAAATCTCATCCAACTTTCCGAAATTCTAAAATAAAAACAAAATCGTGAAACAATTTATCATTTAGAAAACAATTTACGCAATAAAGATTATAAACATTACAAAAACGTATTCGTTAATAAACGCATATTAAAAAATGAAAACAAGGTAGCTTCTACTTCTGTTTCATGCCAACAATACTTCTAATAACATACTCAGGTAACACTCTCCTAATCGTACTAAAAACGACATTATTAAGAAAAAAGATAAAGATACAATATTGTAAAACGAGACAAATATTTGAACACATAAATGCACAATGACGTATAGTACGACGAAACATGGCGAATTTTTTTTCATCCTTTAAACTAAAGATAACTTTAAAATGAGATCTTTTTATTGTATTGAAATTAAAAGGATTCGCGTGGTACACATTTTGGTTGGAATGTTATCTTCCAGAAGATGCCTGGTAAAGCATTCCCCAAAATAATAAAAACTGCCTTAGAAAATTGAACAGTAAACGCGCTCCAAGGTTGTGATGATGTATCATGATATGTGGATTAAATTTTTATTTTTTCGCAGTCTTCAGAGCAACATTATTCGAACGCGTCGCCAAATTCTTTGTAGTTAATATCTGCAATGTAATGCAAAGTGTTAATTTTCTCGACAGTTATTTCAATATTGTTCACTAATTTTTAAATTAGGAATCTATAACACTACACAATGTAATAAACAACGCATACCTATCTAGATACTTGAATTTACTATTAACAAACACATTAGATAATCGTAAAACAAATATTTTTTATTTTTCAATTTTTCGTCTAAATGAAAAACATTACAATAAAAATGCTGAAATAACAGAAGGGAATTTTACTATCAGCATTGTTTATGGAAATGCGCGAAAAGGGGTGCGGGCAAATAGGTCAGGTGGCGTGGTTCCAAACCTATTCACTATAACACCTTCCGCTTTCATTTACAATCTCATCAAAACATCTGTTAAATCTCATATTCATTCTTTACTAAAATCTCAGCAATCAAAGCTATTCTTACGTAAGCCAAAAAAATGTTAAATTACTTTCCGACGCACGATTTAATATTAAAAATTGGTGAATGCTTTGTTACAAAAATAGACCTTTTCGACATTGTTGCTCCTGGGTGCCTTTGAAGTTCTTCTATTTGGCAACGCATTTTTGCATCAAGAACCGTCACTACATTTCATTACGTAAAAGTAATAAAATATAATACTATGCACGATGCAGTTTACAATATGGATAATATTTCAACAATGAACACAGATGGTTTGGTTAGTTTTTTAAATAGTATTATATGCTTAAATTGGCTAAAACTGATGGCAATGTCAAAGGTAATTAAAAGTTTAGAACCACCAGAACTATTCGTTTTGGCAAATCAAAATATTAGCGTTGGCATTTAAAATCGTTAATGTTTTGTTTATAGAATCAGCTGAAGTTACATTAAAAGGTAATAGAAGTCTGATGAATCATAGGAACAGAGAAATGTATAATTTGTTTGGCTTCTGTGAGCCAAAAATCCAGTTTCTCGAGTACACTTCGGGAACTAAAATTTGTTATACGCAGAAAGCATTCACAGCAAACTCTTCTAGAACACATGAATCTACCCCCTCCTCCCCTGTACACTTGCGACAGTTGAGGGTAATTGGTCCCAAAGTAGGTTTGCGATTACTTTTTGAAAAGTGTGGGAAACTTGCAATCCTGAATGAAGCTTGAATACCTGATATTACTATGTGAGTTCCTCAACTTCAACTCACTTTAACTCGATACCAGCTCCATTCAAATTCCAAATTTTGCTTTTTAGGTAAAGCAAAGATTTTAGTTTAAAAGATAATGTTCGTGGCAATATCTCTACCACTTCTTTTTTTTTTCAAAATGTTTAGATTGTTTTCTCAAAAAATATATTAAAAATATCTTCGTCAATTTTATGAGCAGTTTTATTATAAAATTGACAGAAAAATAATCTCCATTTATTTTGATAATATTTTAATATTTCATAGAGGTCACAACAAGAAAAGGCTAATCTGCTATTTTGCAAATGCAAGCAGCGAGAGTATATGTATTTCTGCTAGCAGAATGATCATTTTGTATAAATTAAAAAGAATTTTTGAAAATTCTTGTTTGCTACCATTTTTTTATGAAAATTATCACTTAAAACTCCCCACAACCCTTCATCCCTAGCCCCCCACAAACGGTTGATAGCAATTGAAATTTCTGTACAGATAGAGTTGTTATATTAACTGGCCTTGGTTCTGATTGGTCATATGTTATGCGCGTAATGACCAATCATAAGGCTAGAATGTGATAGAATGTAGGTAGTTTCATTTCTACCTTTCAAAGTAATATCGTTCAGTGTTCAGTGAAACCTCCTCATCCTTCCTGTCTATGACCCTGGTACGTTTTAAGTAAATGAAACTTTAACGAATTTTAGTTTCCGAAGTGTACTCAGGAAAATTGATGTTGACTTCTTAGAAACTAAATTATGAAATCATGGTAATTTCAAGGATTTTTCATATTATTAGAAAAGTTATTGGGAGATATAGACACAATCGATATCATTCACACTCTTGGAAGTGTAAAAGATATTTGATGACATGATGATAAATTACTTGATATTTTCTATAATTTCCAGCCCAAATATCATACAATTACCCATTCAAAATACCATTGCACTTATAAATCATTCTAGCTGAAAAAATGTCTCGCACCGTCGCACGTTCCACGTACGACATCACGAATGGCGATTATCTCTCAACAGTAAATAAACACGATGGTAAAAAAATCTAATCCAAGACCTCGTGGCCGAGCGTACGAGCGGAAATTCCTGAAAATCTCTTCGCGATGGGTGACAAGAAAACGTCGTGTTTTCGGCGAAAAGTACAACTGTTCGAGGCGTTTAAGCAGCTGCACGCCATCTTAAAGTTTATTTTAAGTTTGGCAATTAATTTAAGTGACAGTGGCAGTTGCATATAATGGCAATTTATTGTTCTCCAGCGTGCACACGTAGTGCCAGATTTTTTTCGTGGCTTATTTATTGATGCAGCACGCGCTTCGCCGCTACATAACGTCAGTCAAACATTGTATGTTTTTATGTTTTCAGCTAATAATAGATTTCAACGTCTTGTTATTTTATAATTAAGTGAAAATAGTAAAATAGGAATATACTGGGCGATTTTGGCAAAAGCTCGGTGTAGGTGTGCTCGTGAAATGTTTAACATTTGTAAAATCATTATACTACTTTAAGGCAATTACGTGAAAAATTTTTCTAAATCAATTTAATTTACGAGATGGAATGGTAAGAAGCTTTTACTCGTGTAATGGAGGCGCTTGAAAATTCGACGTAATATAATGGCCCATGTTGTCGGTGTCGTCATGATTATGTTTTACGTTATTCTCGAACGTTAATGAGCCCGTATGAGGAAACCACGTCGATGACAAATAAATCGCGCGAATCGAAGTATAATTTTTACGATCTCTCCCACTGCTCGCGCTTTAAATTCGAAACCTCGTGCTTTCAATTACGCCGCCGCACCGACCACCGATGCTGAAAATAAACGTAATTCGTTTTACTAACCAAACATTGGCGGGTATATGCTATGTGGTACCGGTAGCGCGTAAAAATAATTAGAAACCCGCGTTTAATGTAACATCGCCGTCGAGTTGATTGGCAGAATAAATAATTTTTACACATCTTACACGCAGTAAGTCGTTACGAACGTACAAAGAATCGGCATAATGTTTATTTAAAATCGGACGTTTCGTGTGAAAAGAAATACAGGCACGCGTCCCAATAACAAAATGCAACTAATCATCTCGGGGCCCACGACAACGGATATACAAAATACCCGCGACGAAAAGTTAAAAGGAAATTAATCACTTTTACTTTTAAAACTTGGCGTTCATATTTTTACCAACGTTATAAATCGGCACAACGAGGCAAAAAAATGACACCGTCCACGTGTCGACTTCGGAAAAATTCATCGATTTGCGTACGCGCCATTTAAACGCGCCACTTGTATAATGTATAACTCAATCGTCGCGATGAAATTAAAATTTTTACATCGTTTCGAAGAGTATTTTAATATCTGTCGTCTAACAGATTAGGCAAACTGCCCGACTAGCCTTCTACGCTCGTATATTTACCTTATTTAGATTATTAACGGCGTTACTCAGTAACGCCAGGGCGAATGTCAAGTATCGTATCCGATTTTGTAATGCTGCGTGTTAAGTCTAGAAGCCAAATCGTGCATTACGTCTCGAAATATCACCGAATCGATGTTCTCGCCGAGCATGTAAAATAGAAACCAATCGCCTAACTTCGATCTTCGCACTATCGAGCCAACCGCATCCCTCTGCACCAGTCTGAATCGCATCCTAAATAGATATACTCGCATACGAGGACTTATAATAATAATCATTCTAAAAAAATAAAAAAAAACAATCAATGACGTTAGACTGGACATTTACAACATTAAAATGGAAAGTAATAAACACAGTAAAAAAGTAAGCTATCAGAACACATACTACTGCGGATTAAAGGGTAACTTAATTAAGCTACGACTACGATTATTCTAAAAGATTTATATATATATAGTTATTATTTTTACAGCCAATGTTACGTGTTTAAACAAATTATGCGTGGATTATTCGATGTCATTTATTTTTATTATTTTTTTGCAACCATTATTCGAGATTTTTTTCGACAACTCCTTCAATTTACGATGTCTACCATAAAAAAATTCTTGGCTAGGATATAAAGAAACCAAAGCTCTCGTTAACCTAAATACAACCCGAGAGTGGAGAAAATTTGCAAAATTCGATACTCTTTTGGCCACTCGTCAATACGCCAATTTAGTCTCACATTTTTTTTTTTTTATTTATCTGAAAATATTGATTTACGAAGGTAACAACCAACCGCATAATTATACCAATCGAGCTCACCTGTATAAAAGAACACATAAGGTGATTATCCCCAAAAACAAGAACCAAAACCACAAAAATATGTATATCTTCTCATTGACCACATTTAAAGGTAGAATGCACACAGCATCGTGTCGTTCTACCTCTCCGGATGGACCGAATTTAAAAAACGTGCATTTGGTCATTCTTGGAAAAATAAATATCATCGGGTCTATCCTGTCTTCTTGATCGGTTTGCATGAACGATATGACTTCGATACCGAACGATAGAAATGCTCCGTCGAAGAATTTGTTCATTAGAAACATTTGCCCTGAAACAGAACAACAAGTAGGTGACATTTAGTTAGAATAATATTCATCAATAACGTAATTAGCTTTTTTTGGAGGAGTCGTATGAGGGGAGATGAAATGGAACAAAGTACTGGTACACTTTTGATTGGGTTGGGGGCTTATAAAAGATATATGATATTTCAAAATTGAAATATTAAAAAACTTTATGGCATTCAAATAAGATAATTTTTTTTTTTCAAAAAATAATTAACAATCCTACTAATATATCGTACCTACTTTGCTTCATTCATTCAACATCCCTTTACCCATTTATTTAAAAAACATAACGCAATACACTCGCCTCTAACCCAGAGCTGTACATTGTACACGGCTTATGAAAAAAAAAAAGAATTAACGTGTTTAACGTTTAAATCTAAAAACACCCTATTGGCTTTTTTCGGAAGGGGGTCAGACTTTTTTTGGGTGGTAATGACCTCCTTGCCGTCCCCTGTAGTTACGCCACTGTTAATTCCAGTATAGAGGATCGGTAATATTTCATGACCGTAATATTTGTAACAGAAGCCTTATACATAATTCTGCGAATCAATACAGTACTCCACCGAAATCACGCGAATAGAATAATTTCATAATTTCCTCAGCTCGCATTAAATTCGTATCATTTTTTATTATAAGATCATAAAAAGGGATAGGATGAAAAGAGATATCGAGGGGGAAGATTTAAGCTCTTTTTTTTAAATAGTTTTGAAAAAATGTATAAAGTAGGTACACATAATTGTAAGTATTTGAAAAAGGAGATATGCCTCCTACGAGACTGTCTTCTTTATTCCACACTCCGAAGACGCTTTAACCCCAGATACCCTACCTGAACTCCTTGATTATCCTATTTGTCCTCTCAACTGTAATCTCTCTCTCTTTAAGTGCAAGTGCCTCTAGCTAAACGGCTGTACACGGCACGTTAATGAAAAAAAAAATGAACAATTTTCAAATTTGAAAAAATATAGAAATGAAATAATGCTTCGAAGTAAAAAAAATGAACGAAATGAAATTTATTTGATACCTAATAAAAGAAATTTCCTGATTTGAATAAATGTTTTTAATAAATACAAAATAAATAAATGTGCATTTCAAAAAGAGAAAAAGTAACAAATAAAGAAATTTCAAAGTATTACTTTAAAGTAAATTAAAAAAAAGAAAATCAAGGTGAAAAAAGTTTAAAATGAAAAAATGTACAGGAAATAAAAATTATCTAGCAACAAAAAAATTTATTTTTGGAAATGAAAAAGAAAATGGAGAAATGAAGTAATGTCTAAAAAATAAAAATAAAAAAAAAATAAAGAAAAGTGCAAAAAATTTAAATTTCTAATAATGAAAAAATAAAAGAATGCTAACCAATAAAACAATTATTTTTTTCAACAACAAATTGACGCCCTGTAGAACTCTGTGGCTAAAGGCGTTAGTGTTTAAGTTCAGCTAAATTGCGGAATAGAGTGAACTATATTGCAAGAATTCGAGTACATTTTTGATTTTTACCGAGCTTTTTTGAGTTCTATTTGAGGTTGAGGAAAGTATATGTTTATCATAGAAGTAAATTTGCAACATTCTGTTAAAATATGCATAATCGTGATAGGTACATTACAGGTGTTACATAAGGGTATAGGTTACTCGTTCAGAATTTTCTAACAAAAATATAAAAAAAAAAAGAAAATGTCCAAAAAAGAAAAAAAAATGAAAAATTTATAAAAATAAATTCACGAAACAACAGAAAAAGAAGCACAAAAAATGCGGAGTATCTGATAAATTTTCACAAATAAAAAATTTTTTAACTCCTAAAAAATTTAAAAATCGAAAGAAATAAGGAAACATCCAAAAATGAAAAAAAAATCGCAAAAATCAACGTTATCGAACAAAAATAAAATTTAAATTGAACCATTTTCGAAAAATGAAAAAATGTTGGAAAAAAAAATAATGATACAAAGTAATGTTCACAGAAATAAAAGATTTTCAATATAAAAAAAAATGCATAAAAAATTTTCACGAATTAAAAATTTTCAAACTCACAAAAATGTTCAAAGAATGGAAACAACATCAAAAATGATAAAAATTCCCAAAAAATAATTTTTCAATAATAATACAATTTCAAAATGAAAAAATATAATAATAATAAAATCGCAAAAGTCTTGAAAAAAAGCAGAAATAATTAACGAAATCATAGATAAAAAAATATAAAATCCCAAAAATGTTCAAAAAAGGATCTAAATAAAAAAAATATCGAAATATCAAATACCTATACATGAGACTGAAATTTCAGTAAACAAACAAAAAGTAATTCAAACTCACCTACTACATTCAAAAAGGCCAATAACTCGCATAAGTAGTATCTATACGCCCACCAATTGTGATATCTCAAATTTTCCCATAAATAATTCAGCAGTATTTTCTTCTTTTGGTTTTTCTCGGCTTCCGTGCAAATTCCCACGTCCATGTCAAGCATCAGTGCATGTATTTTTCCCCCTTCCCAATGCTTCCAAAGCCATCGTGGTGCGTAAAATAAAATAGCCTGGAAATATACAAGTAACGAATATTAGAGTGAGTAGGGGTGCTGTAAAAAGTTTTTATCATTGCACGTCTCTTCGGAGTACAATTATTCGAATATATAATGAAACTTCAAGAGGTTCAGCGGCCTTCATTATGAAAGTAGCTTTACATTTTGGAACGGTAAGAATTTGTATCGAAGGTACAGTTAATATTTAAATAAAACTATTTTGAAAAAAAAATCGTGAAACTCGTTAAACAACTCTGGCGGAATAAGGAACCTCCCTTGTAAAACTTAGACACATTTAGGTAAATATCTGAAGAAAACTTTGCTAACGATGATCAGATTCGTTGTTCAAACATTCGTCTATGTATAGGTAAACGGTAAATAAGACGAAAAACTCAGTACTGGCTAATGCACACTCAGCGTTATAAAATAAAACCTAAAACTAATGCTGTCGTTAATGCGTTCAACGTATGTGTAAAAAAAATGCCCTCTTTTAAAACTAACTTGTCGCTAATTAAAATGTAATAAATCAATAATTGTTTACATTTTGAACTCGTGTGTATTTGCAAAGGTATCTAAAAACGTAATCTTACGGTTTTACTGAATTAATGCCAAAATTTTCAATTGTCATATGCCAAAAATTGGAGATGCGGCGAAAGTAGGTAGCATATTAGGTTAACATGCGTGAAAGATGTGGCTGTCTATGATTTATGAATATGGGCATACCTATTACCCAATAACGTCTCCAACATCACTCCAGTTCTTAAGAGTTTTTTTTCGTTCACTTTCTTTGTCGAGTTCCATGACGTCATTACCTTGGTCGTTTATACCTATGGTGTATACTATATAATTGTTTAGACTACGAGACGATAAATTAAATTAATTATTTTCGCAGTAAAGATGAACTTGCTTTAAACAAAGTGAAAAATAAATTTTATTTATCGATTTTGTCTCGTCTAATGCACGCTTCAAGCGAGTGATTTTGGCAATTTTGTTCGAAGAAAATTTTTGTTTAAAACTGGCATTTTCGTAAAGCTTTCATGTTTTCGTATTTTAGTCGGCCAGATGTTGATTTTGAATGAGTTTAGAGTAAATTTTTGGTGGAGTTTAATTTTAGAAAATTAATTCATCGCTAATTATATTAACTAGGTTCCAAATTGCTATAGACAGATGATGACGTAATAAATAGATCTTCTATACAAATTTCTTTTATGCAAAGATACTTAAGTTAACTTTTCCTCATTACCTTTAAGGGTGAAAAACTAATTACGTTCATGAGGCAATATAAGACATACACAAATGCATTTAACCAACAAAACCAGCTGAATTAATTAGTCACAGTGCCCAATGCCAATCTTCAGCGTTGTATTGTCTAATAAAAATTTTATAGTTTACCTACGAAATATCCTTACTCTAGTGAAAAATTACGAGCAAGAAAAAAGTTTTCTAAAAATCATTAAAAACAACGATAAAAATGCGAATTTAAATGGTATTTGAAATTTTCAACTATTTGGAAGATTTAGTACGATATAAAATTTAATATAAACATATAAATTAATTATATGTCTTAATTGTTGTTTGATAAATTGCGCGGGCTAAATTGCGTCGTCCACGTTTATTACTCGGAGAATTACGGAGAAATAATAGCGCTTGACCGATTTCATAATTTCAAAATAAAATTCTGACATTAATAGGATGAAATTATTTCATGAATCTTATCAGGAAATCAGAGATTCAATTTCATCATTAAAAGTTGACTCGAGGTAAGTGTGGATGAGAACTCGAAGTTTTACAGAAAAATACGTAATAAAGTGATACCAAAAAAAATACCTAGAGTCCCCTGTCTTCTGCTGTTCTGAAAGATCAATAAGAATGCGACAAAAATAAATAATAAGTTCTACATCGCTATTTTGAGGTTTCATTCCATTTCCATCTATAGCGATCCAAGTCATATTTTTTTACCAAAGACTAAAAATAATAGTAGCCTCCAATTTTCTTCAAATTTAGGACTTCTAAACCGCTTTTAAATTTTCTCAAAGAACACAATTTTGGTTATTTTAAAAAATCCACGACAAAAGGGTAATTTATTGGCCGAGGCTTTTTTGGACCCAAATATGCTTGATTTTCATCTCACAAAGGTCCACAAAATATCAGATGTTTTAGAAGTCCCTGAGGAACAAAAATCAAGAGCACAACTTTAAATGAGACTCATAAAAATCTCAGCTCCCAAACTTGATTACTTCCGTTAGAATAAGTCAAAATATTCAAATTTTCAAAATAAAAAATGAACATGGTAGAAAATAGGTTTTGAGAAATTCAATTTTTTTGCTGACCTGAAACCCTAAGACAATATTTCCTTGTGTAAAGACCAAAATCATATTAGCTGCCATTTCATTTTTTATTCAGATGGTGCAAAACTTTGTTTTGTGTCTTCAGAAATATAGTATGTCCCATCCCATTTGCAGACAAATGAGCTCACTCCTTATCCATCTTAAAGCCATCCAGCTACTTTGCGTTGATCTTTCATCACTCAATATCACTTTTCACCACAGACTTTAGTTCTCGCTGCATCCCATCTACCTTACATCTGTGCTAATTTTCTCACCTGCATATATTTTAGGTATTAGCGTAGAATAACCATACATAGATAGCCCACTGTACGTTGAATTTTTATCCCTTCAAAACTGTAGTTGGAATTGTTCTTTGCTAATATTACTAATATCTTGGAAACAATTCAAGATAGAGGGCTCGCAAATGGCTCATTTTGAAGATATTGAAATGCAAAATGATTTAGTTGTTCTAAAGTTACTTTATCGATTTACTTTTGGAATTAATTTCGAAAAAAGTTTTTTTTACTTTACTACGAATTATCTCAAAAAGTAAATCCATGACAATTATTTTTTTAAAGTGAAACACATAACACATTCAAAATTTTATGCTCTTTCGAAAAAGCTACTTATAAACATTCCATCTATATTTTTTCTTGAGATATTTGCAAAAAACTAAGCAAAAGATCGAATTCATTTTTAGTACTGGAGCTTATTTGCAGAGGGCGCTCTGAAAAATGAATTAGTTTATTAAAATAACTCGAGACTCACATCAATGACAAAAATGTTTTAAAATTGAATCATGTATAAAATGTCAAGCTCTTTCAAATGAGCTCTTTTCGAACGCTCCAACTCAATTTTTATCCTAGATATAAATAAAAAACTTTCTGGCTCCTTTTTCAACATTTATGAGTGATAAATTCGTACATACCTGTGAGCTATCTATGTATAGTTAATCTATGATATTAGGTAAACTCCATCAAAGGCAATAGCTCGTCCAGCACGTATTTTACGCGTACGTAAATCACCTGAGCTTCGACATGTTGACTCCTTCTTATAGGCAGAGCTGAGGGAAGAGAGGGGCAAGGGGTACAGTCTGTCCCGGGCCAACGTTTCTGAGAGGACCAAGAAATCTAATTTTAGATATTAAAAATTTCGTAACGTCCTTTTTTTTTTTAATAAATTTTTTCTAAATTTTCATTAGGTTTTAGAAAGAATTGAAAAAAGGCTCGAAGATTATGTTTGGCAAAAAACTAATTCTAGCTCTACCCGCTAAATTTTAGATCTAAAAATGTTCATAACTTTGATTACAACTTTGTTTAAATAATTTTTTTGATCTTCATTAGATTTAGGAAAAAATTGGAAAGGGGTCCGAAAATTATTTTTGCCTGATGGGCTAATTCTGGCTCTCTCCAATCCTGGATAAATAAGGTCTTTTTCAAAAATATGAGAAGTACGAATAGCTGAACTACTATTGTTGCAAATAATAATGTAACGAAAAGAATACGAAATAATGCAAATAAATTGAAATTCGGGGAAATATAAAATGTAAGAAAGTAATGTTAATCAGAAACGAGATTCAAGTATGTTTTGTGAACCCATCAATCAACTCTAAACAAATGAAAATTTGACAAATTTTAAAATAATTATGCATATAATTTTTGTGAACTGATTTCAACTTTCTGTTTTTGGGGGGTTTTTGGGGGGGGGGGAAGCTTCACAGGAACATTTGTTTTTATATAAACTCCTTGTGACATTCAATGATGTTCCCATAGGATATAATTACACGTCGTATAATCTCAAGAAAAATTCTCAAAATCAGTATTTACACCGTATACTTTCAAGTTACAATCCTCAATCTAAAGTATTATTGCTTGAAGAACATTATGATTCAAATGACTCATCGCGGAAAAATTAAAGAAAAAAAAAGAATCCGAAAAACAGGGGGTAGAACTATTTTTTGTAGAAGTTTCTAAATGAAATTTCTCATTTCTATTCACTTTTTATTCATTTATGTGATCACTTTTAGTGAAACAATAATTATTGTTTCAACTTCATACCCCTAAAAAAATCAAGTGGGGTGGGAATAGTTCATGATTCAATTTTTCATACGGTTGCTCGATTTCAAATATGTACCATTTCGGAAACTCTCAGAAAAATTCATGAGAACACGTTGTTAACATTTATGTAATAGGATAAGCACACTACTAATTTAAGGTATGGTGCTTAGTAAAATATTCTCGAATGGGGCAAAGAGCCGAAAAGTTTCATTTCAAGTGCCTGAGAGAGTCAGAAAAGACATATCTAGGTCCAAAATATTTTTCGGACCTCACTTTTCAATTTTTTTAATCCAATGAAAACTAAAAAAAAAAAAAACAATAAACATTAAAAAAAAAATTGATTACAGCTGTGAAAAGTTTTGAAACCTAATCTAAAATTTCTGAAATTTCAAACAGCCTATCCCTACTGTCTTATTCGATGATTCATGGCGACCAGAATTCCCGAAACTCACGAACGTTTTCTCGAAGTCTCAACTCAACTAGCGGAAGAAGATTTTACGAACAATCTTGGCTTCCTGCGAGTTCAAAGATACGTTAATTTACAAATAATTTTTATAGCTTCGCTCCCGCACATGTACGAGAATTCGTGAAATCCCCGGCGTAACGTAGCATTAAAATGAACAAAATGTCGTGAAATCATTTCGTTGGCTCGCTTCCATGCACCTATTTTGCGCCGATTAAAATTTCATCAAAAACATAATTTTAAATAACGCGATGACACGCGTCCGAAGAAATACTGAGAATTGTCGTCCACCGAATCGATTGATTATCGCATAACGCCGCAAAAATTAAAACACTAGCGTAAATCTGCACTCGAATATTAAGAAACATGGCAATTGATCGGTGGGCCGAACGCCAAATAATATGTACTATTAATAAAATGTATTTCACATCAAAGAAAATCATTCATAGGTTTACATATGCTAAAAACGGTTTACACGTACGTCAGAATTGAACGATGGTATATATTAGAAATTATACGTTGACGGTCGACTAAGTCCGTACATACGGTAAGGCGAACCGGCGAAAAATTCTATCGAGCTCGTTATCTGTTTCTGGCGGCGATCGAGAGTCGTGAAACAGAAAAATTTTATCTTACGAGTTTTTTCTTCACGAGATCCAACAAATCTGCCGGCACGGCTAACAAGTTAGATACAAAAGTGTTGAAGAGCCCATTAAGTTGATACATCAAAAACTTCTTAAAATTAATTCGCGCTTTGAAAATGCAACCGGAGCATAGAAGTCGAGGTTATTTTTAAATCAAAAATGATTTATGTGCCGTTTCCTATCTAGATTCAGCAGCTCGCGTTATTTATTTCACGTATAAAAATGCATTCTTCGTGTCCTCTATACGAAGACGAAAAAAACGTCTGAAGCGAGGCGAGGTTCGATGTAATCTTTATATATGGTCGAGGCTTCGGATTAGGATTTACCGGATAGTGGACGTGTAATTCCCATTGCATGTTCAAGTTGCTGACTAGAAGGAAAAAGATTGGAAAGGAATTTTGGAATTTTCAAAAAAATGCGACGATTTTAATCATTTCTTCGTACGCTGCCTTTTATTTCTATTCAAATATATATAGAAAAAGTTTTCAGGAAATACTTAGACAATTCGAGAATAACAGATATCGTCACTCATTTAGACACCTCCCAGATATTTAATCCTTGTGAACTATTTTTGAAGCAAACCAAATTACTTTTGAAATACTTATCACAGTTATATAATTTATTTCTAATGATTTTTCCGAAGTAAAATCTATCAAAAATTGATAGATAATTTGAAGTAGTGAATGAAATTAAGTACCTACATCAATATGTACTTAATAAGGAGCAAACATCACAGCACAATTAATTGCTTATTTCATTTGTTTTGATTTCACATCGATAAGGGTTCCCAAACCTCATTTTTTTTAGCCAACTATTGTTATATTACAAGCATTATAGTTTCATAGTCGGCTAGCGTTTAGATTTGGGGGACTAACTAAGTCAACCCAAGTTTGCAACCTATTCAGCCCATCATATTTGGAATGGATAACCAAATCTTATGGGGTACTTTGACTCTTCTTTTTTTCTTGATTGATACTTTTGTTGGTACTTTTGTATTCAAAACTAAATTTTACTAGAGAGAGCTGAAATCATTGTCTCTTTCCACTCCTCTAACCTCAACCGATCTCGTCCCTCTAGCCAAGTTGCTGTAAATGGTACATTAATTTAAAAATAAAAAAATAAAAAAAAATCTAAAAATGTCTAAAAAATTAAAAAAAAATTAAAAATGAATAAATGTGTAATGAAAAATTGTTTAAAATTACAAAAATAAAAATAAGTTGAAAATGGGAGAAGGTTTTTAATAAAAACGAATCAATATTAATTTTGACTTGAATAAAGTATTAAAAAAAATGAATACCTTTATTTAAAAAAAAAAATGATTTACCTATATTTTTTTTATATAATGAAAATGCAAAAAAGTGTATTATAATTAAATAGGATGACGAACAAAATGATTTTTCCCATTAGGTAAATGAATCAAAAATATATATATTTTTTTTTATTTAAAAGAAAAGTTTTCAAAGATATATTCAGAAATCAATGTTCAGAATTTTATTTTTCATTATTGAAATTTTAATTTAAAGTATGTTCTCATAAAATATTTTACTAATAGCCCAAAAAAATCAATACCACTTTGAGTAAATACAATCATTATTCTTGTTGACTCGAGACTCAGACTGAGCATACAGAGCAAAGTAGCAAACTAATGAAGAAATTCTTCCCAATCGTTCAGAATTTAAAAAAAAAAGAGAGAAAAAAAGAATTGTGGAAATTCTAATGTGAATTTTCGTGCATTTTTGAAGCCAAAATTACCTCGATTAATCGATAGTTAATTCGTTTATAAATCAACTACTCGCATTGAACCGTCGTATCGCAATGTAAATATTGAAACACGAATAGCAGCCAGATTTAGCGTGAAACTATTTAAAATATTATTTGTTTGTTTCTGTAAACCTACGGCTATCAACGGCTGAATTAGCAGTAAAAATACAATATGGTTAACGCAATTCAAACCACGTGGTTTGAAAAATTTTATCAGGAGAAAAATAAAACTGAAAAAAATGAAAAGAACTTGGCGAATATATTTTGAAAAATGTAGGAAAATTTTTATTCACCTTTTAACAAAATTTTGATTCGATTTATTGGTGTATCCATGTATATTCTACCGCTCAGTAATGCCTACACATCGAGACTATAAGTTAGAAAGAATATGAATTCCACATTAAATCTATTTTTAAGGCCACCGAGTGCATCACACTGATCTCGATTTCGAGCCACGCCGATGTTACAATTTCCAGAAAAAGCCATGTGATTCAGAGCGCGAAATAAATGCAAATAATTAAACGTACTTAATTATATTTTCATTTTTCGGCGTTATAAATAATGAAATTATACGCGTCATGTGAAATCAAAAAGAAAAGAAAAGAAAAAGCACACAAGTTGATAATATTCGGCGATAAATTATTCGTAACATGTGTAAACCGTAGAAGTTTAAATGAGTTAATAAATTTGCAAATGACAACATTTCACATTTGGCGCTGCCCGTTATCCCATTTAAATATAAGTTAAATCTATTTATTAATGTCTCGAAAAATGAAGCAGCGTAAATTTATCTCTTTCCAATATCCCGCTGGCTGGTTGTGTAAAAATCAGTTCACAATTTTATGGATTTTGGCTAGTTAAATTGGTGGCAATTTTTAAACGAAATAAAAGCTCGTGTCAAGCGAGTAATTAAATTCTCATTAGGTCTAGGGCTTAGCATTCGTAAAATTTTTATTTTTAGTCACCGAATGTTGTGGTACTCTTATGTAACATTCAAACGGAAACAACACAAATTAAGAGATTCTAGTAACTTCAAAAATATTAAATTTATCGCCTCGGGAGGCGTTGAACGTAATAAAAACGTGTCGATAATTATCCTCAATCGTTATCGAAATAATAGTCGAAATATGCTGGAAATTTTTTTTTAACGTTTTTCCTCGAAATTCTGTAAATTACGTTAAAATAAAAACGTGTCGCGGTATTGGCGCGTGTTTGCGCTTAGGAAAAAGACTTTCGAGATGAAACGAAGCTTCGTTAAAAAAGCTATTAGTTTTCAGTTTGCGTCCACTCAGCATATCAAAAGTAAATGCGTAAAATTTGCCAATTCAATGAACATCGCCGATAATTCCGAGCATTATGTAGTACCCACTCGAACATGATTCCAAAAGAATAAAGATTCGAAATTACACACTATATTTTTTCCATTGAAAAGGATAACTCGTAAAGTATTCGTCGCCATCATCAAAGAGTCAAGCATCGCGAGTGAATTTTTTTCATATGAAAAAGAAGGGAGAACGTGATAAACGAAGTGAGAAAATCACTCGAATTGAATTAACGTAAAATAAATTCTATTTACCTAAAATTACCTGGAAAAACAAGCAGAAGCAGACCCACTGATAATATCCATAGGTTTTTCTGTCTTCGAGATTGCGATTATTGTGAGAATTGTCGACACCTGGGTAAGGAACCTCCAATCCAACTTTTTTCTTGAATGCTGATTT
This sequence comes from Phenacoccus solenopsis, assembly GCA_009761765.1. Taxonomy (NCBI): domain Eukaryota; kingdom Metazoa; phylum Arthropoda; class Insecta; order Hemiptera; family Pseudococcidae; genus Phenacoccus; species Phenacoccus solenopsis. The sequence continues at coordinate 30,857,821 of CM019753.1, forward strand.
AAGTGTATACGTTGAATGAATCCAGCAATACGTGTTAAGCACATCTTCCGGTATATCCTTGGTATGTATGCAGTCAATTGGATTTCCAACATATTGGCGAGTGGTTACGATCAAACTGAAGGCGGTCAACATAAGCACGGTGATACTATAATGTAAACGAAATATCGGCGAGTCTATGTGTATGTGGCTGACTTTGATCAAATTTTTTAATCCCCTGAACACGTCAAGCATCGCTTTAACCAGACACCTAACGCCTTCTAGCTTTTTGGGGATGAGTTCTTCAAGCGTTGGATTAATTCGGAAAGGAATTTTTATACTTTTATTTATCCGCTTGTGTGAAATATACGTCTAAGCGTCGTCGTCGGTTTCGATTCGAACGGTAATGTTATCGAGTAGCATGCGTGCTATGGGTAATTTTTTTTCTTTCATTCCGAAATTCAGCAACGTGGTTTTTAGCGGTTATTGCACGTCCAAGTACCATCTTCATTGTAAAAAGTGGCTGCAAAAGCACTTACTGCCTCTAACTAATCGCATCACGAGTCAGCGAAAAAATACACCGAAAGCACTTATATCACGGAGTTACTATAACTAAAAGTCTTCTTATCGGACAATTTCTGTTATTATGACAGAAACGGTAGTAAATTTTGAAATCACATTTTCCGCTTAAAATTGCCTGCCGTCTGCTGATCGAGTGTCGCTACCTACATCAACAGTAAAAAAAAATGGTTTTCAATACCATACACTGATGATTAAACTCACTGTAAATGATATACCGAAGTAAATCAGTTGCCTTGTTATTTTTAAAGTGCCTCTAGTACGTGCCATTTTGTTTCTAACAGCTTAATACAGTAAGCAAATGATATTAGCGTAATAAGCGCTGATTTCAGGGTACTTTATGGTTTTTTGTTTTGTTTTAGAACTAGTTACATCATTTATTGAAGAGAAGGAGCAGGTATATATAATGATAATGAAGTACCGTACCTAGGGTGTTATCCACTCCACCTTCCTCCCAAAAAAGTAATCGATTGCATCATTTCATCAGATCACTTTTATAATACTAATAATTCTTATACAGGTGGGGGGTTCAAACCCACCAAGAGTTTTTTCTATGAATGTGTTTGTATAGCGTCAATGAGAAAGTTTTGAGTGGGTTAATTTTCTTAGGAAAGGCTTTTTGATGGACCTTCCTAAAAATTGACCACGTTTTATTCTATGCAAGGAATGCTGTAATATGCACCCACTTCATCTCAAATCTCAAATGAAGAATAGACCTCCGTACTAAGGAACATCAAAAACTTTCGGTACACACATAAGTATGTATGAAACTCTTCCATGCGCTAGAGAGGTCTTTCTCTATCAAAGTGAATTGTACACTTTGCCAGCAAATGTAGTCTTGTGCACTGTAACATTTTTCAATTTTTTAATTTTCAGATCAATTTTTATTAGAATATAACAAAGCTGAAAAATTTAAAAGGCATATTTTATAACGATTTTATGGTGCTGAGAATTTCATTTTGTTGATAGCATTTTTTAGTTTTCAATATGTAACTTTTTTTTTGCTTTTCAATGTTTTCTCCCCGGTACCCGAAATTTTTCTGCATGGCTCTGATCGGGTATACTCACTAACATAATCATGATGAATTTCATTAAAACACTTTAACGTTGAACCCACTCTCCACTCCGGCCGCCTCTTTAATAGAAGAACAGCCTATTTACGCCACTGATTCCTCTCCCTTCTACATTCATGTGTAATTTGACAATACAAGTAAATTTAAATTAATGAAGACGACAGATAATCTCAAAAACTTTTTGTTAATCATAGAGGAAAAAAAAACAAATCATTTAATTCAAAAACAACCACAAAAATTTCAGACATTGAATGAAGGTAAATTTTTTTTAATCTATATTTTTTTCTGAATACGGTCATTTTTTTGCATAATAATTTAATTGTTGCTAGTACTTACATGATATTCTTGTTTTTTAGGATGCAAGGGATACAAAATGTACAAAATATCTAAAAAAAATACAGCCCTTAGAAATTTTGCTGTCATTAGTAGAGCCCCAATTCATCATAGATCATGTGTAATATATAATTATACATATTTTAGCAAGCGTAAAATCTTTTATTCAAATTCATAAATTAGACAGTTACAAAATTTTAAGTTCAGGCATAGGTGGTTTAGTCTATGATTCAAGTCAAGATATCCATTTTATTGTTTCAGAAATTAAAATTGTTAAATAAAATTTTTAAATTATTCTTATTACTAGCAATTTTTTTTTAACTTTATAAACATGTTTGAACACTTGCAATTATTTATACATTATTAAGTTTTTCGCGTTTCTATCTTTATTATCTAATACATTTGAAATAATTCTCGAGCACATTTATAACACGTGGCGTAATCTTTGAATCCACAGTGGGTAAATATTCAACCTCATTAAGCGATTTTGAGCGAAAATTTTGCATTATTACAAAAATAATTATCAAGAATATTTTATTCACAGGCTTTTAAAACATTACAACGGGATATTCGACTAAGCCGGTTGAATAAAAACCCAACTACCTTATCGTAACAAATTCATACAACGAAAGGTACTTCTAAATGTTGTTAATCTGCTAACACTGTCTAAATAAAGCTAAGTTTGTTTATGGGATTAGGCTAATTTGTAAAATAATTTCATTTAATTTAAATGACTACAGACCTGTAAAATTTTGCTAATTAACTTCGGATTAAAATGCAACGGGAGTAGAAATCGCTTTTAAAATATTACACTAATATCACAAAACTCATAATACGGAATATTTAGCTACACACGTTTTCCGCACTGAAATTCGCGATGGAATAAAATTTGCGCGATCGACGAGTCTCAATCAAATTCGAACTTTCTCCTTCTAGTGTCATAGCTGTCGTGACGGATTTTTTTTCTAGCCGTCCGGTACTTAGTAGAAGCTATCACATCTTCATAATACCCCCCGGTCCCTTAAGGAGATTCATACTATTGTCTATAAATACCTTTCGTTTTTTTCCGGTAGTTTTCGTTGCAACAGGAAACGTATATGCAATTTAAAGAAAGGCTTAAATGTTCGTTACTAGCGATAAATCATTTGAGAAAGGGTAACTTTAACAATTTTATAACTTTAGCTGCAATAATATTTGATGAGCGACGCGTTATCTGTCGATGAAAAAATTAATTTTGCCAAATATTACGGATTTTAACAACGAATGCAAAATGCCACGAATAATTTATAAATCGTTAAAAATACATTCTAATTTTCATAAAACTGCAATAAACCGTCGTCACTTCCACATACCGTTTTACTGTATTACCCAAACGGGAAATGGCCTGAAATTTATTTGGACACGGTCCCAGTGATCTGCATTAGAATGGTTAGCATATGATGTACCATATTTTTGCATTTTGATTTATGGCTCATAAAATGTATCCTTTAGTATTTGGGGCTATCTTTGTAGAAGGTTGGTTGAAAATTTTATTTGTTTATTATGATTTTTTTGAATAAAAATTAATTTGTTAAAAATATTGGTCATTTATGCAACGATAAATTTATTATAATATGTCATAATTTGTGGTCATTATATTCAAACATAAATATAATAAATATTTCTTTCTAGAAAAAATTAAATCAATGATTTTTATTTTTAATTTAGTCACTATACAAATTCATTTGTTTTTTTTTTCAATTTATCTCCATTTAAAAACAGTATCTTATTCATTTTAAAACGAAATCATTAGATAGAAATTGGACATGAATTCAACTTATCGAAAAAAAATATCTTCTTACCTTCGTTTAGTTTTGATCTACATTTAGCATGCGAATAATGAACAACTGAACTCTAAAAGATAAAAATAAAAATGTCATGTATGTATCAAAATTTGAAATCGAAGAACATGAGATTTCAAGAATTTTATGGACATCTTTCAACAATGAACAGACTGCTAGAAATCATTTGAGTAATATGGATGAAATAAAACTTTTGGAAATGAGGAAAAAGTGAGCTTTAAATTTGATTGTGTGGAAACAAAAGCTTTGAGTGACCTGTTACAGAATACAAATTAACGTGCAGAGGGAAAGGCCTAGGAAAAAGAATTTAGGCTTAATAAATCCGAATCAAAAAACATTAAAAAAGAACGTGCTCATTTTTTATAAGCAGTTATACTTGATTTGTTATACTTCTCTTCTCATGTTTTAAATTTTAGAGTTTCATACTTTCGTAGTGCAATGAAAAAAAAATGGAAGCTTACTTGCTTACTTGAGCGTTGAGCCATTATTACTCCCTTCAAATGTTTTATTAGGCAACTCAACTTACATATTTCTATTTTTTAAGCCCAGGAATGTTGAGGCATTACTGCATCAATTTACGTTATCTACAAAGTTCCATGTTACACAGACCAGCGAACATGGCAACATGTTTTCATTTAGAACTGTTCAAATTCGCAGTGAGTATTTTTTAATTTTTTTCTCTTCTGTAATCAATTAAATCATATTTCTTCCAATATTCATAATCATTTTAAACGATTACAGTACTTATAAAATTACGGCCGGTTACCATTTCGTGGTCGATTCGAACCAAGCATCCTGTTTTACGTTTCTTCTCTATAGAAAATTCATTGAAGGTACTCTCGGATATTCTTTCTTGAAAATCTAGTAAAAAGTATCTAATTTTAATTATTTTCTTCGTTTTCCAGAATTTTCCTATAAACCGTCTTGACTCCATTGCATTTCCTGAAATTGTAAGAAGTCCGTTCTATGTTGACAAAACACTATAGAAGTAGTCCTTCAGTACCCTGCTAAACACGTCCTTTTAACAGCGCCAAGACGATTCAATAAGTCAGTGAATCTCTATATGTTGAAATGTTTTCCTCGAGAGTAAGAATTACGAATCTGTTTTCGCAAAATTGGAAATCGGAATACATCAGCGATGGATTTGTGCGGAGAATTCCCTGTCGTATGGCTCAATTTGAAAGATGGTTGTTCGGTTATCGAATCGCTCGAAGATGCAATTCAAGCTGTGAAAATTAGTCTACGAAACTCGTATACACGATTCGCATTTTTGAAAGATAGTCCAAAACTCTCAACTGGAGAGAAAGAACTAACATAACCCGAAAATGCCATCTGGGACGTGCTCTGAGTATCCAGAAATTGAGGCTAAAAAATTAGTGATAAGTGAAGTAAGATTTATAATGAAGTTATTTTACATGAGTGAATGAATAGAATTTAGATCATCGTAAATATATCCGTAGACTCGAAGGAAAGTCTGGAGGCTGCTATCAGCAGTGGGTTGCGCATCGATCCTGTAAATCAATTAGAAAGCGGTGGATATTCTGTTGCCATTGATTTCCTTCGAAACTGTCACAAAATTAACATTATGTGATCATGGCTTACGTTTTCTGAAAGAAAAAGGAATGCTGAAATATGTCGAACAACAGTTATACTTGATAATGCATCAATGAACAATCTTTTAATACCAGGTTAATGCTGTTTGTTGTGTTGATATAAAATGGAATAATATATTAATTAAAAATCATTTTTAGGTTCTATCAAATTTTTCGGCAACGTTGCTCAAACGAAACCTGAAGAAGACATATTCGTTGAATATCCCAGCGTTTTAAACATAATATTTTAGCTTCACGACTCCGATGATCCAATACTTTCCAACATTGTTCTAGAAACAGTGTGTTATGTAGCTTCGAACCTGAATGGCAAAAAAGTGCTCAGTAAATACGGTTAGTACCTATTCCGAATATATTTTATGTATCGATTGCTTTTTTTCTGGGTTTCTTCTAGTTTGTCCTCTTATTTGTTGGCTCTAGATTTCAAAATACGAAACGTCATGAAAATAATAGGACAAACCATTTCCTTTCAACCTTCAGAGAGAAAAGTGGTAGCTCTTAATGTGCTGAGTAATATTTTATAACTTGATGTGAGCTTTACTCTCGATAGAGCTTTTGTTAATAACGAGAAATTATTTCCTTCAAATCTCAAAAGATCCTATGAAATCGTTGTTGAATATTTGCGAAAAACCATTTATGAAAGTGAAACTTGCTGATTTAGTGACCCTTAATAAAATCGCTGTTCAACCTTGGGGGCAAGAAGAATTCAAAAAATGTCCAAATGAATTTTTAAATATAAAAATGATTTTAATTTTGGTTTTATCAACTTTATTATTTTTTGGCAGGAAATTATTTTCTTTTGAAAGTGTTGAGTTCAAATTTCAATAAATTCAGTCTTAAATTCCTCCCTTGTGGAATTTTTGAAGATCCCTTTTCTAATTAAGATCATAATGAAGTTTTTTTTTATACTTTACAATTTAATTTTCTTCTAGGTCTTATTGAATGCTTTTTGGATAGAAATGAGTATAGTGACATGAACTGTATAACCGCAAAATACGAAATTGTGAAAACGATATTGCAAACTCCATTCGTGAATACCATTTTCACTCCTAATATAATGGATAAATTTCAGATACACATTCGAAAAGGTATTTGTTATGTGCAAAATAGAACAGAAGTAGCTTTTGAGTCAACATAAATTTTTTTTTCAACTTATTTTTTAAGCTTATCGATGCATAAAAACAAATTTTTCAATAAATATTCTTGAATTTTTTTAAAATTAATTTTACTGTTCATGAGAAAGTACCTAGATTTATATAGTTGAGACAGGTAATATTATATTCGCTGAAAATGAAAATCGAGAGAACCTGTTAATGTCCTTGTTGCTATTGTATCAACTCGCATAGTAATGAAAAAACCAGGCATGAAGATATTCGCGTTAATTACACCTATAATACCGAGCATTAATTTGGAACAGAAAAAAACTCACAGATACAATGTGTGTAAAGTATTATCTACGTCATGAAGTTGTCATTGCAATATGTATACCTAAATAACTCGAGGAAAATTTCAACGATACGTTATTGAAGCATTACTATGTTAAGTCGTTTTAACATTCAACTTTGAAGTTTTCGTGCAATTTTGGTTTCAATACATTCCACGTTACTGAAGAAATAGGTATGATAATTACTTAATTATGTTCGTTGTCTTAGCATATACCGTGAGTCCGATAAAGGCCCATACAAGCAAAGCAGCAAATTTTCTTTTATAATATAATAGTGTAGTATGTGTTTCTTGCTCGTAGCCACTTTTCAATGAAATAAAGCGACAAAGCTTAGCGAAAAACTCGACATTTTTATTTCAGTGCAACAGCATTTCGTATAATTATATTAACAACAAAAAAACATTTCGAATTTGAATCACTGCAGCCCCTCCGACCCGAAGGGGGGCTAGGTCTGACGAAAAACTTAGAGCTGCATATTTTTAACTTATAATGAACATAAAAAGAAAAAACGATCGCTCTTTACTATACGAATGTGGAAACGGATAACGGATCTATCAAACTTATGAGATGCCAGCCAGAACAGCGTTATCCCAAGCGCTGGGTTTTCCCAATCTTTCAATATAATACTGGTTCAATAATATACGCTACAATAATTCAAAATAATTTCATATTACAACACTGGCTATAAATGTATTGTAATTAATTATAAAAATAAATCAGTGTTACCAACATGTTATATGTGGTGGGTTGTTGATTGGAAGGGAATTTGGCGCTTTGCCTGTATGGGGTTCAGTCGGACACATAGTATATATTTATGCCTATGGTAAGTAACAGAAAGAGCGTTCCGAAAATTATTTGAGTTCTAATTTTCAATATCTTTTAGTGTAAATGAAAAATACAAAAAAGACATTTCTTCATGTAAGTTTATTCAGGTCTACCGGGTGACTACTTGATTCGTGCACCTCAAGCGCAAAAATCTTTCTTTCATAGAAATAAATTACATATTTGAATAATATTAAGAACAATAAATGGCATAAATAATATTTACTTAATGCTTAAAAGTGTTTATCAATGAAATACACAATTTTAATTTATACTTTCATTGTCAAAAATAAACATATGTTTTGAATTTATTCACCTTTTAGCTAATTTTTTCGCTTGGGTGCTCGAATCAAGTAGTCACGCGGTATGTGTAGACGATCTCAGTGTCTATAACCATCTTATTTTTGACAAAAATGTCACAATAAAATATGTATGAGACAATCATTGATGCATGCGGTATCATTAATTTTAAAACCAAAATTGACAATTGACTTTCTAAACTGCAAGTGAAGTGGCACAATCCTGCTTTAGCTTCTAACCGATGATAACTTTTTACAGTGAACGAAAAATTAATCAATCAATATGGACATGAATTTGCATTTCTTGGCCCCTATATTGCTGCATGGGATCATGATACTAATAGGTGATACTGTTATTATTACAAATTATTGACGTTAACATTGAAAATACTCATTCTATGGCCTGCTGTGCTGATTTGACCATATTTCATACGACATAGGCCCCTTGTTAGGATTATCGATGAATTAATACAATAGTTACATATAGGTAGCTGATTTGATGCTACTTGTATGACATTCAATAGCAGTATGATATCAATATCATATCAAATTTTATATTCATTTAATGTATAAAAATTAAAAATATTATTATAATTGATAATTTTTTAATTATTATAAAGATAATTTTATAATAAATTTAATTTTTTTTTCAATATTAATATAGCTTGAGATTTTTAGAATATAATACCTAGACCTACCTATAGCTTCTTTAATTTATTAAAATCAAATTTAAATATCATACTGATATCATAAATGTATAGGTACTTACATTGCAAAAATATAGTTTGATATCAAAATGTGAGGACATTTGATGACAGTAATAAATATCCAACAAATCATGATATGTTTGCCATATGAGTACCTACGTTTTTACTTCCGGAAGTTTCCTTACCTCAACATATAAATAAAACACTCATTTAAACATTTCCTTTTCTTTTACATTTAGTTCAAACGAATGCAAATGGTGAATTTATTGCATCCGATGAAATATCCCTTGAAAATCTATCGAAGCAAAATCAGATTGAAAGTTCTAAACCTACGTTATACCTTTTTATAAAATCTCCGAAAAAAACAAAGCAAGATGTAAGAATAACTTCATTTGATCGAAATTCCAATAGTATTATCGATGATTTAACAGTATTCAAGAAAAAATCTGAAAGCAGTAAAGGAATCTTGACTTACGAGAGATCGCAATTTATCGATGATAAATTATTACGTAAATCTACTTTTCAATTCTTTTCGAATTCGTTTATGAATACTAAGCATAAAAACCGAATCACCAACTCAATCAAAACAGTTGAAAAGGAATATGATATTCCAAACAACTTATTCAAAGAAAATGAAGAATTAAAAAATCTTAATGAAGATTTAGAGGAGCACGCTATAGATGATATATTCCAAAACAAAAACATCGTAATCGAAGTGGAAGAATTCGAAGGGAATCGTGACGAAATAGACATTGACAATTACATTTCTAAAAAATTTACAAACTTTATTGAAAGCCAGAAACAATCACACATGAGGCAAACAAGATTGCATAGTCAAAGTCAAAGCGTCCCCAATTATTTAATGAATCAAGACGATATTGCTGATGTTAGTGGTCGTTGGAAAACACCAATTCCTATTGTTAACGCTATAACGAGTGTTCAAGGCGAGACCAATATGGAATGGGAAACAGAGCCCATAACTGTTCATATAGCCAGGAGCGAAATGGGTGATATTCAATTATGGTGGGCAAAACAAAAGGATACAGTTTATCTCCAAAAAGTAGTAAATGATGGGATCGATCAAGACTGGTGTTTTGATGATGTACACATAAATATAATTTTACGATGGAACTCTGATGGTAGTATCATAAGCGTTAGCCAGTTGTGGGAAATGGGTGATTCTGAAATGAAGTATACCAGAGATATAAATAGAAACATATCGGTGATTTGGAAAGACGGTAAGAATGATGAAGAATCGTTGAAAAAATACCAACATTTTATATCTGCTTGGTGTGATGAAAATGGTGCCCTATTTGACACAGAAAACTGTGCAATTTATGATAAGTAAATTGGATTATCAATAAGTTGGTATGTACGTAAAAGTAGGTAATTTTATTTTTGTTTTTTGTAAATATACTGTGTAATTGTTAATGTAAAATAGTTGTTTCATAAATTTTCTAAATACATACAGTATTATAGTATAATGAAAACCTATTTATGAATAAATTTTATTCATAGGTAACCATTTTTCTTGGAGAAAATTTCTCTTCAGTACAGCAATAGAAATTATAAGTAGGCTAGTACTAAGTCTTGTATGAAGATAATATGTGGTACATAACAAATGAAAATAACAAAACTTAAAAAATATAGAAATGACTTTACTCGATAATATAAAACAAACATAGGTTTTAAATAAATAAATATACAAAGATATGATCATAATACTAAACTGGAATGACTTATTGTAATTTATTACGTTTTGTAGGTGACACAAGTTTAAGCAGAGATACAATAGGAGCTTCAAAGGCTATAGATAAAATAAAAGCTAATATATAGGAAGCAACGAGCTGACCCAAAAACATGATAGCCTGAAAAAATAAAAATTAGTTATTGACCGGTTCTTATCTATGAAATGTTTAAATAGGTATAATAAACTCTCAATGCTCACAATTGTTTCTTCAGCTAAATGAACTGGGCTGTCCCTTCTCATAACAACCCATCTTATAACAATAGGATGTATAAGATAGGCGCAATATGTGGTTCTACTGAATGGTATGAGCAATTTGCTAGAGAGTAATTTATTCGCATATCCTAAAACATAAATTTTGAATTAAAATTGATCTTGTTATCAATTATTTCATTGATAAATTATACTAAATTTAATTTAATGTACCTCCATGCCCTGTCGTGCACGCAATTACTATCCATGATAGGCCTAATGCCCACGCTGAATGACTTAGAGATGAATATGCTGCACCTGTAACTGAATTTAGCTGCGTTTTATATAATCCATATACCAATGACAGCATTGCCAACGCACATAGAGTCCATCCGAGTACAATAACAGGCTGAATGAAGCCAAAAAACGACAATAAGTAAATTTTTTAAATGTTATAAGATACATTAAAACCTCATAAATAAATAAATACAGACCTTTTTCATTGGAATTTTACAGTCTGTTTTAAACAATATCCAGCCAACTATCATGCCTATTAAGTATGGACCAAATCGTGTCCAAGGCTTGTCGTAAATTTTGTCAAAAAGTGCCAATGGATCGTCCATACTGAAAGAATGAGTTTCATTATTGAAAACAAAAACAAGAAATTAAATGCATCAAAAATTTTTTAATATATAAAAGTATCATACTTGGGCATATGATTATTCAAATACGCTATATACCCCGTGGTACACCAACTAACAACTAATAATACTGCTACTGATATAGAGGCTGCTCGAAAATGCCTGCAATCACCAAGAAAATATATCCTCAGGTAATTCGACTCATACCATTTATGAGAATAGTGAATACATTATCTTATATATACCTGACAGCTAAAATAAGTAGTATAATTCCAAGTACGTAAAACTGTGTATCGTCTGCTAAATACCAACTCCACAGCATACACTGAAAACAGCAAGACATAATTTACGAATTATAGTACATGTTACATCAGAAATGAAAAGTAAATCTTAATTATTTAATTAAAAATCAAACTAACCATATCTTTAACGGGAAATAAGGTATTAATGTATAATAAATTTCTCCACCAATAGTTAGGACAATTAATATGATCATCGGCGGGAGGATCAAAAACAGAATTGAAATAAAACCACTTCATTGCAATTTCAACTAATCCGAGAGTAAAAATATAAGGAACTGTTAACCTGCAAGAGAAAAATAAAATGTAGTTATTTCATCGAGGTAGCTTACTAGACTACCAGAAAGTCATGATTATCAAATAGCTATTTCGAAACCTGTCACGAAATTACAATTCGCATTCATTCAAACGCTTAATTAATCATTATTCAAATCTTGCTACGTCATCAACAAGATACTTAAACTCGAGCGTGATACTAACCGACAAAATCTATACCCTAGTAATCCAATGAATTCGATGCAATGAGAAAGGAACCCAGTAGTTTTTGTAATTTTATTCACGTTCACCTTAGCCATGGTTCGAAAATAAAGAAACGAAACCAATAAACCGCTGAAATTAAAATAATTAAAAATCTTCTTTATTGTTCGCAGGTTAATATAGGTAATTATCATGTTTGAACTTCATCACCGTACTATTTTACCTTATAAAGAAAAACGTATCAACGGTGAACGCCGTATTATTGATAGTCTGAAATAATAGCTCACGCTCGACGACTTTTCTGAACTCCATGTTATCTAATAAAGACAAACATTAATTCTTTTAGGTAACTTCATTAGAAGATAGGTACTGGATGTTAAAGTGAAATAAATTGGTCCAGTTTTTTTTGTGATTTTGAGGCGATGTATAACAAAAAACGACCAAAATTTTGAAGAAAAAATATTAAAATTTTCTTCAAAAGCATCATGTTCAAAATTTACTATGACCTATTCAGAATTAGAAAATTTCATTCCAAGTTTTTTTCTTCGAAGTATATTCAGCGAGCAAACAATAAAATTACATGAGTGGAACAAATACCTTTTTTTTTTTGCTACTGTTATCGTTCAATAACTGGAATAAAATAAAATAAACTAACTTTTTTCACATATAGGTAAATTCTCTGAGAAAATTTCTAAAAAAAATCAATACTTTTTCCTTAAAAATTGGGTATCGCTTCAGGGTCACAAAAAACAACTTTTCGTACAATACTACCTAAAAATTACGAAAAAAAATTTTTCGTTTCACCCTATATTGGATGTGTACAGCAAAAAACATCGTACCCGAGTATTTGAAAGCTACAATGCAAGTATGGCCTAAGATAACCCAGCCCATACTTATGGATCTAAGACCATGAATGATTGGTATGGTATCCGCTCCAATCGAACTGTCGCAAATTTGACGCATATTCCTGATCACTGAGAACGATAATAGGACTTCTTGCCATAATCCTGTAAAATTATGAACACTTGCCAATCATCAAATGAATAATTCATATCTCGATGCGAAATCGCTGTAGCTATTTATACGTTGATCATTTCGCTCATGATAAAACATATAGGGTGCCACCTTCATTTTCAATTTAATTATATGATCGTCAAAGAAAATTCCAACAACGTATTGGATGTTTTCAGAAGAAATTCGTAACTGATATGAATTTGTATAAGTTTAATTTCAACTCATCCGTTAGTACATAAGTGTTCGTAGAATTTAAGAATCCATACTGTGTCTTTTATAGTACATCGTTACTTGCAATTTTATTCGCAACTTGGAACGTGAATTTATTACGATCACATCGGTATGCACATGGCAACTGTATACAAATTAATTTTAATTATGACGTAAAAATTGTTTGCGTTGGTACATGGAAGGTAGCATAAATCTTCCTTCCACGAACTCAGCACATACTTCATGAAAATTAGCCAAAAAAATTGACCTACCATTTTTCATATCTTCTGACTCTGAAATCGGTGTGTCTGCACCACTTGAATTCGTTCGGCACTCTAATACAAACAATTTTTAGGTAATTAAAATTAAATCCATCGTGTCGAAAAATTTTTTCGTTTTAATACACACCGGTCATACACCCTTCGACTTCGACTTTAACATTATCGCTATATGGTTGAACAGGTGGATTAACAGCATAAGTGTAATTATCGTATTTAAAGCTCTTGCTGATACTACCACTTTTTCTAAATCTTTTTTGTTTCTCCAACGATATATCCAACATCGTACCGGCAAACAAAAATGCGAAAGCGAAAACTGAAGAAATTCTGAAAAAAAAAAAACGAGAAAGTTCATTAATAAATAGGTACACTATACTGTATACAATAGGCAAACGACCTTGGGATTTTTATCATAATTATTATGAATAGACCAACGAATAGGATTTTTTGCCCTACATATTTCGCGTAATGTATCGTTGATTAATGATTATACTCAACATCTTCAAATTAGGTGAATCATCATTGAAGAATGAAACTATATGCCTGGTTCACATTTAAATTTAATACTCAATTTAAAATGAAGTAAGACTGCATCACCAAAACCCTACGAATCGTTTAAATGCATAATTCTGATTTTATAGCTACTCTATTTGCATTTATGTACATTGTAGTTGCAATTAATTATTAAATATGGCAATATATAGTTAAACTTACACAACGAGCCAGAACGTTTTATCGTGCTTCATGTAATAATAATCATAATGAGATTTTATTCTTATTACTTCAACTTCACGATCTTCTTTCGCACTACTCGAAGTCAATGACTGTTCCATCATTATATGTACGTCATCCTTGTTACACGAGTAAGGTAAACATATGCCTACATATTGAGTCCTACCAGGCTGTGAAATTGTGATACAAAATTATATTGAATATTTAATCTTTAACACAGATATGGATTTAGAATTCAGAACCGATTTCTTACCTTTTTTAAATAGTATAAATTCAATGATAAATTAGCGGCAGCTACCGAGAATTCCACGTCGAATGGTGAATGTGGATCATGTAATGAAATTTCTCGGCACAAACTACGAGATCCCATCCAGTATTGGTTTCCCCAAAAATAACTTCCGCCATAATGACCACTGGCATCAAACACTGAAATAATAAAATGTCTGGAATTAGAATAGGGTTACCGTCAGATACATTTTATTAGCATACGTTGGTGGTATTTGAACATGGCAGTTATCTCCAGTATAATGCAAATAATTAGTTTTATTTAATACGATATTTAACGATCGACGCTATTTATTCGGTAGTTCTGCGACTTTCAGGGCCATAGGTACAGACTTCAACTAGAGTATATTTCATCATCGAATTAGCGTTTTAAAATTCCTACAACACGTTAACATCTCACCACGTGCTTTTTCACTCGGAATCTCGTATCGGTCGTTTTTACGTAACCTCGGTATTAATGAAAAAAACCGGATTTTTGAATATCTCCTATGGTTGTTCAAACGAAAGAATAGATCTCCTAATCCAACCTGGTACATAACACATGGATATTTTTTTCTAAACCGAACTTGACAACCGCTGTACAGGTGTCAAGACAAAAACTTCACCAACAAAATTACATTTATAAAAAACTACCCCCTCGAGGCGCATATAAAAAGTAATTTCAAGGTTACATACGTTTAGATCTTGAAAAAAAAAAGTTACTTGTGCGATAGCCAAATTTTTTAATCGACTCGTGCTTGGAAATGGTATTTTTTACTTTGGTTTTTCTAACTTGTAAATACACTATTATCCAACTAGTATCAATCGCAGCTACGAATAGTCATTAAAATATTTCATATTATATTACGAATGATGAGTAATGAGTTTTCCCTAATTGCGAAAACTATTTTTCAAAAATTTAACAAAATCTTATGAAGTTATATTTGTATCCGGATACCTATAAATTAAAGTAGTTTATTAGAAGGAACTTACGTTTCTTAGTATTTAATTTCATGCCATATAAACAATTAATTTCAAGTAGGCATGAGGTACTGATTTATTTTCATGGTTATATGGATACTCAGATCTCCAGATGCATTAATTACAATTTAGGTTTACCCTCAGTGCGTTACAGATTTTCTCTTCCTTCTACCACCCACTTCAAGGTTAGATTAATTATTAATTCAAAGTTTCTACGTATTTGAGCGTTTTTTCTGTACCTAATTTGTATATAATTACATTTTATTCTGCCGTTTAAAAGCAAACAAATTATTGAATTTGGTATTATTATTAGGTACCTATTATTCTTTTTTCATATTTATGTTTTGATATCAACTTGATAAGAAAATTCAGATGATGGTTATTTCCATAAAGAATTTACGATTTCTTCATTCTATACCAAAATTATCAAAATCTTTCTCAATGTAAAACTAAGCTATTAAAGGCAACCTGATTTGGAAGGAGTCAGTTGGAACAATATATGTGATTTACAGATATACATTATTCTTATACAGGGTGGTTATTCGAACGGGTACCTTTAAGCGCTAAATTCCCTGCTAGATTTTCCCATATTATGGGTTGGTAACAATGATATAATGCGCTGTGATATCTGATAACATGATAAGAAATTGAAATTGAATATTTTTTGTTTTTTGTTCTTCTTACTGTGGATTAATGAAGAATGCTTTACGTAGTTTTTTTTATTAGTTGTGCATTATGATATCAATTTGTTATTCACCTCTTTTAATTGTACATTTGTACATTGATGAATTTGTCTATTTCTGCTCCACTGCACTTCCTATTGGATGAACGAAGTGAAACAAAAATCACTAATAACTAAATCTTTGATTATTTTTAATTCATTTTTAATAACTTCAGCACACTTATCACAGTTTTCATTTCGTTTTCATCGTCAAAATCTCATCCAAATAGACTTTGTTTAATTAGATGCTACAAGTTGAATGTGATTCTGAATCATACATAATGATGAAGGAATCAAACTAACCAGCCTTAAATTGAATCATTCTAGATGTTGTGAACAGTAATGGCAGTGCTGCACATAACATTATGAAAATAAAATGACCATTCATTTAAATACGAATAATTTTAATTATGCATTTGGTTGCCTTGTTAATGATGTGAAAAATCCCAAAATTCTCAGCTTTGAATTATTATATTATACGAATTTCATATAGTGTACTTATTTATGTGATTATAATTAACAACATTATGTTTGGGATTTTGGCGCTTTAGGGTACCGAATCGAATAGACATTAGACACCCTGTATGTGTATACCTATATTTGCAATATACAAAATGGTAAATTAAATTGAAAATCACAATTTTCAAATAAAAAACAGATTTTATTTTATAGCCTTAATTGTAAATAAATATTCTCCTCCAAAAAATTACCCTATCCTCATATACTGTACTTGGAACAAGAACTGAAAATTTGTACATTCAAAAAAAGTAACCCCCCTCTCCCTCCTCCATAGTTATTCATCCTGGTGTTTTTACAAATACTTCAAAATGATAAACATAAACTTTAATGATTACTGAAATAAATAAGTGCTTATTCCCAATTCAACTTTCCATGTACATTGTGCATAGTTTTGAAGGTGAAAGAAGCCATTTTAGCTCTTGAAATGTGGTATGGTTAATAAAAAATTTTGGAACATTTTGACTATTATCTCATATTATGAAGTAAACTAAGCATACCAATCGACGAAAATTAGAGTTGAGTGGAGTGGGAGGAGAGTTAGAGTCAAAACGCTTCTTCGTAGGGGGAATCATGTAAAATTTCCTAAATCGTTCATAGCTCCTCACCAAATACGCCTGAAAAATTTTAACTTCATATACGTAGGCGAATGAACCAAAATAAATTGAAAGTCTAATTGTCTATGTATACAATACATTCTAAGAACAATTGTTACATATTTTAGAGTTGATGTAGTGGCATAATTGAAGGGAGACCTGGGTAGATCACAGATCCCGAAAAATTTTTGCCTCGTCGCTGGCCTTTCCTTTACCTTTACCCAAGTATCCAGAATTGAGAAGCGACATGAAATACTGAGAGAAATTCTCAATCAGAATAACTACGAATAATTAAAAAGTTCAATATTTTTGTGATCCCTAACCTTTGGTCCTTCAAAAAAATTCCAGTTACACCACTGAGTAGAGGTGAGAATTTTTAGAAGATCCTCTAGATCGTCTTTTATTTCATGACAAGTCCTATGAGCTACACATCTTGCAGTAGATGTGAGAGCTTTTTACATTCTGTAGACTCTTGACAGGTATTTAGAACCCTTCATACAACTTCAGCCAAAATACATTTGATGGTACTAGAAATGGCCCAATTATTTGCAAATTTGAACACACAATCTAATATTGCTAAAATGCTTCCTTTCTAGAAAGGACTTTTTAGGTAGGACCTTTTTTTTACAAAATTTCATTGAATGGACCTCCATCATGCAACATGTGCAAAAATTCATAATGCGGTGCGTAGATCTTTTCTATCTACATGAAACTCCTACATCATGTACAGAGTGAACTAAAGGCTATAATATGATCTATCATATTTTTGCCAAAATTTTACTACAATCGCGTGTATCCTAAAATCTGAGAAAATCAAAATAATTTAAATTTCAACAATATGTACTCAAATGATTTCTGAAGGCCAAACACTAAATCTCTTCCTAGATATCTTTAGGTTTACTAAGAGAAGGTTCGGTACCTGAACATACAAAAATAATAACTCAGCTCCGGTAGCGTAGCATGGTTGCTTACTTTTTTATTTTATTTTAGGAAGTAAGTTAGATACATAAAATTAAATAAGAATCTTAACAATTTTTTATCACGTGTAAGTTGCTAATAAAATAATAAAATGTTATTCACATTACGGCTTCAAAGTTTGCGAATGACGAATGGTGTTGAAAATTCTTAAATACCTACATCGTGGGTATACTTAGAACACGTCGATAGATAAGAGCAATGCACGCATATTACTAACGCCATTGTCACAAAATTAAATAGCAGGTGATAATTATGACAGCGGACTACATCGGACGTATTTAGAATTTTGATATAAATCTCGAACCAGGTTAAATTTAATTAGAACTTTTCAAGATCACCCATGAATGATTCAATTAACTGATAACATTTTCTTCATAATGAGTAGGTAAAGGTACGTGCACTGTACAACAAATAGGACTTTAGATCAGGACATAACAAGATGGGACAAGGAAGCGTTTCATCCAAAAATTTGCCAGTAGCGGAAATGAATAAAATTTGAAATTAAGGACAATTAGATGACTAATTATAGCCAATTTCTGAAAAAATTGTTAAACTGCATACATAACAGTTGAAAAAATTTCTCTCATATTTTCTGAATAATAAATTGTAATTACTGTGAAATTTTAAATTCTTTGCAATTCGCACTATTTTTTTTACACTTAGCGCATAGCATTAATTAATAAATTGTTGAAAATATTTCGCATTCTTTTTCTAAAAAAAAATAGAGGAGGCGGAGTAGGAATAACGTTGAATATTATGAGTGATTTTTTCGTTTTCTTTCCCCTTCTTTGTAACATGTTCTCGCGTCGTGCTTACTTAAGACTTTTAACCTTAATAATTTATATCCACTAAGTTATTGCACTCTGAAAATTAAACAAAAAATCAAGTAGGGTCCACTGCTCACTATACGAGCGCTGTGATCTGGTCTCAACTTCGATTGGTTATTTTGAATTTTGCGCGTGATATGGCCGAACCAATCATTGGTTGTTATTTCAGCCACCAATCAGGGATGTGTCTTTTCGATTGTCGCGCACTTGGCGATCATTTTCGAACTAATTACATTGCTCTTATGGGAGTGCAAAAACTTTGTATACTATATAACTTTGCTATCAACAGTGAAACAGTCCATCGATGGAATTGAATGGAAAGTCGAACTAAAATGGTTTGAATTTTGCATGGTTTCGCGCCGCGTGATCAACACTCTCTCAGGACATAAATAGCCTTCCAGAAGATTAACCCAATCTGTTACGAAATTTCGCTAGTTCGCGCTGGCCGACAACAAAACAAACGGAATTAAACGCGCGCAACAGTAGGAAAGGGAATTACACAAGGATGTTGGCTAACCTTAGTATACTTATTAATAACCTTTATATTAAATCTCAATTAACGACGGTTTCTTAACTCATTACGTGTAAAATCGAACAATATGTTTCCTGTTGCGGAGACGCGATGCGTTTTGGCTAAAAACCTCATTCGGTGGCGAACTTGAACTTAATTTGATGACACGAAATGCCGAACGGATTAATAATCTCGAGTAATTAGTTTATTCATTAATCACGCAGCGGGTCCGCTTCCTCGTGGTAAACGATCAAGATGGACGTTCGGTCAAATAGTTTTATTTTTAACACAGCTATGACACTACATTCGAACGTTAAACATTATTGCCAATATACTTTCACTTTTGATTGATCACTCGCTGTTCGATTGCGTCACCTAGTTCGTAGACAATAGTGACGTACTTGCGATTGGTCGTCTTGATTTACTTCCGCGCCTCTGCCTAATCTACCTTGTTCGGCTATATCGTGGTTATGTAATTTCAATTTCATTTATTCCATTGATAACTGATAGTACTAAATCACGAGCGGCCAAAGAGTCGATGTACTATTTTTTTCATGGTTAATATATACGAACTGGCGTCATGAAATTATCACTAAGCGAACGTTACCACGTGCACGTCTTTGCTACCTAGCTTTTAATCATCGCGTCGTGCATTGTTTACTACATACATTGCCGCCTAGTCGGTTGTCACCATTGAGTTCGACTTATCGTCCTTAACGTAATGAATGAAATTACACAGATATAACACGCTCGAATCCACCATGAATCATAAAAATATACCTTTGAAGAGCACGTAATGTTAATTAAGCTAATGTACTTTTAAACACCTCTATTGACAATGAAGCTAATGATAAATCTATTCGATAGTACGTATTTCTGCTTGGATAACACAATATATGTTAAGGAAGTCCGGATAGTGGTTAAGATGGAGGAAATACAATGTCAAAAATGTTAACTTTGAAATCATTTTCTCACACATTTCTTTTATACTTGACATACGAAGAAAAACGAATTTAAAGAAACATTTATTTATAGTTATTCCAAAAAACATAATGCAGCGAGTAATTAATTTCTTCGTGCTCGTAATAAAATTATACACGGATTTTCGATTTGTAGCAATATAAAACTGAATACCTTAGGTATATTTATTACGCGTTTAAATCAAACACATAGATACTTAATGAATTCGAATTTAATGAAACAGTAAATAGAAATATTCTACATTTCAAAATTTTTATGCACGAAAAATTTACTCACGTGAGTCCCAAGTCGAAATATATTGTATTTCGTAATCCAAGTGCGGATGAAAAAAAGCTGGTTGCTCTTAAAGAATTGAAATTTATCCCCTTGAGTACCTTTTCGTGGCTATGGGGACATTGTTCTTTTCGACTAAGAGTTTCTCAAAGATAAAAATTATGAAATGTCTTCAACCTAAAGCCAGTTCAGT
Organism: Phenacoccus solenopsis; assembly: GCA_009761765.1. Lineage (NCBI taxonomy): Eukaryota > Metazoa > Arthropoda > Insecta > Hemiptera > Pseudococcidae > Phenacoccus > Phenacoccus solenopsis. The sequence goes on from CM019753.1 coordinate 30,878,936, forward strand.
AAGGTACCAGCTCACATCAAAGATGTAAATTGAACGCTGTTATTCGTTAAGAATAACCAAAAGAGTTAAGTTTTTGGAATTCAAACATAATGTTCCAGCATTTAAATTCTCTTATGACCTTCGAAAATAGGTAAAATCTACCAAAAATAAGTTATTCACAAAATAAACGGGTACAAAATTTATCTAGCTTCTTAAGATCAAAAAAGTCTATTATTGACTTACTTTCAACAGATATTGCTTCAGCATGTTTGTTCTGTCAAATTTTTCCTATTTATCTAGAGTCCAGTATGAATAGACTGCGACCTCTCAAGCATAAAGGTACCACAAGTCGGAATTTTTGAAATCGAGTTCTTCACGTTTTTGTGAAGTGGAGACCATCCTCGTTCGAATGAGACCAGAACGAGCCAGCTACCTCTAAAATTCATGATTTTATAAGCCTTTAAGTTTTGAATATTCAAAAAGTAAGTTTTAAAAAAAATCGAGGTTAAAGTTAAAAGAACAAAAATCGCTATGTTTTTATATTTCAATTTTCTTTTATTCGGCAAAAATATCGAAAATGATTATAATTAAGTTGAAATAAACATCTTCAATTATAATTAGGAAATTTTCTTCAAAATTACAAATATAAAAATTTGTAAGGACTAAAAAAGTTACAAAAATAGTAAGAAAGAATTTTTATTAAAAAATCATCAAAATTCAATATTTCCACAATTTTCCGATCGAATTTCGATCTGTGACTTCGTCATTGTATAATAGACATGTCAAATCACCAAAATCCGCTGAAAATCGATTTTTCAATTTTTCGTCCAAAATTCACATTTTTGTCCATAACTCGAAAAATTTTTTTCCGACTTGTGGCCCCTTTGCGGTTGAAAGGTCATATGATTGTTTTTGGACAAAATACAGAAAAAATTTCATGAAAAAAATATTCGGTATGAACATCAGTAGTGGTGTAGTATCACCCTGTTGAACATACTAAAAGTTTCCAAGAAACCGAGTGAAGCACTTTTCACAAACTGCGTCATTTTTGACACTAAAAAAAAATCAAGTTTGAGCTCCCCCACCATAACTCTGAAGTCTTTATATTTGCAGTGTTATTGCTGTACAACATTATAATTACCATTTATAATATGAAATATGTAATTTGTTTTACATACTAAATAGGTACCGTATTTCCTGTGAAGAACTCAATTTTTTTAAAAGGGACAACTTCTCCGGAATTTTGAGGCTTTCAGGGGTGCTTTATAGAAAGACATAATATCATCTTTTTTCCAGAAAATTTAGTGTAGAATAATTTTGTATAGAATTATTTTTTACGAGGATGCATTATTTACGGAGATAAATGCTTAAAACTTATTTTTGGCAAGTTGACCTTAATAACCTATAGGGGTCAACTCTCCACTCTATTTTTTGGGAACTTTTGGTACGTTGAAGAGGATGCTACTGCTGATGTTTTTACCAAATATCACTTGGACAGTGATTTTTCTTGCTCAAAATCATATTTTTACTGAACTACTATACCTAAGTATGTAATATGCATGATGGTAACGAGAGAAGTAGTACTATTATTATTTCCTATATGAAATGTTCGATTCATTTTTCGCGTAAAATGCAATGGAATCCCAAAATAGTTTCGCAGTTTTCACAGATTCACAGTAAATAGCAGACTCATAATTCATTATATCAGGTGGAGCGATCCAAATCCTAGACAGGGCTTTGATTTCTTTGTTTTGTTGGTTGGTACTTTTGCATCGAATACAAAATTTTATTAAGGGAGACTCAAATATTTCTAGACAATATTCAGCTCCCCCAGACCTATGAGAAAAACTATCACGAACAAGATTAATAAATTTTCAATTTATAAAAAATTACAATTATTCGTTTTTTTATTCAAGTTCGATTCGAACCAATAAACATTGAACTAAAATATTACAAATCTCTGATCACACCGACAGGAAAAACACATTGAAATTCAAAACCCCGAAGGAATACCGTTAACATTAACTTCCAATTTAACACCATGTGTGTGTAAATGAAGGTCAATATTAAATCTACGTACATCTACATACGTCTATATTTACCTACTTCGGAGCATTAACTATCATGTAGGAAAAACAATACCTCGGTCAGCTTTCATATTTCCCACTGACCGGATACGAGAATTTAAAAAAACGCATCAGAAAACACAGATTTCGTTTCCTATAGATTACGACACACGGAGACAAATATAATTCAACCAAGGTCATCGAGTGAAAAATTCGATAGTCAGTTTCCCATGCCAAGTGCGATATCACAATATACTTAACCGTTAAATGACGTGCAATTAAAGAACGTAATTATTACGCCTGTTGGCTTCGCGTTCGCTATCCTTTTATTTTTCATACTTGTACATTTAATCAACTGATAATTTAATCAACTCGGTTGATTGTCCGTTGATATAGGTTGTTGCATAATGCAACTTATAAGGTTTTTCGGTTTCACCGGCACGACCTATTGTCATCGTGGCCGCCACATCGAACCGCAAATTTATTCGAGGAATGCGTGAAAAATCGAATATTAAAATATTTCGGATATTTTAACGAAGGCTGAAATAAGTCGAGTCTGTTAATGCGTATTATTTTTGTGTAACAATGCGTACCTGCGTATTACTATGTATGGTGTACGTGTAAAGTCGTGAATTTTGTTTCAGCCAGTATAAATGAAATGTACTAAACAAATCGAGAGTGGAACTTAACCCCAAAGAAAAGCAGAAAGCTTGAAATGAAAGGAGACCGTATAATAATTTCGAACAAAATTTCAGCTCTATAAACTCATTTCCACGAGACCTTCAAATTTCAAAAGAATGCCATGTATTTTCGTAAAATGTTTCAGAGCAAACCGATTGAAATTTACGACTAGAGTTAGGCCTGAGCAGGGGGAGAAAGGTGGTTTCCTCTCGGATCGAGTTTTTTTTGAGAGCCCGCCGAAGGCCTGCGACTTAACGCCTTGACGCATCGGCGCTGAAAATCTGTCTTTACTACCTCCACAACCTTTTTTTTTTTTACTCTTATGACTTTCAAAATGCATAATTGTTCAAGTTGTTGAAAAACTAAAATTATATACAAATTTTTTTTTATTTGTTTGTTGTAGTGGCGTCTGTAACTGCCATAGTTTCTACGCCACTCTCACAAGGAAGTCAAGTTCAGATGAGGTGGAAGAGGTTGTTTCTTTAGAGGAAGTTGAGATTGTGCAGATAAAAACAAAAAAATCTATAATGAAGAATTCTAATAAATATTTTTCTACAGTAATAATTTTCTTAATTTCTCTATTTTCATAATGAGGAAATTCCAAGATTTTACACAAAATGCCCAGATGGATCAAAGTTTGACGATTACATTGGTTGCGCAGTTGTGAGAGACAAACTAGAAAACATTCGTATTTCTTTACCAAATTTCTATACAATATTGTCCGCCGAATTACCTGCTATCAAGTTGGCCATCCTCCAGGCAAACAGCCTTGAAAAAAAATCACGAATTCTCAACGACTTTCTCAATGCTTTGAAATGTTTGCAAAAAATCATACAATCACAAACAGCACCCCATTGCTAAAGAAATTATCTCCATCCTAATTACTGCACCTTCATCGCACATTACTTTTGCATCGTTACCATCTCATAAAGGTATTACTGGTTATGAAAGAACCAACAAACCGGAAAAACAAGCTGCGACTCTTCTACCTGCATCGAACTTACCAGTGACATCTTCTGACGCAAAAACCTATTATAAACAGCTCCTATCTCTTAAATGGTTAAAAGACTGGGAAAATGTCCTAAACACCAATAAGTTCAGAAAAATTAAATTCTCAACAGAATTTTGGGCTACGACGTTTCAAACCTCCCTTTATACCGTCTGCGAATAGGCCACGCACGGATTACCCATGCTCATCTTTTCACGAAAACCCCACTACCTCTCTGTCAAGCATATTCGATTCCATTAACTGTCCATCACCTACTTATAGACTGCCCAACATATAAAAATTTTCGCACAAAATTCAATCTTCCCTCCTCCATAGACTCCCTTCTCGGCAATAATCAAATCATAATTACCAATCTGTTCAACTATCTAAAATCTGTCAAACTTCTTCCCCAAATGTAAGCATCCATCTATCCGTGCCGCTGGCCTCAGTAGCAGTATATGACACGTAAATGCAAAAAAGTAAAGTAAAGTAAGTAAAAATAATTTAGAACTTTTTTATGAGTATAAAAAAATTTTTAATAATTAACATTTTATTACAGACAAAAGCGCGAATTTATAGCTCAATTGGAAATGCATTGATACTGGAAAATTACAGGTATCTCCACCTCAAAAAACCTCTTCCTCCCCATTCTTTTCTTGACTACTATAATATCCCACTCTAATGAGTTCAAAGATCATGAGACAAGTGATAATTAATCATCTATCACTCCTGAATGCTAAATTCGAATCTTACAGTTACAAAACTCCAAGAATCAAACACAGTCACGAAATTCTAATCACGCTCACAAATCCATTGTTAATTTTCCTCAAAACCCCATCAACCGAATATCAAACAAATCCCACTGTTGAGCCTATACGAAAATAATCCTATAATAATGATTTGTAACGCTTTTTACGCTCGTTGTCGAAACCAATATCACGTGTGCGTCACTTTCATAACTTGGTTGCAATTGAAATGACAATTTACAGCTCACGTTTACTTAACAGGTAATTGTAACGTTATTATTTTACTATCAGAAGAGGAGAGAACCGAACCGAAATTAAATTTAGATATGGCGCAGCCTGTTGTTATTCTCGTGTACGAAAATTTATACCGCTATAGTTGCGTAGATAATAGTTACAACACAGCTAGCTATATTCATTATATAAGTACATAGTAAACATACATATAAGTGTATTATTCCAGGCTAAATATAAAACGTATATTTTTAGGTTGGCCGAAGCTGAATGATTGATTACAACTGAATTCCCAATCGAAGTAAATACCACGCACTAGTCCATTGTTTTTCATATTTTCAAGGTCGCTGTAATAAAGGCGCCGTTTACTTTTCCAGTCAGGGAAATTTGTGTTGATCTAAATCTGTTTTCAAAACTTGGGTAATTTTTTTTTCGCATTGTAAAAGCTAGTCACGTAGAATTGAATTTCTACAACGCATCATGCGGGTGTACCTGCGAACCTCTAAGGATATATGACTATGTACTCTATGCTCTTAAGACAGTAAATTTTACACGCAGAATTTTTTTCCATTATTCTTATTCTAAACAACCTCTAGACGGATTTCACGCACTCGAGTTGAAAAAATTATTCTTTTTTTTTCTCTTCTCGAAATAATCGAGACAGGGGATTTTTGATTCGTAATTTAATTGGTCAAGGTACTCGTACTATCAATGTAATACATCGATAGTATAACTTAAATATGCAAGTAAAAAATTGAACGTCATTCTACTCGGTGGAAGCAATCGATTGCAATATATGCGCAAAAATTATTGAATTTTTGATACGTCATCGCCGAGTATTTGCGAAATACAATTAAATCGTGATACCAATTTTAATTGTTTTTATCAAAGGGTAGACAGAACTGAAGTGATCAGAAGCAGGAGGGGGGCTCATAAGAGGTACATGAGATTTTAAAATTGAAATATTGAAAAACTTTATGACATTAAAAAAATAGTACATTATTGAACTAGGGAGATAAAATGATTTTCAACGAATTTTGAGGTTTATAGCCCGAGTGAAGCGAGGGAAATAACTCAAAATTGTTGAAAATCACTTCATCTTCCTTGTTGAATAATATATTTTACGTAATCGTGGGAGATAAATGAGCATTTGAACCATCGAAATGGGCATAAAGTTACTTTATCTCCCTCAGTTACGTAAAATACATTTATTTCTCTATCATAAAAGAAATAACGTGTTTAATGATTAAATTCAAATACCTTAATTCAATTTTTTCTGGCGCGGGTAGACTTTTTTGGGAGGTGACCATGGCCTCCCTAACCTCGCTGTAGTTACAGCACTAGACGTGACCAATATTGAATAATATTTTGTATATTGTTTGTACTTCTATTGAAATTTCTATTAATGCAAAATTTTCTAAGAGCATTACAAAAATTACTGTTGCAAAAATTTTACAATTCATTCTGCGATATTCTAAGAAACTATATGTACAACATGATACATTATAAATGACGTAATAGTAATTAGCACAAGTACACGAAAAAAATTTCAAAATCGATATCATGTGACATTTTCACAGATCAGCGTTATCATTTTACCCGAATCGAAATCGTCAACTGATAATCAATGCCAAGGTCGTTCATTTTAAAATACATTCCAGGTGAAACCAGTCGATGAAATATATTACCCACTCCATAAGATACCTTCGTAGCTCGTTAATTACCGTGGTTTAGCATACGTAGTAATTTCTTTCGGTCTGAATGTCGTAAGAAAAAGGTAGAAGTGGTTAAATTAGGTGCTCTAGTCGTAAAAAAAATTGCCAATGGATTTGGAGCGAGGCCAAAAATGTACAAGTTTTGTCAAAGAAAATTTTCCGAGTTCCGGTTTATCAAGATGTTATAAGATGGCGTGATTTTTTCGTCTATAATTTTACCGTGTGGACGAAGCGATTAATGTAACAGAAATTTACATTCCAAGAATTTAAAAAAAATCAACCTTAAAACTCAGATTTTAAGATTCGCAACGAATCGAAGTTCATTTCAGACGACTTGAAAAGTGAAAATCTTATACTGGACTCGCTAAGTGTTTAAAACAACGTTGATACTCAACCGAGTATAAATTTTTAATAAATGATGACGCATCAGTATTTTACGAAGTGAAAAGAAAATATTTACTTATTGGTTGGAACGCTCATCACCACGCCAATAGAAATGAAATTGTTTAGATCGATAATTTTCACCGCATCATCCTCCAAAACCGTGAATAATCGTAGCTACCATTTTACGTCCAGACTTTTCTTACATAAGGTTCGTCAGCGCGTATAAAACAATCGCCGCCTGTTATGACTTTCTTTTTACTTTTTTTTGCCATAGGAATGTTAAAGAGATTACCTTAACCTTGAACATCTTAAATAATACGCGTCAGACCAGTTGCATGGTGTAGGTCACTGGCCAATATTCGGTCTTCGTTGGAATCCAGTTTGTAATCTTACGTATTTCGTTGGATTCAATAAATGCTCTGTATTTATCCGCATATTACGGGTCTCGACGAGGCAGTGGTTATTACGGAGTTTGATCATGCGTCGTAATTACACCCGTCGTTATACATTTACACACAAAGAAGCTCATTACGGTATTTCAAAAGTTCACTACGACAGATGTACCTAAAGGCTAAAAGACCGTTGAAGAGCGTTTTCTGATTAGAAATGCTATTAAATGTGCTCATTCGTAGTCATTAGATGTTTCTCTGATATCTTGATGTTATTGTGTAAGTGGATAATTTGGATCGTATCGAGTTGCCAATAGGTATTCATTAAGATAGCACGAATTTTCCCGAGGTTCCAGTTTAGAGACAGTCTTAGGAAAAAACTATTTAAATGTTTTGTTTACATTTTGTAAATCGAAGAAAAAATATACGATTCAGATTTGTAGAAAATGCCGTAATCACCCACTCCTTGTTCCCTCCCTCCTTCTCTGTACCTCTAAAAAGAATCTAGGAAATTGAAAATGGAATATTCATACTTGAATATATTTATATCTCTTTCAAAACCTTATAGAGTTGAAACTATCGAGGGTTAATGGCTAACAGCTAAATACAAGTATGGTAGAAAGAAGCAGCTGGAAAGAGACAGGCAAAAAGTTACTTTAAAGATCCAAACAAGAAATCTGAAAATCTTCCTTAAATTTCTTACAGGCTACTGTAAGCTAAATTAACATCTCTATTTGATGGACTCTGCGTGCAACAGGTTCGTAGCCAGGGGAAGTCTAGAGAGATCTAAGTCTCTTTAGAAAAATTCGAAGCGACCTCTGGTAATAAAAAAAATTCTATTTTAATACAAAAGTACTAATGCAATAAAAACAGAAGTCAAAGCCTCCTCCAAGATTTTGTTAGTCTTCCTGAGATCACAGGCTTCCTAAGAGTCTAGTGTGTATGTTTAGTCAACTTCTACCAGCAAATAATGCAAAATAAAAATAAAAACGATACATCGTGTATTGTGGCACTGACCCTTTTAGAAGAGACATAAAGAAAGTATTTTTCTGTAGGTAACGAGAGAGAGGGCTTGATTATTAGCACCTTTTATACCGAGCGTCCAAGTGATTCGGGTACAATCAGCGCAAAAATCTCAGTTCGTTGATAACATAAACATAATAAAAGTTGAACTAATATTTCTAAATTAGAAATCATTTTTAAAATTACTTAATGAATTTTAAGGCTGATAAATTCATTTCAACAGCATTACAATTTCTTTGCATTTGAAAAAACCAATTTCAAATAATTGGTAAATGGTGCTACCTAGTTGGACCTGAATTCGACCCTGATCCTTCCTTCAACAACTGTTCACCAATTATAGGAGTGGGCTGTTACATAATATGAAATGGAATAGAATTACCTCTAACCACTCCTCCTTGTAAATGCTCCCTCTCTTTTTAATAGGAAGCAGCCTTATCCCCAAATTCCAAAGAATACCATTAGTCCTTCAACGCCTGTTTCACAACCTTTAGCATATACGAGTAGAAGCTGAAGAAGAGGCCTCATTCTGACCTACACATAATTACCAATTTCAATTTTTACATCCCACCCTTCTCCCCTCTACGCGAACGAAAGTACCAAATTTCTTCTAAAACAGAAGAATAGTCAAGAGGGCTAGTAAATGGAAACATTAATTTTAGCTCTGAGTAGTTCATAGAAAAATTTCACTGAAACTAAGTGGACGATTCTCATTCAAAGATGAATAATTATACATATTATGATTCAAGAGCTTAGGGCTCAGTAATCACACTATACATTTAAGTGATTTGTGTTTGAGTTCTAGCAGCGAAAAATCCCCTTTTTTAGCAATTTCTTGTAACATGATAAATTTAAAATTATAAATTTTACTTCGGAAATAATAGCCAATAAAAATTTGCAATTTTTATTTCTTCATATCGAAATGCCCAACTTCACGTGATGGAAGTAATCAAGTCAGACTGACACCAACCACGCAACATTAATAAATACAATTTATACCTCTAATAATAAAAAAAAGTATTGTGACAAAGCTTGAAAATTTAGACACCCTAGCAATCAAAAATTTCATAAGCAAGCACGAAAGGTCTTCACCATTCAAGGCCACCATACTTGTTAGATTAACAGTCGTACAAAAAATTATAAGTAAAAAGTATTGACATTCTTATCACTTTTCAAGGTCACTTTTATCATTGTAATAGCATGGGAAATCAACATTGTTTGAAATTTTGCACACTAGGAGATTAGGAATTCAAAATTTGACTATTCAAAAAATATTATCCACTATGTAGCCGCCATTCAGATGGACGTAATCAGTTTAGGAAACGTTAACATTGAAAATTAGCAAGGTAAAAGTTGAATACACCATAAACTTAACATCGTGCTATGGACGTGAACCGTTATGAGGTTATTGGGATTATGGTGAAAAAACCGGATTCTGCAGACGGTCTTTAACATCGGACTGAGCTTCTGTGCGCCAATTCGCCAGTGTATGCGGATTGGTTTCACGTTTTCTGTACCGGGAAGTGGTAATTATTGGAGGTCATTCTCTTACATCCAAAGAAGCATTTATAAATTTGCAGAATTTCCTAGGTAATTCCATCGATAAAGTTATCCATTTCGATTCATCAATCAAATGGATATAAGAAAATGACAACTATGAGTTAACATCAATCATCTCGCGGATATCTTGAATCATTTAAGACAAACAAAAAAACCCCGCCAGAGGATTTGCCAAGTTAACCACCTTCAAAATTAGCACGTTGTATTGCCAACTGCGTCATAATTCTATGATTTTTTTGTCCTAAATTATGGTCTCGAGCTAAACATCTTCTACCGCTATAACTTTTTCGACGAATTTAGAAATGTTGCCGAAAGTACGTCATACTAATACCTATGGCCTCATTGTCATAGTAGTTCCATATTATTGATCTATCGGTCAGGAGTTACTTTCACAATTTATCGATAAATGAAATTCAAACTTTTGTGTTATTGGTTTAACTTGTAAAGGTGTGCGGAGGAATTCAGTATTATGGGAATGCATAAAAAACCTCAACATAAAATTTGCTTTAGATCACTAATGAGAGTCTGCTCTGAAAGGAAATGAGTACCTAATTTAAAGAATTTTTGAAAATTTATCATTTAAGAAAAGGGAACAGCCATGCTACGTTGCTGGGGCTGAGTTTTTATTTAGGGTTTGTTTACATTTGTAGGTTATATTGTCAAGTAAATTTTTCAAACACAAAGGTCACATGCATTACCGAATTCGAAACCCCCACCGGTTTCAATTTATACCTTCTAAAAACGCCCGAAAAGTTAAATTTGAAGTATGGCGTACATTTTACCCGCAAGAATCACAAAAGGAGCATATTTTTTAAGCTTTATCATTATGAGGCCTCTCAAGCCTAACGCGCAAATTTTGTCCATGTATCATTTTAGATCATTTTTTGATTAAAAGGTCATATTATGGTCTCCAACTAATTTGATAAGAAAATATGCGAGATTCTTGAAATTTCTTTCCAATATACCTCCCTCCACTTAAGAGGCTAAAATTGAAGTATCTCACTCACTTAGACTCACTTCATCACATGACACTATACTAAATAATTTTCGATCATTCTTTTAATTCTATCATATTTTTAAGACAACTCCTCTTCCCCTTCAAAATCATTTGTGAAAATGGAACTGGCATACAGCACACTTACCATCATTAGTGATAATACTTGCTTACATATATCAAATACTCAAGGTATCCTGAAATTTTGGCAGGATCAGTTTTGACTAAAATTTGGTAACTCATGATCTGGTCCCCAACAAACTCCACATAAGAAATTTGGTCTTCCCGTTCCCAGGTTGATATGATGAAAAGATAATTTAAGAAATTTCATGACTCAAAACTACCCCAAAAAATCGTTTTTAGTTACAATTCCATTCGAAATGCACTTGAGAGACTGGAATTTGGATATTATGTTAGTGTCCTTGGCTTACTCTCTCATATAAGACCAACAACGAAACTTTTTAGATATTTTCCTTCTCTCCTCTTTCTCTTAAAATCTGAGTGAACCGTTATTTTGAATAAAGTAAAAAAAAAATTCAAAAAATAGTTTTGTGGAATTTGCACTAAGAATCTATAACCCAATTTTCAATAATTTTCATCTACATACCCGTAGGCGCTACGTGCGAGGAAAAAATATATACCGGGTGACTATACTTGATTCGAGCACCCAAGCGAAAAAATTAGCTAAAATGTGAATAAATTCAAAACATATATGTATTTTTGACAATGAAAGTATAAATAAAAATTGTGTATTTCATTGATAAACACTTTTAAGCATTAAATAAATATTATTTATGCCATTTATTGTTCTTAATATCATTCAAATATGTAATTTATTTCTATGAGGGAAAGATTTTTGCGCTAGGGGTGGTCGAATCAAGTAGTCACCCGGTATGCACCAAAAAGTTGGGCTTTTATCATATAATTACAAATAGCCTTAAATGCTAAGATGTGAAATCCCCTCGTTCGACCTCGCCTTCTCAAATTAGATGGTTTGTAATAGCTATACTTTTTAATCAAAAATTCAAATAAAAAACTATTGATAAAGCATAAAATCTTTTAACCAAAATTATCGAAAGGATTATTCAGTAAGATTTCCCACAGTAAACTTATCGAAAAAGGGGAAAATGAATATAACTATACATAGGTATAGGAATAATTAAGTATATAAATAGCTTCAAAAATAAATTAAAATTATTAGTTGATGAAATAACCAATTTGCAGATTAAATGCATTTTTTTTTTTTTTGCGAAATATTATTAAATAAATGAAACGAACATATAAAAATTATTAATAAAATGTAAAATTTAGGAATCAGCAAACAAATAATTAAAGGAATTACGAGAAAAATTATAATTTTATCAAGTGATAAAAAAGTATAACTCTGAAAATCGATTTATATTAAAAATATCCTTGAAAAAAAGTAAAAAAGCTAGTGATTTTAATATTCAATAACTTTAATTTGTATTACCACTAAATCGTAAATTCGTGATAAACACTAATCATATTCTACAGTACTTAATAAGGTAATAGCATTTACGATTGACGTAATCGATAACATAGTATTTAAACACATTTGCATACAAGCATACTAAACACTTATAAAATGATTTTATTTCCTTATCCCAAGACACATTAATCTGTAAGTAAAAAACGCCCAATTTTGCTTCGAAATTTTCGATAAATTACTACCGGGAATCCCACTAATTAATTCTGGTTAAAATTTCAACCAGCAAGAAAAAATTGTCTGGAAAGATCAATATTAAAAAAAATCTTTCTTCCGGGTACGTTGTAATTTATTAAAAAATTTATACGATGCATTTCAACGTCGTATCCCTCCTACGAGTATGAGTATTTCCCGGCGTTACATGACGTCAAACATCAAACAGAATTCTTAAGCTACGCAATTAAATTTGAAAATCGTGTCTTAAGAATTGTCATCAAAGTACATCAAGAGTTAAAGGTATACTCACGATAAAATTTTTATAAACTTCACGATAACATATATATACAAGAACAACGATGACGCAGAGGCCACTCGCTCATTCACGCTAAACATATTGCAACTGTTGAGGAAATAATGATCCATACACTTAACTATTGCATCTATTATGGAAATCTTCCGAAACATTCCGTTTCATTCAAAATTTCGAGCCTCTGTAAATTCGCCGCGTAATATAAATGATGAAAAAAATTCTCACTCGTTAAATACTAAAATTCATGTCCTGCCTAACCTTGTTAGATAATATGCCCATATCTTTCACTTACTAGTCCAATTTTATGATTTTTGAAGGTGACTCATTAAACCCTTGATGAGATTGCATCTGATTGTAACTATTTGGAAGTTCGCTGAAAATAATATTCGTACAAAAATCACGCGAATTTTCTTAATTTCAAGGGTAAAAATACAATAGTAAAAATTGGTTATTCCCTCGAGTTTATATAAATAAAAACCAGAAGTCACGTTTCATTCGACAATTAATTTGATTACAGATGTGTCGATGGTAATTGTGAGAACGTATAATACCCAAGCTCGATTTCCATTTTTAAATACCCGGAAAGGAAAATTACTTTGATATCTTGGTTGCACAGATTTACTTATTGTCTAAAATATTCCATTCGCGATATTTTTTTTCGTAATAAATTTAATTGAAGCGTACTCAACACGTAGGCTTTTTTCGACGTAATTAACGGGTAATTCGAACAAACTATGTAGCATAAATCATTTAGTAAAGAAATAACAAATTTAAAAATGTATAAATACTACGTCTCGCACATTTGTACAACATGTGGATACAAGCAGATACAATAGGTACCCCAAATTCTTAAAATTACGATGACTATAGTGAACCACTTATATCCCAATGACAACAGTGTTACCTTGTTATCGTTAATGCTATCTGTTAATCGTCAGTATAACATCAAACGTCCATTTTAAACCCTTCAACAACGAGGAAGAATATCGTCATTTTAAAAATGCATTCTACACATACAAATTCGTGTTTCCGCTCACTAATAATATGCAGAACCTTTTTCCAAAAACTTTTCGATTAAAACTTATTTACTTTTAAATGATATTATGAGAACGCACCACGAAGGTAAACTTGTTTTGTACAGTTTAATATAGTGGTACATTTGCACCACCTACATCACCAAAATTAAGACAGTTTTTTTAATATTCTTATAACGCGTCTGAAAATGCATAGGTATTGTTAACGATAATAATACGTTTCTCTAACTGTTCATTATGTTAGCGTTAGCGCTGTAATTAAATAATTACTACGATTATGGTCGCATGTCTGCCTGAATGGGTATTTTCGAAAATTCCGTTACAGGGACGCTTGAGTTGTTTATATCAGTAGGTCATAAAAATATGCATTTTGACATGTCTCGTTGTCTTTCTAGTTCACCAAAGTCGTTTTGCCTGCCACCACGTAGCTATTGTTTTGTTGGCCTTTAGAACTATCTGTTTATAATTTTATAAGCGCAATTTCGCCCAGGTAAAGTTGGATTTTTTCTCTTCTACGCAGGTGGAGCTTAACAATAGACAGGTTTTTCAATGACCCAAATATTACTCTTGAAAATATATCAGAAAAACCAAAAATCCAATTTTTTTATCTCTATTTAATTTTTTTTTCATATTGCGAAAGTGTAGCAAGTTTTTTTTAGATTTTTTTTTTTTTGAAGAGGGAGGGGAAAGAGTTCTTTTCATAACTATTGAAAACAATTATCATTGATTTGATTATTAAAATGAAAATATTATTACAAACAGATATGTTGAGATAATCGAGAATTTTTTTTGATAAAAATTAAACGTAAGAAAAAAGTAAACATTAAAGGTATTATCTATTATTTATTGAATTTTTTGCAAAATGATTTATCCTTTCTAATATTTGCAGCTTTTATCTTGATTTTTTAATATGTACTTATAAAGGCCGGCCGAGAGCCAAGTTGGGCTCAAGGGCAAAGTGAACTGGGCCCCCTGTGATTTTTTTACAAACTTCTATAGCCACGAATCCCACGATTTCGATTGGTGTGTTAATGGACCAGACCCGGGGCAATTTTCTCCCCTTGCCCCTCCTGTCGGCGGCCCTGTAACTTATACGTCATTTATAATTTTCAAACAATTGCACTAATTGTTTTGTGAGTACCATCAAGTAAGTAGGTGCTAACGTGGAATAAATTTTTCTTATTTTTTTAAAAATCAGTAATGAACAGGTAAGAAAGGTGTTAAATGATTCCATTACTATGCTCGAAAAACTCAACTTTTTAAGTCAATACTTATTTAAACGTGTCATGATTGAGTTGGGATTGATTTTTTTTTAATGACAAAATACGATTTTATTTGGATCTTTGACAATATTCACTATCTCAAGGTGAACGATGATAATTTATTGACAATTTTTCTCTGATATTTACGCATTTCACAATTTTTTGAAATTAATTCAAAAATTGTAATATTTTACATTTTTTTGAAATAATTTGATAAGATGATAACTCATGCATCCAAAATACAATATAATTCATTTTTGCTCTTTGATGAACGAAAAAAGAAAAACAGTTCTCAATTTTTGTTTTGCAGATGTTCCCAAAATGTATTAATAATCCATTCTCAAAAAAGTTTAATTCAAGTACTTCAGTAGGAAAGACGCTATACTAGGTCTTGTTCGAAGTCATGACTCATGATTATGGTTAGGACCAAAAATTCTTTAGAGCCCTCTTCCAAGTGTGTTTTATTTGGAAATTTTATACAGATATTTTTACTTAGGCGAAAATTTTAATTTGGAATTTCCCAGTCACTTCGAATAAACTTTTGGCCTTGAGTCAATTTGCCTCTTTGGGCCCATCTTCGAGGCGTGGTGAAACTTTAATAGGTTCTGGAAGGTAGAAAAGAGGCAAACAGGCGTAGTTTGCCTTTCGAGCTTGAAAGAGCAAACGTGAATCTCATGTTCCACATTAAATTTACTAATCATCTATTTATTCATTATAAAAAAAACTGAAGCATTGAGTTTTAAAAATAAATTTAAAAAATGTTCAGAGCTTTCAAATATACAAAAGTAATTCACAAAACTTATGTTCAGCGCAGGATAGCAAAATGTGAAAAATTTGAATTTTTAAGACTTTAATTTCTGGAATTACTTAAAATAAAACTAAAAAATTTCATGCATTGGCCGCTGGAATTTTCTGAACTATTATTGAGATGATTTGGCAATTTTTGTTGCTTATCTGTAGTATCATCGATTTTGCAAAGTGACATCTAACAACACTTCATCCTAATTGATACCTCGTATAAATTTATGCTTTTTTCAATGCATTATCTGAATGGATAAGATTTATGGGACAGTGTATTACATCGAGTCCAATTGCTATATTATGAGTATCTAAATTTAAAAGTATTAAGAAAAAAAAGTAATTGCATTTAAAAGTTGTGTAAATTGAAAACTCATTGAATAAAATATCGTAGGCACCTCGGGAGTAAAGTATGTGAACACAAATTTTACACCAGTATTGCGTAATTCATTATTATTAAAGTTATCAATTTCGTAAATTTTAAAAATAAATATTTACCTAAAAGTTTTCTTTTAAAACTAATACAAAAAGAAACATTTTTCACTTCACCTAATTTTGTTAGCATTTTTTAAATGAAATTTGACAGAATTCATATTATTCAAGAAAATAATTTGTTTTGGAATTTATAAACGTAATTTTTTTTAGCCCGAAGCTCAGTAGGTAGCGGTAAAAAAATAACAAACTCACTTTTCAAAGCCCACGACTCTCCACGTTTCAACGACATTAAATAAATTTCCATTTGGGTGCGACAAGTGCGTGATAATTTAACCAATTCTTCATTGTACTCCCAAATTTCAGCTAATCTATAAGGACTGAACAAATCCAAAATTTCTTCCAAACTAACATTTCGTAAAGGATAAAGTGGAGTTTTTGTGTAATTTTTTGGCTCTTGGTCAATCCTAGACCTGGACAACTTTTGTATCACGCTTTTACTCTCCGATACATCAGTTCGTCGTTCGATACGTTGATTTTGCTTATTATCAAATTGTTCTTCGGAGGATGGTAATACCATTCTTCCATTATACTTCAAAATTTCCGGTATGCTTTTAGTTAATAAAGTACCGCTGACGTTCGCGTTTGAATTACCCGCTTCGGAATCTTCGAATATACTTTGTTCATCTTCATCGTTAGTTTTTTCGTCGGTATCGAAAATCTTAATATCTTCAGCCAGCGAAGACGAATCGGTAACTTTATCGTTATTCAAGGTAATATTTGTTTTGACTTTTTCATCGCTGTCGACGTTTCTATCGAATTTTCTTATGCCTTTTTCGATACTCTCGCCGCTATCGTATATCTTCACGTCCTCCAATAAACCGTCATGATCGTGGGCATCGTAATCTTCGTAATTCTCTTTCGATTTATTATCAACGTTTTGAACATAAGTGGAATTCGAATCGGCCGATACTAAGCATATGCAGAACCCTAAGCATAAGAAATTCGAAAAATACGTCCATTTGGATAAATTAATCTTCGACATGATCCAACGTGTCAAACAGATACGACTATAATCACCTCCGAATCATAACAATTTCATTTTACGTAATGGTAGGCGCGAACGAAACTAAACAGTCCGAGCAATTCGAATTCTTCGCACCGAACCATTATCCCCGAGTAGCGTAAAGAGTGGGACGAACAACCACCTGAGATTTTCATGGGGAGAGGTAGCCGCCGTTTAAGGTCACCAACCATCGACCAGCAGAAGATCGGAACATCGAAAACCAACCTGTTAACCAAGCACGTGTTAAATCCAGCAAATACACGATGACAAACAACTCGATGACTTTCACTGTCCGCTAAGTAAATATTTCAGAATTTCGAACGCGGAAGAAAGAATTACGTTGTACATACGATTTTGTTATATTAGAAGTACAGCTTTATGAGACGATCGCTCAAATGAAAAGTTCCATTTTATACTCTTTTTCAGAAACGGAAATTTTTTTTGAACTTTCTTCATCGTTGATCAGTAGTAAAAATTTTACGAGTCAGAAGGTGTTTTCAAAAAAAAAAATTATTGCGATATTTATATCATTTTCTATTTTTAGAGGAAGGGAGAGAAGATGAACATTACTTATTAAATTATTACTCTAAATCAATTAAATATCCCCTTTTTTTTTAATGACATTTTCAAATACCTATATCCATACATCTATAATAATATATCAATCAGATTGACTATCATTTTAATAAAAAAAAAAGTCAAAAAATTCACGAGCATGTAACCATTCAAAATAGAGTAATTATGATAAGTGGTCAACCTCCTGATTGGTAGTATGTCACGAGTGTAACAACCAATCAGCAAGTCAGAAAGTGGTAAATTACGTCGACTCATTCGTAAAATAAAAACTTGATCAGCTGATGATTTAAATCACAAACGAAGTTTAGTCGTTCACTGAAAACTAAACCATATTATTTAGAAACGTAGGAATGAAATTACCTAGATTTTATCACATTCTGGCCTTATGATTGGCCATTATGTGATTGATGTATAAGGTTATGACCAATCAGAAAGCGGACCAGGTACTATAACTACTCTATAGTGTTTAAAAAAAATTAAGATCAGTGTTACACGAGTTATCGCGCTAGAATTTAAAAAAATGCTTGATACGAGATTGATTATTTTACATAAAATCACTCTACGTAGAACTACTCACAAAATTCGGTCACGAACGATTAGAACTGAAATGAGTAATTCGCGAACAATACGCATAACATCATTACATTGATATGCAACTACCATAACATTTCTGGATTTCAATTTCAAACGATTATTCGGTCAAAATAAATAGTTCGAGAACGATTTTCCTACAGCTGTTATTCATATTTATATTCAAATTGCTAACTAGTTTTCCCCACGAAGCACCATTTGAGAGATATTCACAAAAAACACACTGAAGGACTCCCTATTTTACCTAACCTCAAAAATTAGAGTTTATCCATCACCATTGATCTGAATTATCACATGACGAGAAAGTCTCAATTTACGTACATACGGTCGCTCTCACGTTCGATCGACTTCAAAGCTAATGATCTTTTGAGTACCACTCACTTTACCATTTTTGCAATCACATAAGACAAAGAGAGTTCAACTTTTGTGCACTGATCATCTTTAAAAATTAATCAGTACTCTACCTCTCCTCAACATTTGGAGTCAATTAGTTATATGAAACATTTTTAAAAGAAACAAAAAGAAAACTGACCGAACACAGTGATGGACTTACTTAATTGAAAATGAAAGTCCGATGATCAAATATAGATACAGACTATTTTTACTTTAGTTAGTTTGACTGTTGTTTTTTTTTGTCAGTTCAAAATCTGGGCACGATTATTAAGATAAGAGCTTTATTCTCAAAATATTTCCATATTCTCTCCAAGCAAAATATGAAGGAATATTTGAAGCAAATTAATATGATTTTCTAACGTCCAGCAAATAGGGCTATATTTTAATTACATCATCATTGTTTATATCAAAACATACACTCGCACCGATATTTCTGTATCAATATACGAAATTACCGGTGTTTTTTTTTCACCGATTATTAACTTTATTTATTTGTGAAAAACGGACATACATATATCGCAGAGACCCAGTCTTAATATTCTAAAATACAATAACGTAATACGACG
The DNA here is from genome assembly GCA_009761765.1 of Phenacoccus solenopsis. Taxonomy (NCBI): domain Eukaryota; kingdom Metazoa; phylum Arthropoda; class Insecta; order Hemiptera; family Pseudococcidae; genus Phenacoccus; species Phenacoccus solenopsis. The sequence continues at coordinate 30,898,383 of CM019753.1, forward strand.
TAATAATGCTATTGAAATCGTTACGTACCTTAACAAATTGAGATTTTGCAACACGTACTTCTTTCAAATCTAACACCAGACAAATGATCCTTTTATCATACCTGAATATGGTAACATTAAGATTCCCTTTTTTATTTGATCATCCAATCTAATGGCAAATTACATTCCCTAATTAATAAGTAAATACGCATCGACACGTTGTAACTTTTCATTTCGCGTACTCTATTCCAAACAATAAACTTATAGAAATTAAAGGTTCTTCGATTTGCAATCGAATGTGTCAGTCCATTACGAAACATGTTAAAAAACCGTTCGTCAAATAGACTGGATGATATAAGAGGTGAAAACGGGTCATACCTATTGTAATATTTTCTAATTAATGATCTCCACCAATTAAGGTCTACGCATATTTTTCACCTAAGCGCTGGCGATTTCAAAATTTCTTATTTTAAAAATCCTTGAATTCTTGACCACCGAATTCCATATTGGAGCGAATGAAACGATTAGACCGATATTGTAGAGCAAAACCATTGTAATTTGTTTAATTGACCATATCACCGAAACTGCGCCATGTATTATGAATAATTGGGCTAATGCATTGGTTAGAATGCGTTTAATATTTATACCGCTGTAGATAGGTGTTTTATTAGTCACAGGAAAAAATTACTTTCAATGTAATACTTGGATACGTTTATGTAACTTTATTTACCTACGTTTAATTTCTACATGTTTGTTGAAAATTATCATTTCAACTCCTCGTGCGACTAACGCGATAGTTCAATTATGATGTTATTTTCTATTTAGATTGCAATGTGTTCAATCGAAATGTAGTAAATACTTAATTTTTGAATATGCATTAATTCATACGAAGGAAGCATATACGCATTGAATGTAGTGTCCTTTAGAAGCATGTATACTCACCGGTAGCGTATGTTTGTTACAAAAATTTATTTCCTGACCGTGTTTAGGTAGGTGTCGCAATAAGCTTTTATCGGAGATGATGTAACTATACCTACAGTGATTATCGATGTGCACGTTTGCTTGTAGGTGATATTTCAAAAAAAATAAATTTTTAAGTTTTTAAAACACATAACCTTAATTATAAGTAAGTATGTACTCAGTGTTTTTTAGAAAAATTAAATTAAAAAAAGTAAATGACACAGGCTGATAGGTATTTTTTCTGCAGTTTTTCAGTTGTGGAAATGAAAAATTGATTACTATACATAAATATGCTTATTCTCTCATATGACATACTTAATGGAGACTTATAACGAAACCGAATCATCATCTCGACTCCAGACTTATTGCATATTATGTGACATTAACTACAACATTTATTGTGTGAATACTTTCAAAATTCACACAGACATGACTTAAAGTCGATTTTTATTTCGTAAATCCGGTATGCATTTCGGGCAATTAATTTTTTCGTTATTATTTAAGAAATAACTGTAACAAAAAGTGGAAAAAATTATTGTCAGAAGTGGGATTCGAACCCACGCCCACAGATGTGGACTGCGACCTGAACGCAGCGCCTTAGACCACTCGGCCATCCTGACATCAGGCAAAAAGCGCTCTAAAACGCCACTATAACGAAACTCGTTTTTTACTAAGGATTCCTATATTAAAATCAACATGGATTATCGATATCGAGTAATTAATTTACGAGCATAATAAAAACAGATTAAATTAAAGAAGAAAATTTAATTTTCAACGTAATATTGAGAATATCTTCGTATGATAAGAATCGAATATACATGTCGTTTGCTGTGATTATCACAAATTCTTAATTCGTTCGCTGTCGAGTATGTCATCAATGGAAATCATATATCTACCGGCTAAATGAATTTTATGATGTAATATTTGATCAAAAATGCTTCGTGCGTAAATAACTTGAAAATTCAATTCAAAATTCTTGGATAATTGTTGGAGTATTGTGTTCGGAATGTTTCTGCTTATAGCTGACTCATGCTGAAATGAGTTCGTGAACTTACTCCATGCTCAGTCTCAGTAAATTCCTTTATTTTATCAAAACGAAGAGCTCATCAACATAACCACAAAAGCTGAAATGATGTTTCTTCGTACCTCACATACGTAAAGTTCATAGAGGAACTTACCCAAGGAAGAATCAACCTTAATATAATTTTCTCGTACATAAAATCGTTGTCTATCATCATGTTCATATTTAGTTTATTTACCGACAAATAATTTCACTTATCGAAAAAATAATGATCAAAACATTAATTTGAAAATATTCACTCTCGCTTCCTGAAATTGATTTCAGTAATTGAATTTATCAGCAAAATTGATTCTGGTTTGTTTGCGGAACAGAATTGAATGCACCTGACGAAGAGTGGGGGAATGAAGATGAAATAATGGGGATGATTCCCTGATTCTGTTGCAAATTATAATACTGTATATTTACATGAATTTTCCATTACACCTACACGTAGGATTTCTGACAACGTATAACTAGTTTGGATTCTTGTAGAAATTTCAATGAGTTTTTAAATAACTCTGCAAAGTTCCAGATGAAACAAATCGCTCTAAATTTTTTATTTTATTTGAGATCATATTCATTTTAGAAAATTTCGAAGTACACGAGAAAAAAAATAGAATGAACCAACGCAAATATTTATTAAAAAGACATAAGTTAGTATCAAGACGAAAAAATTGAAATTTAAGGAGTGACTCTTTTAGGGTCACGAGGGAACATGGATGTCTTCCTGATATTATCCAGTCCTAAATACAACATAACAACTCGTTCTAAACCGATTCCACCACCCGCATGGGGTGGACAGCCGTATCTGAAAGAATCTATGTATGCTTTGATTTTCTCTAAATCTAAATTTGAAAACAAAGTATGTTATACTATGACACATTGCAAAAATTATACTCATACAAGTAATAAAAAATTATCATCACCAATGCCATGATGTTTCGCACGTTGAATTAAAAATTCGGAATCATGTATTCGTTGGGCACCGGACATGATTTCTTCACCTCTCATAAACATATCGTAAGAATTGGATACTTTCTAAGAGGAGTAAAAATATGTTGAACATTCATTCAGAATTAAAACATAAAAACACGAGATAGAGAACATGACTTACTTCGTTGTCTGGATCAGGCATCGTATAAAATGGTCTAACTGCTAGAGGATATTTATCCAAAATATAATAGTCTGTATCATACTGAAAAACATGAAAATAATAAAAGAAAATTCAATGTTGGCAGCCATATATCATGAAAAACTACCTTAGCTTTCACTAATCTTCCGAGTAATTTTTCATCAGGGGTGGACAAATCGTCTTCGTCACCGATTTCAACACCTGCTTCGCGAAGCATTTTTACTGCTTGAGGAAATTCCAACTTCAACGGTGGGTCTAAAAATTTAAACGGCTCAACGGGATATTGCTCGGAAATAGCTGCTATCTCATCTTTATATCTAACAGATACAATTGAATAATCGTTTGAAACAAACACAATATACAATTAACGCATAATTATTTACGTAATTACATGTCGCGTAATCCTTTGAACATTTCCGTAAACGTGGCACCAATGAGATCGACAACCTCGGTGTAGTGATATTTAAATGCCATTTCTAAATCCAATCCAACGAACTCAGTTAAATGCCGGTGAGTGTTACTGTCTTCGGCTCTGAATACTGTAAAAACAAAATTAATGAAGGAAGTTGAATAAAATAAAATACCAGTGTGTAAATGTATTTACCAGCGCCAATGGTGAACACTTTTTCAAAATCAGCTGCGATAGCCATCTGCTTATAGAGTTGCGGTGATTGAGCGAGATATGCTGATCCTTTAAAGTATGATACCGTGAATACGTTTGCACCACCTTCACTTGCAGCGCTGATTATCTTTGGGGTATGAATTTCTACAAAACCCTAAACATTTAAAAGAGCAAGACAATATAAAAGAATTAGAAATGAGTTCAGTTTACATAAATAAACAGATACAAACTTTTGCTGTGAGTATATCGCGGAATAATTTACAAACACCAGCTTCCAGTCTAAAGATAGCTTGATTAGCTGGAGTTCGTAAGTCCAAAATTCTGTTATCCAGTCTTGTATCTTGATTTACTTTAATCGACAAACCATCTTGCTCCTATCATGACTTGATGATTAATTTTTCTATGTTTCTATAGCACATATATAATAAATACAAATTTACAACAAAAAATTACCTCCTCAGGCTTAATTCGTCGCGCAGCGTCTTCGATTTGTAATGGTAGAGGACTTTTTGCAGCGCTAACTACCCATAATTCGATGACATGCAGTTCGATGTTTTTCAACGTACACCCTTCAACGGGCTGACCAACGCTGCTCACTTTAGCCAAGATATCAACAATTGATTCCTTAGAGATACTGTAAAAATTTAATATTGAGCAAAAATGATACCTAAATTGAAAAAAATTGACTTCATATGTCTAACTTACTTCGAAACAAATTTTACCATTTGTTTACTAACAGCAGGAGAAACAGCAACAACACCTTGAATTGTACTTTCCTGTTGTCTCAAAACAAGAAAACATTGTTTACCTTTGGAAAAAGAAATTATCAAAAACATATAATGGAAACAAATTATTTGAAAGTTGATACTCACCTTTTCCCCTACTGGTATGAATTCTTCCTCTAATCCACACTTCTTTGTCAACAAAAGTATTATCTAACTGCTTGATATTTACGAACTCGTACTTATTTTTATCCGTAGTTTTACTTTGAATCATATTTAAAACTCCGTATTTTCCAACAGAATAATCTTCTGCTGGTGGAGCATTATCTCCAGCGCTGCTCTGTAAATAAAGTATTGCAATTTAGATAATATATCAGTGTAACGATATAAAATTCTAATTGCATATTTACTGATGCTGTGCCTTTTTCTTCCTTTTTGGCTACTTTTGCGGCTTCTTTAGCCTCCTTCTTCAACTGCTTCTTTGACTTCTTTTGACTGAAATACAAAACAGAACATTCTCAATGAGTAAAATTAAAATTATAGCTACGGAGCGAGTATGTGCAAAAAGACTCTTACTTCTCAGCATTGCCACTGGATTCTTCTTCCACGGTAACAGTCATTTTTTTCTATCTTAAATTGAAATATCTACTAATACTGTTAATTAGAAGAACTTTTTGATCAGTATAGAGGTGTTTCGATTGTTGTAAGGCACTGGGATGAAGCGGGGTAAAGAAATATAAGAAAATTTATCTCAAGACAATGATGCAATGTTTTCTTCAGATTGCAAAATCAGTGAGAAATTTTTTTCATTGCGAAGGTAAAAACAGACAAATACTACAAATACAATATATCAAATTGCAAAATTGCATTCGTGTGCGGATTAATGTTCGATTCGATTGATCGGCAACTTTCCTTACCACACACTTATCACACATGATCCAAGAGACTGATAAAATTTTCTTTGAAGCTTGAATAAAATCTAGGTCAGCCATAAATTCATGAATTTTTAGTTTTAACGATGTAATTATTGGTAAAATTAAGAAAATTACGGTAAAATTCGAGTAAAATGACGTAATAAGTCGACTGCAAGAGCATGCGCAGATGCTTTACATCGTCGATTCTTTCTTTTTTTCGTTCATTGATATCGTGATCGCTAATTTGTGATCATGTGGTTTGAACATTAGAAAAATTAAATAATCGTTAATTATTATTTAAATCGGTGAAATCACAACTATTTTCAAACATGGGTATGTTGAATTGATTGCTATACTTTCATTGACATTTATTGCTGTTTTATTTGTACAATATCGAGGTAATTCACGTCTTATTTTACACAACTTTCTCCAGGTAAACCTAAGGGAATTCGTACTGCACGTAAGCACGTCAATCACCGTAGAGAACAGCGTTGGGCTGATAAAGATTACAAAAAAGCTCATTTAGGAACGAGATGGAAGGCTAATCCTTTCGGAGGTGCATCACACGCCAAAGGAATCGTTTTAGAGAAAGTGTAAGTACACCGCCACATCATTGATGAATCTCTTTCCAAAAATAGGCGTTTAATTCTCTTCATTTGTGTTTTCTCTTTAGTGGAGTAGAAGCTAAACAACCGAATTCCGCTATTCGTAAATGTGTTCGAGTACAGTTGATCAAAAATGGAAAGAAAATCACCGCATTCGTACCTCGTGACGGTTGTTTAAACTACATTGAAGAAAATGATGAAGTATTAGTTGCTGGATTTGGTCGTAAAGGTCACGCTGTTGGTGATATTCCAGGTAAGTTTTTTTATGTCGGTTTTAAATGAATACGTATGGAAATAATGTAAAAACTAATGTCCAACTTATTTTTGCAGGAGTACGTTTTAAAGTTGTCAAAGTTGCCAACGTTTCTTTACTTGCATTGTATAAAGAAAAAAAAGAACGACCACGTTCATAAATGATGTACCTTTCTTTATAATACATGTTTTTTTTTTCTATTTTTTTTCTTCAATATTGAAAAGTACTTTTTAATTTCAAAATTTATATTTACCTATTTGTGTTATTGGTGCACAATTTCTTGACAACTTTTAACTCGTATACATTCCACATTATTTTACTGATATTTTGGTACTCAATTTTTGGTAACATTCTCGAAAGTAACATCGCTGATTAATAAACATAGCGATCAAAATGAATTATGAAATATCTTTCCTCGAATTAATTTTCAACCAAATTCCATCCTTAGGTGCAAGTATAAAAGCTGTAGGATCTAACAATAAGGGATGTCGTGTCTTTGAACAAATATCCACTTCATATTTATACAAAAATGTTGCTAATGCCAATTTCATCTCTAAAATTGCAAACCTCATTCCTGAAAGGTAACAGAGTAATTAAGAACTGCTAACAACGTAAAATCATCAACTTGAAAAAGATATTTACCTATACAAATTCTTGGGCCATCGCCGAAAGGAAGATAAATACCGAATTGTCTTTGGCTCATGTTTTCTTTTGAAAAACGTTGTGGGTCGAATTTTTCTGGATAGTTATAGTATTTTTCATCGTGATGAAGAGCATAAACAGGAATAAGGACAGCGGTTCCTTTATCTATGGTTACTGATGTTCCTGGTATTTCGTATGTTTTAGTGCATATTCTTGCTAAAGCTTGCACTGGTGGATACTTTCGCATCGTTTCTGGAAAAAAAATGCGTGGTATTCGACAAATATTATATAAATACATACAACATCCTAATTTATTGAAATAGGGTAATAGTTCAATGGTAACGTAACAAGTACTGAATTACTTGGCATAGATAACATGCAGATATACCTACTGTGAAGATACAATAAAGTAAGTCGGGAATAATCACTTGTCTTGAAAATCAATGCAGTGAGTTTTGAACTAAATAATGGTTAAGTGATCTACTCATTTTGAAAAGCATGTGACATAAATAATTACGTAAGTGAAAGTAGGTTACCTAACAAGCATTGTTCCAACAACACTAAATCTCTTAATGATTCGTAATTCAAGGGTTGCCCATATTTTTTTACTGCTCTTCTAATTTCACGGAATACATCCTCTTGAATATCTTTATTTACTGCCATTTCGTGTAAACAAAAACTCAAAGTTGTCGACGAGGTTTCAAAACCAGCCAAAAAGAAGACGAAAGCTTGTGCCGCAATCACCTTATCTGTCAGTTCTTGAAAAATTTCAATAAGCATTAGGTATTTCCTTCTTCATGAATCACTCAAATATCGTAATAAATATTGAAAAAAATGTGTCTCCCAAGTCCTAAAGACTTGAAATCTCCAGCTCACATTTTGTACGTGACCTATAAATTACCCATTTATTATTATATTGCAAAATATAGGGAGTATAATCCTCCTTCAAAAAAAATGAAGACCCGTTCAAACATTTTTTCAGGTATTCTCATCGACTTCGGAACGTCTTTTGAGGGTCTCTTGACATCTACTCTTAACTCATCCCCTCTATTTTACGGAAAACCCTGAAATTCGGACCAGTCTGATATAGACCACATATCGTAATCTGATTACCGAGAAGGGACAGGGGGAGCAGATTGCCCTTGGCTTGGGTTCCTGCGAGGATTAGTATTTGTAATTTTAGGTTTTAAAATTATTCATAATTCCAACTAGGTAGATTATTACAAATTTTCTTCAAGTTTTTTTTTTCATCGAATTAAAAAAAATTGAAAGCTTAGCATAAAAATTATTTTTGCAGCAGGACCGATTCTAAGTCTTCCTGACCCTGTCAGATGCTAAGGAAAACTGGGCCGAAAGTGAAAAGACCAACTGATTCAAATGGAGTGACTGGCATGAGGGAGTACAATCTGTTCGAGGGGAGTTGGGGAAGCCTTTGCCTAATGTTGGGCTAGATAGCTGAATCAGTCTGGCAGTCCTAGTGTCAACTTAGATTCTTTTGGGATTTTCATTCTACCTCCATTTATTCTCTAGCTCTCTTGATTCTCATTTTTTCATTTAGAGTATCTATAAAAAAAATAAAACTTGCTCTTCACATTCGTTGAAATAATTTTAAAAAAATTCATAAATAAATAAATTCGAAATGAAATGAGAAAAAGTACTAGAATATAATTAGATAAAAATCAAGTGTGTTTGTGAATAAAATTTTGCTTTCATGTTACACATTTTCGTGAAATTGAATTTTGAAGAATTTCGATCATTTTTTCGAACCAAGATAAGTGCCTTATTTCCGTTCAATCAAATATGTGAGAGGATTTCTGTAAGGACGCTATCTTTATAATTTCATCCTTCTCTTTGCATATTTTCATCTCTTTTGGGTGATCGTCAACATCCAAGTTACGAACTTAAAACTTATGCATTGCTAATAGCCAATAAAGATGCATTGAAATGAAGCCCAAGTTTCAAATGATAGTAAAAGGAAAATTACCTATACGCGCTTGCGCAGTACAAAATACCGTTATCATAGCCGAAAATTTCAGCCAAAAATAAACAATTCATTACCTACTTCGAAATCTTTATCAGATTCAGGATTCGTTTGTTCTTTACATTCCCTCAAATCAGCCAACATTTGCAAAAAATCTTCTCTATAGATTTTATGCTTTTGTCGATGCTCCAATGTGTCCGATACCACGGATAGAAAAAAATTATTCACTTCTTTGGGAAACGTTCTTAAGTTAAAGATTCGAAATAAAGTTGGAAAAAATACACGGACGAGTTTGGAGAAAGCAGAAACCTTTGAAGGTTCTAAGACTCTGCGACCCATTCTTCGAAACTCCGATGATTCCTTGGACATTGAATTGAAATGTAAACCGAAAGCACACGATCCGATTACATCGGTCGTGAATTTGGCCGTAAATTCTCTCATTTCGATTTCCATTTCTACGCTATCTTTCATAGTTTCCTATAAAAAATTCACCACATGTATTAATTTTAAAAACATCACGAAACCCGAAGGACTAATAAAAACGAAAGAAAATTTTGTTTCAAGATAAACAAATCTGATTAAATTGATGAAAACTAAATTCAGGTGAATGAAGAAGGTTACCGCTTCGAGGAAAATGTATGTATCTATTCTATACCTATCTAAATTACGACTTTATTTTTGGAAAATAGGTAGATGAAGTTAAGTTCGTCTCAAAACTCCTACAGCTATTCTATAATATTATTGGAACTTCATTTTTTCGTCCTAAATTAAATTAGGTCTCAAAATAAACATAGCCTAGGGATAGAGGTAGATTTTCATCTAATTTTATTCGTTCGTTTTCCTCAACCGCAAAATGCTTCTCAAACTTATACTACCAAAATGTTACATAACTACCTGTAAATACAGCAGAAGTTGTTTACCGCAGTCGTGTAAAAGATGCATCATATTCTTTATTTTTCCCGAACTAAAAGTAGGTGTTAACTTATTTCGTAATATACGCCATTTTATTCCTTCCAAATTAACCAAATTTGCCGTCAAGGGTTCTCGTTCTTCATCGTAATGATGTCCTCGGTCGGTGAAATGTTGAAAATCCTTCACTAAAATTTGCTTAATTATTTGCGGCTCCAAAAGAAGCAAAGTTGGCGTACTTAATTGAAACATTCCAACGTATTTCTCGCCTTCGTAATGTCTGCGGTTTCAAATATAAAAGGCAACGGTATCAACCCATATAAAAATAAATACACGCTTTCGTATTAAATATTCAAAATTTTCTCTCGCAAAGTCATGTTGCGAGGTATCATTAAAATTTATAATCCTCTCGAAAATGCAACGTATTCAACTTCTCAACTTGCGGTGTTTCATTTGCGAAAACTAGGTATACCAATTCTCTTTCTTTTGAATATATTATGTACGTTGTCGCGGTTAACTTTTATGAAGGTCTAAAAAAGTTTTCATCTTTTGTACATACAAAGGGAAGCTCTATTATTTATGTGTATTAACTTTGTACTTAATAACAAAAGCGAAGTTCTTCAATTGAAGTACTCTGAGCTGCTCTTTCTTTTTTAACTCTTTGCTATTATTTGAACATAGTTGCCAGTTTTTGGTAAATCATTTTCGAAATTATTGTGAAAAAAAATCGGATCAATTTTTAATTTTTATTTCGATTTACATCGCTTCAAATAATAGTGGTATACTCACTTGTATATTTTTTGAAGACATTCTGCTTGGGTTAAACGAAATAGCGCTATATCTTGAATATTTCCGAAAAACGGCACTGGTTTCGGTCCGACAACTTTTCTACGTTTCCAATAATTGAAATTTCGCGTCAAATAATAATAGACGTAAGCGATGGTGAACATCAACAACACTGTCAAAATTATTAACATATTGAACGAGAGTTGGAGTACCTGAAAGCCAAGCGTATACTTCAGTACTTCAGTTACATTACCTATATAAAATATCAATGCTATATTGACAGATTAAAAAGTACGTATGAATTATGCAACGCACTTTACAATATATCTATCCATCTGTCTGTACAAATGAGACTGTAAGCTGTTCTCAAGGCATTAGGTTATGCATTTTTATTAACGCATTTTTAGTTTAGTGTTGAAAAAATGAATTATAATTAAATTAAATTAGTTTAGTGTAGTAATCAACATTCAATTCTTTATTTTTTTTAAATCTAAAATGTTTAGATGGCCCTTCCCCTCTCCTTTCCATCCAAATAATGTAATGATAGTTTCGATGCCCTTTATCCTAATTCTTGAGAAAAGGAATCGGAACGTTCCAAAATTATTTTTTTACGTTCATTTCGTAAGCTATGGGTTCTAATGTTATAATATCTCAGTAAGTAAATATTTCTTTTTAAATTTCTATATTTAAAGTTCATTATTAGCTTTATAAAAGGAGAAGGATAGAAGCAATTATACTGTCTTCTAGAAAAATAAATTTTCAGTTTACCCGAAATATGTCTATCTTAGAAATATACAAAACAATAGTATCTTCAGGATTCAAGTTGTTCCAGCGTACAGTATAATTTTGTTTCTCCTTTCTACTTACTTTTTCAATCCTCATACCTATTCATGTTTCAAAACCGTGTGAAATCCTTCTAGTCTAAATCACTTTTTTTTTTTTCTTATATTTCGAAACCTATTACCTGTATGAAGTTTATGAGTAAAAAATTGTTCAACGCATTTACTTTTTTGATTATTGTAATACGTGTTTCTTTGAAATTTAAGTAAACTTAAAGCTTATTGTGAAAGAAATCAAAATTGGTTACGTAGGTGCGCATGGAAAGTAATTTAAGTGTTTTTTTTTTTTTTAAGAAATCCGTTATCTTATTATGTGCACGTAATTTAAATTTTATTGCCTTTAGGTTCTTGGCTTTTTTTTTATTCATTTTGTGTGAAGGTAAAAATATTGATTTCCTCGTATTACAAGACATTTTCATTTCCATTCCTTATCGATGATTTTCTGTTACTTCTTCCCCACTAGGCAATCAATGGCGAACTAAATGAAATACTCGTTGGGGCAGATATTGGTAAGTAATATTATGTTTGCTGAAATGTAATATGCCCTTATTGCTTTTTTTTCCTTGCCGAACGGGTTTTCAAGGGAAATTCTACCAATGGATATTATTTCTCTTTCTAGAGTTTCATATTCTTGCTGTTTTCAAAATATATTTTTCTGTATCATTATTTCATGTTTGCTATTGTGTAGGGCTCTTTGGGGAAATTTGTTAGTGCGGTAGAATTAATCTAAAAAATATAATGAAGTAAGTTGTTGTAGGTTAAATTTCCCACAATTTTGTTCTTATAGATTTTTCTTACGAGTCGTAGGAGGGGCACCATAAGCTCTCAAAAAGGCAGCTTATGAAGGCTACATGAAGAATGCACACGTTTGACATTCTACAACATCAAAATTAATGTATTATTCATGCTCAATGATTAATAAATCTAATTTGTGTAAAATTACCATCTCCCCTTCACCCCTCCCCATCCATCCCATGAAAATGTGGGTATTTTAATGCACATTTTAAATGCATTATACGAGTATAATTATTATGCTATTATTATATTACTTGACTGAAATTTATTAATCATTCAATATTGAAAAATTTAAATTTAAAAATTAATGTTCGTTTAGCTAATATTCTTTCAATAATAATATAAATAAAAATAAATGTAAATAAAATTTTTATTACAGATCCTAAAGAAGAAATATTATTTCATATAATAAAGTAATCTGATTAAATATATTTAATTAAATATATATATTAAAATTAATTGAATTAAAAATTTAAACAAAAATTAAATTTTTTAAATTAAATATTATTTATTTTTTTTTTATTGAATATAATTTTATATAATAATATAAATTAATTTATTTAAATCTATTTTTATTTTATTTTATTTTATCAATAAAATAAATATATATATATAGGGGGCTGAAACACTCATTCTTATGCGATTTAGGAATCTTACAAGGGCTAACCAATGGTCACCTTCTTTCATTGTGACAAAATTATTCAATTTTTAATAAATGTCTAGCCTGCCTTAATTCATCAACACAATTAGGAAGAAGAAATATTCGCATTACTTATATAAAACATAGAAATCTAATGATATAATTGAGATGTAACAGCTTTCCTTCTGTTATTTCATAAAATTATGACAAAAAGGATCTCTCTCAAATGCAGTTTGTTCCATTTTATTCAAAAATGTATTCAATAATTCTTATTAAAAAGAAATTAAGCAGCCAAGCCACATCACTGGAGCTGAGTTTTTAATTGAGGCTCGTTCTGGTTTACAAATAACGTTACCCACCCCTACATGTCTACAGGCTACACCTAATACCAAGTCTGAAACCCCCTACCCCATCTCTTCCAAAACCACTGAGGAAGTGAAATTTGGAAAAAATATAGTATTTCTTTCTATGCAACTTAATATATATATATATGAATAATCATATAAATGTAAATTTCTCAAGTATAGCTCCTTGAGGCTCCTCAAATTATTCTCAAATTTTTACAGTTGGCCATTTTGGATCCATTTTGACTCAAATTCAAGAGGTCCCACTCACAATGTTTGACCTTTCTAGATTAACTTAGTGAGGAGATATGGAAGATTCAAGAAATTTCATGACTCAAAACCTCCTCAAAAATCCGGTTTTTGCTCTAACATTCCCTCTAAATTCACTTAGAAAGCTGAATTTTGGATATGTTGATGTCCGTAACTCACTCTTTCATATGAGATTAAAAATAAAAATTTTGAGCTGTTTGCCCGTTCTCCAGCTTCTCTCAAAGTTTGAGTGATACGCCATTTTGAAGTGTATATTTTGAGCAAATTTCATGAATACACGCCGGCGTTACGCGTGGGGGAAAATATATAAGTATATGAATATGAATACCAAAAAGTGGGACATTCGTCAGATGATTACAAATGGTCTGAAACGCCAAGACTTGAAGACCCCATCCTCCCCCTCGTTTTTAAGTAAAAAACTCAGCTAAAAAAAATTTAAATTTGATCTATGCTATGTGTGCCATAAAGTGCAGATATTATTGTATAGAATATAATTAGTTATTTGTTATTAGTATATTTTTTTGTTTATAGTATTCGGGAGCTCCAAAAATATCATAAATTTTTGTCTACAAATTCCTTGCATTTTCCCGTTATATTCAATATTACATTTACATTAATAAATTATCGATATAATAGATAAGATCAATGCTGTATCTACGATTTATTTTTAGTGGGCCATGGGTAAACCAGAAAAATAATTTTTTTTTTTTTTTTTCAGTGGAAAGCAGATACCATTTTTTTTTTTAATGAATTACAAGACTACAAATAAAAATAATAATAATATATCCAACTTATTCAATATGGAATATTCTTTATATTATAAAGAAAATCGCTCCGCAAGAACACTTGAATCAAAAGATTACTTAAATTTTTTCTTAATAAACAATAATGTTACTTTTTATAAGCACATTAACATTTTGAGAAACATGACCGACCCTTCATTACACTCCTTGCATAAGGTATATAATACGTTCAATTTTAGTTTTTCATCCATAATCTTATTTTCACTTTAAATAGATTCTCAAAATAGTAGTTGTGCATTTGATATTACGTACGTACTATACAGACATCATTTATTTTAATTAATTTGCAGGGTAGGTATGCTATTAATTATGAACATCATTGTAATATTGAATATAATGTGAAAATACAAGAAATCAGACATTTTTCAAGCATATTAATGGTAGTTTTAAAAACCCGTTGAATATTGAAAATAAGCTGCTGCCCAATTTTTTTAGGAATTTTTGAGCCCTTAATGTGACTTTGAAATTAAAAAAGTGTTTAAATTGTCCAAAAAAAATTTTTTTAGGATATTTTGAAAAATTCTAAAAATTTGATCTCATTATAGAAGATGTAAATATTAAATTAGCGGAATGTTTTTTTTTTTTACTGTAACTGCGGTTATTTTCCTATTTTCTATCATAAGTCCCTATCAGTTTTTGGAAAAGAGCAAAATTCGTTTCACTTTAGTTCACTCTAATTGCTCACGACTTGCAGTTAATTAACCCAGCAATAAAATTATTATTTTGTATCTCGTTTCACGAATGCAATTTGCGAACTAATAAATCCATGTAGTTCAGTTTTAAACGTCAATCAGTAACATTTCTCGACGTAAAGTGTGACATACCGCATTACGAATAGTTCTAACCCCGTGCAGGGCGGCAGAGAGGAAAAGTGGGCCCGGGGCAAACACAAGAAGATAGGGCCTCTATATTATTAAGGGGGTACTGGTCCCCGGGAAATTTTTTATGATTTTTAAAAAGCAATTTATCGGAGTTTTTGAATACTTTCAACTTTCATAAACAATAATGAACACTCCATTTTTTTGAGGAAAGCATTTATCTTATGTGAATGTTTTTAAGATATAATACAGCCATCGAGTTTTGAAAAATTGTTGCTTCACTTCACATCTAAAACATAAATAATAACAAAATCAATTCGGGCCCCATGTAAAATTCCGGGCCCGGGACAAAATGTCCTCTTTGTCCCCCCCTCTCTTTGGCCCTGACCCCGTGATGCTAATTTAATTACGTCAAATTCACTTTTTATGTTATCTCAGTGGTAGATATGTCCAATGTCCATTTCCTATGTCACATTATAAATGAAATATGAATAATACAATGAAACTTTTTGTATTGATTTCACTGCGTATTTTTGGATTCAACTTACGCAAAGGCTGAATATAACGTGAAGATATTTGTATCTCAACAAAATGGTTATAATTTTGATCACGAATGCGGATAATTTAAGAGTAACATGAATAATGAAAGGGTACTAGGGTCTATACGTCCTTAGCTCTGTTATGAAGGATTTTAATACTCAAATGTTATGATTTATTCGAGGAGATGTTTTGTTGGTTTAGCGTATAAATTTAACATTAGCTTGTACCTCATTTCAGCCCAGTAAGTTTTAATAGCGTGTAAGGTTAAATACAAATTACGCTTACTTAGCACTTTCCATGTTATTTTTTCATATTAAAAAAATTAAAACGAAAAACCGTGGTTCAAACTATTACACCTGAACGTTGACACGAAAACACAAATAAAACCTGTTTCATCCGTACGTTAACCTATTGATAATAACACTGAAAACAAGTAAGTATATTACTTATTACGTAAAAGTTACCTGGATACACGTGCGTTGAAGAGTCAACTAAAAAAATTTTTCAAAAAATAAATCTCTGGGTTTTAAAAAATTTCAAAAAATTACTTACCTACAAAAATAAAAAAACTAACTCGAATTTCTATCTCATCTCAAACGTTTGCATGTACTGTCGCAAAGACTGAGATCGCGTCTTCGTTCACTCGTGATAATTCAGCAAGGACGTCTACAATCGTTCTAGTAAGCCGAGTCGACGGTGATAATACTTAGCGCTCATTTAAACGAGGAACATGTGAACGTGTGATTTAACTAATGACGTATTCATGCAATACTCAATGGTACTATGACCTCGTGTCCAAAACCGCTTCTTTGATTGCTCTCCGAATTATCTGCATTATGAAATTCATTGCACTCCAGCCGCATAGATTCTCGGTAGGTTTCGATTTTGCAATAAACGCTACAGTCGAAAGAAAAGGCCACCCGTTGGTATTTGCGTGTTCTCAAGCACCAGATAACATTTTAACGTAATGCTTTTTGCTTATAGTCGTAACACTAATGTTCTCTTGTTGGCTTTTACTTGATTTCATTGTAGCAGATTTAAGGCGGATTTCATAATGTTGGTTTTTCTATATTTTTTAGCTGAGTTTTCAATGAAAATGATAGCTATTAAAGCCTACTTGATTTGGGAAGGAGATCGGCGTAGCACGGTGGTGTCTTTGAATCTTCGCGTTTCAGACCATTTGCAATTATCTGGGTTCATGTCCAACTTTATGGTATAGGTATTTATAAATATAAATATATGATATTATATATTTTTCTCTTACGAGTAGCGCCGGCGGGTACTCATGAAATTTACTTAAAATTTGTTGAAAGACTCTGCTTGAAAATGCAAAAAAGATACTTTTTTGTTTTTTCGATACACTTCAAAATGGCAGATCACTCAAATTTTGAGAGAAGCTGGAGAAGGAGCAAATAGCTCAAAATTTCTGTTTTTGATCTCATATGAAAAAGTAAATCGCGGATACTAACATATCCAAAATTCAGCTTTCTAAGTGAATTTAGAGGGAATGTTAGAGCAAAAACCGGATTTTTGTGGAAGTTTTGAGTCATGAAATTTCTTGAATCTTCCATATCTCCTCACTAAATCGATCTAGAAAGGTCAAACATTGTGTGTGGATCTAACTGGTGGCTAGAATATGATCTATTGAATTTGAGTCGAAATGGATTCAAAATGGCGAATGCCTTGGTACCTTTTTTCTATTTCCTTAATATTCTGATGAAATCTTTCATCCTATTCTTTCCTGGCGACTCCAAGGTTTTCTCAGAAACGTAATCAAGATGAAATTTTTGTACTCATATTGCACCTTGGCGTTTTATATTTCTTCAGTATGTGGATTACAAAAGTCTCATAAATCGAATCTTTTTTATTTCCAAGGAAATTGGTTATGACAAGTTTAAACGAATCTCAAGCTTCCATTTCAGGTGCTGTGAAAACACCTTCTTTTAATTTTGGGTCTGATAAATTTGGAAATAGCTCGCATAAATATTGAAAACATTCACCATCTTTTGGTAACGCTTTTACAAATTGTTTCATCAGGCTTAACATTATATGAAGGGGAGGAAGCAAAACATTTTTTGAATCTACAAGATTTTCTCTTTGAATATTTTTCACTCCAGATTCTAGGCTGGTTGTAGAGGGCGGTTTATTTTAACGTTATGTTGAGTTCTATTACGACTATCCCATCTGTGTAACCACTTTGTTGACCTAACAAAATATTACAAATCGCTTTCAAATCACCAGACAGCATCCATTCATGATTAGAATAATGGAGTTTGTCAAGGATTAATTTCATATTTTCATACAATGCTACGAGTTCGTACACTGCAAAACTTCACGAGGGAATATACTTAGCTTTTGTTTAATCTCCTAAAAAATCGCTAATTCATTTTTCTGAAGCCTTTTCAAAACGAAAATGGGATTTTCGATTTGATGAAATTGAAAGTTTCAAATTTAACCGTATTTCGAGAACTTTTAGGCAAAATTACGTGGTTGATTTGTGAGAAAACTGTAGATGATGGAATTTTCTCATAATTTTTGCTGTAATCAGTGCTAAAAATTCTATAAAAAATCACGCTTTAAATTTCAAACAACATTTCATGTGTCGACCTGTGTTATTATTATTTTATTTCTTCACTTTTAAGGTAGGAATATTAAGTCTAAGAAAGGGCTTAATTGGAAAAAACTAGTATCTTAGGTTGTTCAAGAAACTCATTAGTAACTTGAAAAACTCAAGAATCTCTTTTGAAAACCTCCCAGGGAGGGAAATTTTGTAGAATATGAAATATACAGTAGGGTGGGCCGAACTTTGACTTTTTTTGAAAAATGAAGAGGTATGCTAATGATTGCCAAATGATACCAAAAATACGTGATATAAATGTCAGCTCCTAAATTTCATTTTAAGATCTGTCAAACGGGCTCTAAATTTCAAAAGAAATCAAAAAATTAAAAATCGCCAAACTAATTTCTTTCCACTTCAATGCTATATGAACCATGTTAAGAACCCCTAAATATTGGAAAAAATTCGTCAGATACCTTTATTTAAGGGTATTTCGACTAAAAAATATTTTATCTCGCTTATGGTTAAAATTAGGTGATTTTTCATTAAAAATTTTTTTTTTTAAATTTTGTGATTTTCATCTCATTTAGGCAGAGTTTAAAATTGAGTTTGCTGGTTAAAAGTCAACCATTAGCACCTAAAAAAAAAGAAGCTCTTGGGGGGGTTAGACACCCAACCCCCCACCCTTAAAACCGGCTATAGGTAAAGGAATGAAGAGTGTCTGAAATAAAGATAAATTTATCACATACGGTACATAAATGTACTGAAGAATATAGCAGTGGTTCAATTTTCGCTCAAGTTCTTAATTTCCAATAATATTAATTTTCGAGATAAAAAAAAGAAATTTAGAAGTGGAATATCGACGTGGAAAATTCGGTATTACGTATTTATGAATCTGATAATGTAAAAAATATGATAAGATTTTTTTTTTCATTTGTCAAAAATTTCCATTATCAAACCTCAATGCGTTATAACTTAAAGTAATTTTTTAGACATTAATTCATGTAGATTTTTCTAATATAAAGGAATATTTTTGGAAATTGTGAGCAAAAAGAAAGTAAATGAATACCTTTTAATGTGTACCTTGAATCATTATAATGAAGACTTATCAAAAAGTGTTCATAATTGTTTTCATAGGTTTATGTTTGTTTGCAAAATATTTTTGAACATTTTTAAATTTTCAAATTTATGAACTTCGGCATCCTTTAAAGCATTTTGTTACTCAAAGTAAAGTGTGTTTAATATATCATCTCTAAGAAACTTAATGTAGTTTTCAAATCTGCTATTATTTTACTCGTACAATTCATATTCTTTAAGCTTTTGCAACGAAACCAAATTTTTGGAACAGTTATACCTCCCTATGAGACTTCAAGTTTTTTGGAGTTCTCACTGGATTCCTGAATTTATTCCTGCCAAAAAAAAACTTCCAGTTTTCTCGTAATTTTCTCAAGTAGGTATATAATTTCTCACTTTTCGATTAAAAGTAAACTTGAAACCTTACTTCTACTTCTTATTTGATTTTGATTTTAATTTTATAGAGTAATATCAAGCTACATATTTCTTTCTTTGAGCCTTTATCTTTTTGAGGGAAGAGCGGAGGATGTGACCAAATAAAAAATTTCAATCTGTAAATTATAAGACGAAAAAAAATAAAAATTTTTCTCCCTTTAAAGACCAATACGTTATCCCAATTTAATCCATTTAAGTATAGTTTTGTAGGCGGTTCAAATGTGTTCACAATTTTAAAAAATGCGGCGCCAAAAACTGTCAAAAAGTTTACCAATTTTTTCACTCGAATAGCCAAGAAGACGAATATGCGGAAATGAAAACGATTGAAAACCATTATAAAAAAAAATCGTCCTCGCAACTGCATTACAACGACCTACTGACATTGGGATATATCTGCAAAACAGTCGAAGCCGAAAAAAAATTCCCTCACTCGTTTGAAAAGCCCTATCAAAGGCCCAGCTATCGTAATAAAAATTACCATTAAAACCTGGCAACACTGAATCGGCTGAAAATTTTCCGTGCGCTTTTAAAAAGCTGCGAATTCTGTTACGGCAGTATCAAAATGAACATAAGCAGCGTTGGGTCTCCAGCGCAAGGCGCAGGATCTGGTGGTCGATTTTCCCATGCTTCCTCTCACGTCGCTGCTAGTCAACGTTTGCTTCAACTGAACCATGGTTACGATATCTTTACGTCGCCTGGGACGCCGTTAGGATTCAGAGATAAGAATCGTCTGATTCCAAGTAGGAAAAAGGAGGAAAAGGCAGCTGTGCAAAATCTCCAGAGACGTGTGGAGTTGGGCAAAATTCTACACTCCAGCGTAAACGAAGACTTCATGCGCGTAGTATACGGTAGGAAAATGACGCTGGAGAACGTGCCGCCGTTTTTGAAGAAAGTGAGTACTTTTTACGGGCTCGTTTTTATTTATTTTGTTAATATTGTATTTACAATCACCTTTACCGCAGTCACACCTGTGTGTTTTTCTACCCATCTAAATTACTCGCTTGGGTCGTGATTTGGTATGGTTTCGGTGAATTATTTCGTATTTTGGTTTGTATACCTATTTTATTTTTAATGCGCTCTTTGTTACCGGATATCGTGAGCGTTTTAACTGTTAAGCCAGATCGCCAGTTTATGGTTTAATTTCTTACTCTCTGTATTTACGACCGATTGAATTACCATCGGTGATAAAATTACGAAATAATTCGCCGAGTAAGAATTTTTTACATGTGGAGTAATCATATCACGTCGTAGTTCGGTATCAGAGCTTTACTAACATTGATTATGGTACTCTCTTATATTTTATATCCAGAAAATTACCGTTGAAATTAACATGTACCGAAAGATGTAATATCTAGTTTTATCATTATTCAGTTCTACTCCTTACCTATAGGATTGCGTTATAATATAATTATAGAGACCTAGAGACAACAAGTAAATATTAAATACGTGATTTAGAATATTTTTTCTCGGGTATGTTTGCATCCTATATTTTTTTTGGAACAACATAGCGATATTCAGATGACAATTTTAATGAATCTCAATTTAATATTCACTTGTTTCACAGTTTTAGACTCTACTTTGCACGGAAAGGCTCTTTTCAGAATTATTCATACAGAAATATTTTTCATGACTCGGGAATAGTCTCACAAACAACATACCAAAGGTACCCATTGTTAGGTGGGTAGCGTTTGCCCATCACAGGGCAAATTGAACTCTCAAAAAAGTATATTCCCATCATATCTCTACAGGGGTTAACTGTCCTAGAAAAATACCTCCATAGGATTTTATTCTAATCGCAATTTCCTACCAATTTTATAAAAAAGAAAATTTTGTTCGAGCTATGGTTTTGATTTGAACAAATTTCGAAAACTAAGGTAACAATACGCTTTAATTTGAAAACATCGAAAAACACACTTTTTTCGAAATATTTCTGGATATGTTGTTTCTTTTAATAGAAAATTGTGGAACACGATAATTAAAAGGAAGGGAAAGAAAACAAATAATTGCTTTGAGGTGACATGGCGTTTAAAAATTTCTGGAAGAATACGTTTCAAAGTAAAATTCTGCAAGTTAATGTATTACGAATTGAAATACGATTAACCGAAACTTTCGAAATGCTGTACCTTGAAAGCAATTTTTCGGCTTACATCGTTTCAAACACTTTCGAAAGAGCTTTTAAATGAGTTCACGAAATCTAAGAAGAAATTATTTGATTCCGAATTCTGGGGAAAAAGCGTTGAAAAACATGTACTTATTTTGGGCTTGAGCAGAAAGTGTAAGTTCCAAATTTTATCTTTTTTAACCAAAAAATATGAGTAGTATATATTACACCTGATCCTGACTCACATTTTTTTTTATTGCTCAACGCCTTTTTTCCGAATAATCA
This sequence comes from Phenacoccus solenopsis, assembly GCA_009761765.1. Classification (NCBI taxonomy): domain Eukaryota; kingdom Metazoa; phylum Arthropoda; class Insecta; order Hemiptera; family Pseudococcidae; genus Phenacoccus; species Phenacoccus solenopsis. Next base: position 30,920,449 of record CM019753.1, read on the forward strand.
TACTCTCCAGGAGCGCAATGTAAGAAATCACATTTGTGTTATATCTTCATCGAATATCTCATTTTTCAATCAATCAACACCTGTTTTTCAGATCAACGCTTTTTTCTTTGTAATTTGAAAATCTAGAAACCTCAATAACTTCTTTTTCAATCCTTCAATGCCTTCTTTTCAGTGATTTCATATTAGTAAAAACCCAAAATGAACCTTGATTAACACATCTTTCTCATTAATTTCATATCAATTTCAAAATACCAAAACTGCTCTTACATGAGCACTTGAACCTTGATCTTTTAAGTGGTCGATGATTCTCAATCTTGACATGATATTTAGGAAAAAAGGAAATTATCACAGCAGAAATAATAAATTTATAGCACAGAAAGGAAAAATACTTTTAAAAAATAAATAAACAAAACTGTCTTCTTTTCTCAGTTCGCAACTCATTTTCAACAAGAAATAAAATCTTTTCGATACTCGATTATTAACATGGGTTTTTTTTTTTTTTCACAATCCGGATACCAGAATTTCCAAACATGTTTTTTGGGTAGCATCAGTATATTGAAAATCATCTTCAAACACTTGTACTATTTCAGCAGTAGTAACTTTTTGTAATAATGGCAGGAAATGAATGTTTCTTGCGGTGACTACAAAAATGTCAGACCAATTGCGGCAAACTGGTTCCATGAGATCATTCTCCTGCGTAACATCTTACGTAGATTAATTACTCTACTATCACAATTGGGATTACGTCTAAGGATATACAGCCACTTCTCCTTGTGATAGTTATGAACTGTAGCCACATTTGCATTTGGAGGTGGCTGTGGTCGGAAATCAGGAGCAAATTGGTTTTCGTATCTCTCTATAGCTCCTCTTGCCTGTAATACACATTTCATTTTTCTAATCCACGGGATGAAGTTGTTCTGCAGGTTATTCTGAAATCAAACAGAAAACATTACATATTATTACATTTGTCAGATAAATAGAAGACAGATTAAAGCATGCACTAATCAATGTTAATAACCTAAGCTGAAAGAGGTAGAAAAATGATGATTCACTTACTAACTGTTCTTCAAGTTTCGCATTTTCGCGATTCAAATTTTCTACCTTCTTTCTTTCTTCATCATATAATGTTTTTTGTATAGGAATGTCTTGTTTCCTGCATAAGATAAATCTGGATTTTTTGGAATCCAATTCTTGTCAAAACTAAGAACATTACTTCTTCTCTTCAGAAATATCATCATCAATAATGGCTCTACTTAGAGTTTGTTGAATACCTAGATTATCCTCTATTCGTTTTACTCTTTGTTCAAGTTTATTGAATTCATTTATTGTTACAAATTGTCTTCCGATTCGTGGCATCTTAATTTATATATGAAAAATTTTTATAATTCTTTTAATTCTTGTAAAATCCTAACAACTTCATTTGTTAATGTAAGATTTGTATTTCCACTTGGTATTTCTCCGTATAAGACAACAAGTCTTTGAAGTAATTCATCCAGATTATCCCAATAAATATATTTGTCTCCTTTAAGATTTGCACTTAAATTTATATTTTTAATTTCATTTAAAATTTTAATTATATTTTCAGGATCTAAATTTCCATTTTGAACATTCATGTATACACCTACTAATTTACTTAATAAATCTATAGGATCAGGAAAAAGTCCACTTCCTTCAGTAGGTCCTTTTAATCTTAATATTCCTTTTTTCACTAAAATAGGTTTTTACAATATTATTATATTTATATCCTGTACTTGCTTTGACTTTTCTAGCATCAGGATCATTGTTATGTCTATAACTATTAGTGTTTGGTAATATTTCAGCATAATTTTCTTCATCAACACTGTCATAATGATTTGGTTGTTCTAGTGTTAACAGTTCCCATAAACCAGGAGTTCCTGTAAATTCTGTTCCATCTTTGAATATAATATTATCATCCTTAATCCAGACTGGTTGATTTCCTATAAATAAGTCATTATCTTCTACTCTGATTCCAAATGTTTTATCTGTCTTTATATCATCCTCGGTACATCGTAGGTACGCTCTAAGCATTACAACTGTCCGAGGAGCAGATCTAGGATCCCGTAAAAAGTTATTAATTAACTAAATTTTCTTTTAATGTGAAAAACTCAATCCATTATTTACTTTAAACCCATAAAAACGTGTTCGAAAGAATAAAATAAAATTCTTTTGTTGTTTGCTCGTGCTTCCCAAACAGTTGGTATTTATTGAACTCATTTCCTGCGCAAAAATACCCTCGTATATCTTCCAAAGGGGCAATTTTTATCGACAAAATTTAGAAAAAGTTACGCTCGTATTTTCTTCCTCTTCGTAGTAACATCTGTATGTGTGTGAACGTGCAGAAAATACGCTATCCGGCATTTTGAAAATATAGAAAGACGTTGAAATCAAGTACAATTTTCCTGTTTTATGATTAATAGCTTTAATAAATATAGAGATAGGTTTTGTTAAAAGTCTGAAAATCTGCCAAAAAAGGCTACAATGGGATTTGAAAATAGCTCGAAATAATTAATGGGTGTTTGCGTTAAATGAGATATTAATTCAAATGCTCGTCTTAAAAATGGATTATTATACGATGTTTTTAAAACGAAGAAAAAAAATTAATTAAATTCATAATACTTGAATAAAATGCCCCAGAGAGACTCAGAAATGAGTATGAATTTTGTAATTAATCAGTTCGAAGACCTTAATTATGTACTGAAAAAGTAGATAATATTGAACGCTTAGAGAACACTTCGAGTAGTTTCAGTTTTGATTTGTGCTGTGTATAGCATCCTAAATCAAAATACCTATTGTCCCCAACCCTAAGTTTTCTCGTTGAAGGGGAGAGGGCTCTTAAAAGATCAACATTTCGTATTTCATAGAGGCAGTGGGAACATTGACTGAGATAAAAATTCTGCAATGTTCCCAACTCCACCATTACTCCATGATGCCCTAGTTATCCACTTTCAAAGATGTGAAGTAAACATAATTGTTTACCAAAAGTGACCAGAAAAATGCAATTTTTGAGCACGTGCGTCAAGAGTACCAACCTAAATAACGTACTAAAATTTACTTTCTCTTAATTTCAGGTACGACCGCCAAAGAGAATAAAACCCCTTCTAAAACGCATTTTTGTTATCTGTCTCAGTAAATATGGTACCTACAAAAACGTGATTATGAACAAAATAAATTTAGGTACATTTAATTTTGAACAAAAAAAGCTTTGACAATTTCTTCGAAAAAATGCTTCTAAAAGTTAAATAAGCTGGAAGAGTGATTTCAAAGCCGAAGTCCAAAAACTCCTATTCTTTTATTTTTTGAACTTGGCGATTAAGCATGTTCATTTAAGTGTGATTTTCTTATTTATCTCGGTGAATGTGACGCATGGTGTGATACAACAACAACAGTTCTGTACAAAATGATCCAGCATCCCTCAGTATTGTTCTAAATAGTTGTTGGGTTTCCAAATTTGCTGTAGGCACTTCCAACATAAAAGGAACAACATAAAAAATTCCACCTCAATTGAAAGGCATTTTTTCCTCAACTCCATACCCTAAAGGATAGGTAAGAATTGTTTTCTCGCCCTCTAGTGCATCTTATGCGTAAAATGGATCAAGCCTTTTTCATAGGAAATTAAAAGTACATTCATTTCGTAGTAAACTTTTTTCTCATAAACGTCATATTCTCATCGCGAACATCATACTTTAATGAACAAGTTGAATCACGCTAGTTGGAAAAATGAATTTATAAAGGGGTTTTTTGATTTTAAGAAGCGTTATTCCATGAAAATAGTTGGGACTTCTTTTGTTCAAAATTAGAAATTGAATGATTTTGTTTATTATCATTTTTCCAGTAGGTACCATATTCACTGAGCTATATGCTAAAAACCCAATTAGGTGGACATTGCATACTTTTCATATCTGAGATACTCTTCATATCTATCTAAAAATTTACTTGCGAGTAAACAAGTTTAATACGAGTGAGCAATTTCGATATGTCGTGTTTCTTTCGTAGTACTTCGAATAATATGCATTTGAAATGTTCGAAGCGCTGAGTGAAGAGTACATTGAAACGAAAACAACTTTTTTTTTGAAAGCGTTTATTCAGAAGTTTTTTTTTTACCCTTACTCATCATTCTTCAAGGTCACACGTTCGTATCAAACTTTGTGCGTCGCTAAATTACGTAACTCGAATTTGATACGAGAGTAAACAACTTCACAAACTGCGAAATTCTCGAGTAGGTTTTTTATTTATTCGAATACCCTTTTCGCGAGAAATTAGCATTTCAACACGTACCATAAATGGTATAAATGTTTACGTCGTTAAGAAAAAATCTCACCTAAGATCATATTCAATTAATGCAAATTGTTCAACTCATTAACGCGCAAAAGGGGACTAATTATCGTAAATTTCATGCGAAACATAATATATTTTAACGAGATTGTACACGGTACATTTCGTTTTTGGAAATTATCACGAACGCATGTAGCAGGAAAACCTAGGGGGCTTGTTTCTTTAGTCGAATTAATTTTCGTTTTAATCGCGTGTTTACCCTTTAAGTTTCAGGTAATGACCTTTCTTATTTGTGTAGAATGAGATAAGAACGTCAAAATAATTTAAAAAATTCTACATTTAAAGCAGTCCGATCGATAGACTGAAATTTAGATAAATCTCGTGCCGCTGAATGGTTATTACTTGGTAACATGGGGCTAATATCAGAATTTCGTTTACACGTAATACGTAAAGCCACGACTCGTTTTCTAAATCTGTGCGGATTAGCATCCGTGATTTTACGCAGAACCACGGTCAAGGTTAATGAATATAACTCCTGATAACGTTTCCGGATCGCAGTAGAACTTTTTTAACCAGCAATGTCGTTTATTCGCGAATTCTATTTTCTTAAACGGAACCCTAAACGTTGATCTGTATCGTGAAAATTTATTGGTTCTAGCGTTCTAGATTCTGATACCTACTTTGCATGTATTAGTCACCGAAATCTAGGGTATAAAGGTTACAGCCCAAGGTGAAAATTTAACGTGAATTTCCAAAATACCAGTGTTGAAATGCATTTCTATGGTGGGCCGATAGATTTATTTATTTAATTTAATCCTATAATCAGCTTTCAATATTGAGCGATGACGCGTGAAAATTGCATTATCGCACGCCTTTTCCCTATGAACTTCGTAACTTTGGTAATTTTATATTACGTAATTTCCGATTTAGGTTCTTTCATAAAGTGTAGGATCTTGTCGTGTTTACTTTTCTCGCCTGTTCGTATATGCGTGGGTATTGTTGAAATGTTATGAAAGCTAAATTAAATCGCGAACAACAGCGTTCAAAAGCTATTATAATTTTTAAATAAAGGATTCCATTCGGAAATGAAATCTGCATTTTGAAAGAACCCTCGGGGTAATTTTCTCTCGTTCATTTTCTATTGTATGTATTCAAAGCCGAGTACCCATTATCTGAAGATTCTTTAATTATATTCATGCCTTTCTTATTAGGTAAATTTTGCTCAGTTTGTTTAACGAAAGCCCTCTGGTTCTTTACTTTATTATCATAACAAACAAAAAATTGATTCGAAATACCTACCTTCAAGATTTTTTTATTCCTGTTTTCATCGTTCAAAGGAATTCCTCAAAAGTCGAATTAATTTTTTATCATTACGAGTATTTGTTAATTTTCTGCAATTTTTTGTTTAGAGTAAGTATTGCGTAGCGAAAGCGAACATTGTTGGTTGATATTCCTTTCTAGAACCTAGATAAAGTGTCTTTATGGTATTTCAACCATGTTCCATTAATACCCTTTTCAGTGATAATAATTTTCTCCTCATAACTTACCATTTATCGTGTAACCCTTGGAATGTTGAAAGTTTCGTGGAAATTTGGTAGAAGGTAGAAAGCAAACGCTACGTTGATACGTTCTTTTGTTTTAAAGATACTTACACGTAACACATTACATAAATGTAATGTCGTGATAAAAATTGTTTTTGTGAGCCATTTCATTTGATTACTCTGCCTCTAAAATTCTCTACTAATTTAATTTATATCGGTTGAGCTTAGTTTCATTGAAACATGTACTTGAAGACTTTACGAGTGAAAATTATTGCAGGTTGTCAGTAATAGAACTATTCATTACGTATACGATGAAGATTGTCAAGAAGATATTCACGATAATGAGTTCATACGGGAAGCTCTGCTATGGCATAATATTTACCGGAGACATCATAATTCTCCACCTTTGAAATTAAGCACTCAGGTAGAATACTCATATGTTCTTAATTTGTTATAAAATTCAATGCTTCAAAAAAAGTTATAGATTGAATCAATTTTCAAAAAACAATTGGATTGCTATTAAATTGAGCTTCTCGCCACATCAAATTTATTATAATTAATAAAATGAATTTCTTTAGTTATGTGGTAAAGCTCAAGCATGGGCCAATCATTTAGCCCATACCAATACGTTCCTATATGAAAATGACAAATCAGTTGGACAAAACATCTTTTGTAGATTGACTTCCGATGCTCAAGTCGAAGTTTCAGGTATTGAATATTCATTTTCACTTTTTGAATGGTATCTTGAAAGAGTAAATAAAACGTTTAAAAACCGTAAGCAGTTATACTACGTTGTTGTATTACTGGAGCTGAGCTTTTAATGAAAGAGTGTTGAAGCTAATAGATGGAACTGCTATTTTCTTTACAGTTTATGCCTATACCCAGTATTGAGACCAGAAACCTCTGCCTATACCCTATAATAAGTTTAATTTGGGGTACGTAGTATTTTTTGTCTATAGAAATGATATATGAGCTTATGATTACTAAATTTGAGCTATTTGAGGTCCCTCAAACATTTTTCAAATAATTGATTTGCTATTTTAGACTTATTTCGACCTAATAAACTTGAGGGGTCTTACTGTAATGTTAAACAAATTTCATATTCGAAATTTTAGCATTAATATTTTTGGAGGGATGTATGGGTAATTCAAGGAATTTCTCAACTCGATTTCTTTTTAAAAATCTTTTTTCACTCCAGTCCTCCCTCCCCCGGTCCTCCAATTCACTTAGGGAGCCGAAATTGGTTGAACTTTAATTCACCCTCTCACACCTTGAATACAATAACCCCTCTTCCTCCTCTTCAACATCACTTGTGAAGTTAGATTTGGAATATAGCATACTTTTTTCTCTAGTAGTCATATAAAAACCCATGTTTATCAAATTTGAGCTATTTGAGGCTCCTCTCAAGCCGTTCTGAAATTTCGGCCTACGCCATTTTGTATCATTTTCAACCCAAATTGAAAAAGTTGTATTATAGTTCTTAACAAACTCTATATACGAAGTTTCAACTATCTAAGCGAATTTATTTGGTAAAGAGATATAGAAAATTCTAGAAATTTCACCATTCTAAATTTTCTTCGAATTTATTTAGGAAGCTGAAATTTACTTGGATTGATGTCCTTATTTGACTTTCTCACTTGAGGGTACGATTAAGAAAAGAAATTTGAATGAACCGCTGTTTGAAAGGAATCGGAAATCTAAGAAAACTAAATACTTTTGAGTATTCTTTGTTGATCTAATCTGTAAATTTTCATTGGAGATGGGTCATAAAATATTTGGTACTTGGTTACTTACTAGTTACTACTCATACATAGATGTCGTAATGGACATTGGCCAATCAGTTATTCATGATTTAAAAAGTTCCGCTTTCCTGCAACCCTTTTTCACGAATTAGATAGGCTGTAGCCTGTAATAACTTCCTTTATTTTCATTAAAAACTTAGCTAGCTGTGAGTAAGTATCTTAAAATCGAGTATCGATACTTATGATTGTAAAGTTTTTTGAATACATAAAAAATGAACTTTTCAACATCCATAGGTATAGTTCGTAATACGTACTATTTCCGAACTAAAAACCTACTCTCACTTCTTGTTCACGTTATCAAACTCCAAATAGGTATTCCTCGAGTAACAAATGCGTAAGAAACCGGAAATTGAGAAACTTTTTCAATTTCTAACCAGCATACAAGAAAGGATCTTTTAATTGCACAATTACGTACACGTATTTTCCATTTCCTCTATCGTTACGTGTATCTAACCTTCTAACTTTCATGGAACCATAAAGAGTTTAAACTTTACTTTTCAAGTTTTGTTTTGAAAATCTCACGAAAAATATCTTATTTGAGGTTTAAGTGCCAGTTATTCTGTAATATTCACTAAAATGTTTTTAAAACTGATACGTTCAATTTTAAGAATATTTTTTACGTCTCAGATTATTCAAGATTTTAATTTTCTTCTAAGATACGCATAAAGTACCTACTTACTTACTGAGGAATTGAAATGTACGAGCTGTTAAGATTACACACAACCTCCCAAGACAATTTATGCTCGTATTTCAGCTTCTGTTTGACACCTGCTTATAATCCTAGGAGCTTTTAGACATTCGACGTTCGTGTAAGAGTGAATACTATTTCGTTTGTCTTTGACGAAATAAGATTTATCTTACGATACCCGAGCCTTATAACATTTCGTGTTCACGAAAGGCTGAAGTAAGGTAGGTATAATTATAGATTTCTATTTCATTTGAATACCTACCTGTTTCCTCTAAAGCTCTAACCCGTTTTCGAAATAACACGGCACGAACAATATTTCGAACAAGTAAAAGCGAAAAAATATAATTTTTTTTATGTTCATTTTTTAAAGGGAAGTAAAATAAATTCAGTCGGAATAATAATATGAATTCTAATCATAGTTATTCGCGTATTTCGTGAGATCGAGAACTGAGGTATCTATATACGATATATACTTGAGCAAAGTAAACATAAAATCGCAATGAATTTTCATGAATTTTTGAAATTCCATTTTGACATGCTCTATCTTCACATTACGAGGTGAACATGCAAACAATAATAGTTATCCAGTATTCATATCAGCGTACCTAATTTTTAAATGTAGAAATGCAAGCGCTGCATACTCTTCAAAATTACTCGACGGTAAACCCACACGATGTTTCACAAATTCGAAAACAGAACTACAGGGAATGATTTATCGTCTGAGAAAATACATTTTATTAAAATAATTTTTTCCACTTTAGTTTCCTATAATTGATTTTTATGTACACCCAGCCGATTTTCGTATATGCATGTACTATGAAAACACAATCTAACTATAATCTATTTTGGGTTTTTTCGAATTCCACCTTTACGCTTGAATGATAAAAATTTTGTTTTTAAATTTCCATCATTTTTTCCGTTCGCGTTGCTATCTAAAGACCCAAAACGGATATAATATATCGAAGTACGATTCCCAATCAATCATACATAGCTCGTATATCATTTCGGTAAGTTGGACATTTTTTGAAATACAAATTGATTGTGTGGTCGTACGGGTCGTACATTTAACGAAGATATTATTGGTCCAATATCATTCCATTTTTTACCCCTATCTTTCAAAGGAAAAAGTACCTTTTTCTCTTGTCATCATGATGCTTTTCTGAAATGAAATACTATTTCATTCTTAATCCATTAGTGTTGGTTGTGTTTTCACAACGTGACATGACAACCTCATTTTCACAATGAAAAATAATTCATGTGCTCGTTATCGGCGTGTCTCTTTTTGGGATTATATAAAGGAAGCTGTGAGGTTTTGTTATCTAACATCGACGATTTTATGCGAAGGAAGGAAATTTGTTAGAAGTAATTTTAGCCCTATTTCTTAAAGTGCTTCTTCCGAAGGAAGCACGTAATAAACGAGAAAAATGATCGAAGACGAATATGGTCTGAAAAGAAACCAAATTAGAATTAACTTTTATCTGCTGCTGATATATATAGTTTTCTTTTAATTTTACGTAATACTTGGCTAGATACTTTTTTTTTATTAATTACCTCCTTAAATTTTTCAGCTCAGGAAATCGTGTCTTACTGGTACAGCTGTTACCGAAATTACACGTTTAGTAAGGAACCGGATACATTGCATATAAATATTAATGCAGGTAAGTAAACAGTTAAACACCCAACGCTTACGAATGAATAATTATAATTACCCAGATTATATGTACTTATTCACCCATTTTTACAGGTAACTTTACTCAATTGGTATGGAGAAGCACACGATATTTCGGTATTGGCAGAGCTCGCAGTAGAGCTGGAAAAATTCTGGTTGTAGCTAACTACCAACCGGCAGGAAATATCAGCGGATTATTCAAAGAAAACGTGTTACCATTGTCAGTGAATAAAGAATTCATGTAGTATATATTTTCAGCTCGCATAGTCTTGAGGCCTAATTTCAAATTCCATTCCTTATTGATGAAACTCTGTGTTCATAAATTTCCATACTTATGTTATTCTGCTTCGAAGGTGTATTTATCGCTATTTTCATTGAATTTTTGTCTTTCAGTATACGTATTAGTCCATTTTGCCTTCCATATGTCAATCGAAGAAAGGTACTATGTACTTCCTTTATTTTAATGAATAATTTTGTAATTATTTTTCCTTCTTATTTGCATTATACCTATTTATTAGAATATTTTTAAAGACTTTTTCCTTGTCATTATTTTTAGATCTTTTTAGCCTAAGTACTTTGGGTATTTTTTCTTGATTTTTATTTTAAATTGTGAAACTAAATGCTCAATTTGCTTAAGCGTATTTACTTTTAATCATTCATTCGCTCCTTTTCCTTTATTTTCTAAATTTGTAATTAAATGTTTTTAAACTAGCATTTTATTTGTGTTTTTCGTTTGACGTGAAAAAAAAAAATGAAATGAATTAGATACTTGTTCGATTAATATCGAAATCGAGCAGGTTAGAAACTAAACTGTTTATTCATGTAACTAAGGCCCAAGGCCCATCGTTACAACTTCATTCCGCCCATAATTCCAGTACTAGGTGAAAATTTCATGGGGAAATTTGAATTACTCATGTTATGGGGTTAGCTTGGTGTTCTTTTTCAAAATATGACATCAACGCAGGATCAATTCTAGATCGGGTGATATCTCAGGCATCTAATGAAGATGACTGTTTACTATATCGTTTGGCGAATTACAAAAAAGGTGGCGAAATAATCGATGCTTATAATACAGGAGGTCAAGCAGAAGTAGAGAAATTCATTCGAGAACAATTTTCCGTATTTATGTACAACGATGGTAAAGGTCAAATAATCAATCGATCTGAATACCTGAGATGGAGATTTCGCAATCAACACCAGGTAATTCGTTCAACGTATTTAACACGCCTCTTTATATCAACGGAAAATTATTTTGTTATAAATCAAATTATCAGGTTATTCTACCTATCGAAGCTTGCTTGAGTCGTCATGATCCTCTTGGGAAGTGGAATGATCACGAGGCTTGCTGGCAAATGCAGTATCGAGGTTCACTCGGCGAAACTTTATTACACGTTTTGATTATTTGTGATACAAAAACGCATACGAAATTGGCTCGACTATTGTTGAAGTGTTTTCCAAGATTATCTATAGATTGTGTAGAAGGGGAAGAGTATCTTGGTGGGTTTTAAATTATTCATTCATGATCTTTTATATGGTTTCTTCTATTTATATATTCAAAAATTCTTAGGAGCCAGCGCTTTACATTTAGCAATTGCATATAACAATAACGAATTAGTACAAGAGCTCATCGAGGCGGGAGCTAATGTTAATCAAAGGGCTATAGGTGGGAATCTATAAACTGTCTTTACTTTGCCTTCTTTTTTTTTCCAAGCTCATACATTTAATTATCCAGGCAGCTTTTTCTTACCAAGAGATCAACAACGAAGACATCCATCACGACATACAGACTACGAAGGTCTTGCTTACATGGGAGAGTTCCCTTTATCTTGGTCAGCATGCTGTGCTAACGAAAGTGTTTATAATTTATTATTAGATAACGGAGCTAATCCAGACATGCAAGATTCTTTCGGTAACATGATTCTGCATATGGTAGTTGTTGGAGATAAATTAGTAAGTTTCAAAACGTGAGGCATTTACACTATTCGGAATTCATTTACCTGGTTGTGCTATTTTAGGATATGTTTGGGTATGCATTACGTCACCCCAAAGTACCGGCGAGTAATGGTATACAAAATCACGCCGGCTTAACTCCACTAACTTTGGCTTGCAAGTTGGGTCGAGCTTCCGTATTTCGAGAGATGTTAGAATTGAGTGCTCGCGAATTCTGGAGATACAGCAATATCACTTGCTCTGCATATCCATTAAATGCCCTCGATACGTTGTTACCTGATGGAAGAACGAGTAATAATTTGTTACGAAATTTTTCAAAATTTTATAGGTTTTTTTTTGGATCATCTATCATGGATGGCAACTTATACATTGTTCAGTGCTCTAGCAATATCTTGAAAAAAAAATCATGTTGCTCACTAACACCTTGTATATTTGCATATTGCATTTCGCCTAAACACACACACAAAAAAATAGTAAATAATAATTTGTTTGAAATTTTTCAATGTTTAGTATTAAACATTTTTTTATTTAAAATTTTTTCTCGAAAACTTGACAATATTTTTTTGGCAACAATGATGACTAAAATTTTAACATTTTTTTATTTTTTTATTTATAGTACAAGGAAGGGCTCTTTCTCCTTTCCACTCGTAAATTTTACAGTAATTAACACGAGCAACACCGTGAAAAAACGCAAGTTGCTTCCTCTTTCATCTGTTTAATCATTTGAAAACAATACGATCTTGAAATTTCAATTCACTACAAAATACTTAATCTTTCAAAACCCTTTTGTCAGACTGGAATTCAGCGTTATTTATTATTCTCAACGGTACCAAAGAAGAACATCTGGATATGTTAGATGGAGGTATTATTCAACGCCTTTTAGAAGAGAAATGGAAAACCTTCGCTAGGGTAAAATAAACATACTGTGGAATTTGGAAAAATGCCAATAACACATTCAAACCGTTATTTCCTTCTTATGGGAAAACATTTTCAATTTTTTTTTTTCAGAGGCAGTTTCTTAAAAGATTAGCGATCTTATTCTTACATCTTTTCATGCTAAGTATGGCCATATACTTACGACCAACTGATCCAAATGAGTCATTACTTGGTGGAATGGAATGGCATGATATAGCCAGGTATTCATTCGAAATAGGGACAGTATGTGGTGTTCTGTCTTACATTATTATTCAACAAGGAGGCGAAATGTTGAATCAAGGAGCTTGCAGTTTTATCAAACAATTGGTGAGCATTTTTGATGGGAAATTCTTTCACGATTTTAATCCACAAAATAATTTTACCTTCGAGTCATTTCAAATTTCAGCCCAACGAGCCAGCTAAAACAATTTTTTTAATATCCAATATTTTAATCCTGGCTTGCATTCCATTTCGGTTAGTTGGTGATAAACAAACGGAAGAAGCTATTTTGGTGTTCGCTGTTCCAGGATCATGGTTTTTATTGATGTTTTTCGCTGGGTAAAAAAATTTGTAAGGGATTAAAAATATTAATTAGGGATACCTGCACCTACATAATAATTTTTCGACTTTTCAGGGCTGTTCGACTTACCGGTCCATTTGTGACGATGGTTTATCTAATGATAACTGGTGACATGTTGACATTCGGTATAATTTACTCAATAATTTTATTTGGATTTTCTCAATCATTTTACTTTCTATACAAAGGATCTCCAGGAGTAAGCAGTTCTTTATACAGCTCTTATCCTTCGACATGGATGGCTTTGTTCCAAATCACTTTGGGAGATTATACGGTAAGTGTAAATGCATAAATTATGCGAATTTTATGCTTCATTTATTTTCATTATTCTGGGTAATATTTTTAGTACGCCGAATTAAGCTACACCATTTATCCTGCCTTGAGTAAAGCGGTTTTCACCATGTTCATGATACTTGTGCCAATTCTCCTATTGAACATGTTGATCGCTATGATGGGTAATACATACGCTCACGTTATTGAACAAAGTGAGAAAGAATGGATGAAACAAGTATGTAAAAATTTCTCTATCCTTCTATTTGCCCATTTCCATTTTCTACACAGTAATTTTTTTCAAGTGGGCTAAAATTGTAGTAGCTTGGAAAGAGCTGTTAATCAAAAAGATGCTCAGCGATATTTACAAGAATACAGTATAAAATTAGGGCCAGGAGACGATCCCAGCACTGAACAAAGAGGCGTTATGGTAATTAAAAGCAAAAGTAAAACTAGAGCTAAACAAAGAAAAGGAGCTGTTGCGAACTGGAAAGTCGGTAACATAAGTTTAAAGTTTATTTTAATCAACTCATAATTACAAACGTATTAATTTTCACTTCAGAGAGTCGGTAAGGTTACAATTAACGCGTTAAGGAAACGTGGAATGACGGGTGAACAACTACGACGTGTGATGTGGGGACGCGAATCTATCTCAACTCCAGTTAAGAACGCTTTGTACGACGTAACTTTGAATTTTCACTGTAGTTCATTAGCGAGGATACCGAAATATTCAAAATAAAAATTTTCAGGAGCAAAACAAATACTTTAGATAAAACGAATGAAGTGGGCAATTCAGCCTCAGCATTTTCTGGTGCGCTGACAGCTGCTCTCGATGTCATGGCATTTTCACACGATATCGATCTAACTGGTAAAAATAAATCAGATAGTAGAAAATTCAGTAAAGAAAGTCGTGCAATGTCGCAAAATATTTCAGGTAAATTTTATTCTATAGATAGTTTTTTGAACACTGTAATTCAAAAATGATGTTATTTCTACTTCAAGGTTCTTCTCCAGATATCAGCGATGACCCCTTCAGACAACTTGTACTCATAGCTGATGATCCAAAAGCTAAAGAGAAAGAATTATCCAACCTTGCCGCTGCGGCTGCAGCTTACGTGGAAATAACGGTTAATTTAAATTTTCATTTTCTATTTTTGAAGAATAATTACTTCATTATTCAATTATGACTTGGGTAGCAGGTGAAAGCTGCTGAACCAAAATCCAGCCAACCATCTTTGTCAACGAGTTCATCCATCAAACAAGAACAATGTTTGATACTTTTGGAGGAAAGCGATAGTGATAGCTTCGATAAGGGTACTTTTTTATTTTTTTCACTTTATTATTTCAATTTAAATGAAGAATCTGAAGCTTTCGGTTTCTTTTTAGAATATCCATTACTAGGACAACAATCCAGAGCCAGACGAGTTCGTTCAGCTCATATTCGAAATGCGAGAAAAGGAAGTATGGCTTCTTCTACTGACATGCGAAAATTATATCCATCTAATTTCCCAGACATGGAAACCAGCTCTAATACATCGTCTTTGGAATGTGGTGCCTGCGCTGATGACCCACCACCATATAACGGATCAAATTATAATCAGAGCACATCCTCTGAACATGCCGCTTTATTTCAAAAAAATAAACGTGCAAAGCAACGCCCGAAAACTGCGAAGGTTAACAGGTAACGTTCAAATGTTACCGATGTCACATCACAGATATCGATAGGCTTCTATTAAATTGTGTTTTTACAGGGTAGCACCATCTCCGAATGTACCACATAGAAGTGGTTCAGCTCTACCCATTCAGAAAAAAAGAATGGAATCGCCTCCGGATCCCTCAACACCTTGGTGCACTAAAGGGATAACTAGTATGAATACTATTTTGGCTTGGGATCAAAGTGATCAAGAGAGTTTTTGAACATATTCATTTAAAGAAGAACAAGAGACTACAATAATCTTTGGTTGATGATAAAATTTATAAAATAAATTCACCTTAAAAATGTTTATTTTAATGAAAGATATAAAAAAGGTAACACAGATTTATATTACTTTAATAACAAGGACCTTCATCCAGATCATCATCTTCGTCCAGATATCCTTCTCCGTTATCGAAATAATTCGTATTATAATCACCATCGTCTAGCTCTTCGTCATCAAATTCTTCCTCCTCTTCATCATCATGCGTTTCTTCGGTTTCTTTTTTAACAGCAACTTCTTCTTTGATTGGGACATCTTCTTCGAGTACATCATTTTTCTCTTTTTCTTCCAATTTATCCAACCTATGATAAAATATGATTCAATATTACGTTTCATTTATGAAAAATCATTATTATATTGCAGTTGAAGATACATACCATGAGGATAAATTAACTGAAGATAATTTACTTTTTCTGAAATTATTCAAAATTTCATTGTAATCTTTCGATTTTTTCTTGTTAACTGGACGTAATTCTAACGGAAAATAGTCCCAATTGAAATTCAAAGAAGTCTTTTTCACGACTGTAGCTTCACCTTGTGACGAAAATAGCTTTGAATTTTCATCATCGAGCCTCAAGTAATAATTAGAGCACTGAAAATACGACGATATTTGATTTTTGATAGCAATTTGTTCGTCGTATTCTTTATCGTGAGACAAAGCTGCTGGAAAATGGTCCAGTCCTGGATAAGGTGTTGATGAAATTTGTGCCGTTGGTACTTTTTCAGTTGAACTCAAATTATGCTGTTCAGCACCAGGAAATGGCTTTGGTCTACCGAATGCACCGCCACGACCTCTCCCTCTTCCACGACTAGCCATATTAATTTTTCTCGGTTTCTTTTTCTTCTATTCTATTCTTCTCTTCTTCGTTTTCATCAACGAACTGATCCTGAAAGACAGAATAAGATTAAACGAAACTCACACGCAAGATTTATACGGAAAAAAGAGAAACACTATAAAAGAAAAAACACATCATTAAAACACAAATTGTTTCAAAAGAATGTTAGCTTCGGTACACGAAATAAGATATATAATTTAATTACTTGATCGTAGATAACTTTTATGACTAAAGAACAACTAGGACAAGTGGCTACATCTGATCCAGCTTTCAATTCTTCCTGCGAAATAACAACCACAAGTTAGAGAAGTGATAAGAAATAAAAAGATTTCGATCGTACAGCATATATACATTTTAGGGTAAGTATAAAATGGGCCTAACAACTTTTTATTCAAATTCAAATGCATTTGCGGGCTTCAGCTTAGCAAGAATCAATTTTTGAACACAGAAACAAAATACGAAATGAAAAGTTGGAGACATGAATATACACATGTATGAGAATGTACAAACCTTGGTGATTTGAAACCGATCACCACACGGACATGGATAGTAATAAGTTTCGTCTTCTTCGTCGTATTCAAAGTCTTCAATCTCTACTTCGTCGTGATAAATCGACATCTGGATTGAAATAAATTTAAAAATTTACAAAAAAATTTACACGTTTCGAGAAGAATTCGTAAAATTTAAAATTCACATCTCAACGTACACATGTAAGTACCACTCAAATTTCAAATTCATGCGGTGATTCTGTAATCATAATTATTATCAACGTATCAACTACCATGTGCTACAAAGGAAAGGTTGTTGTTTAATGTTTACCGTCTTGTGTAGTGAAAAAAAATCATTTCATTTCATCAGTATCGTGAATTTATACCTGAATTTGGTAAAAACTAATTAATTTTTGCATTTTCATGTTAATGTTGAGTAAATTATACAAAAATTTTTATCTAAAGCGTAAATTTTCTGATAAAAAATGTAAAACTTTATTTAATTTTGAATACACCTAACCACGACAATCAATCTATCAATAAATATATATTTTCAACAGTGTATCACAATGTATCCTATTTATATCTAAAATATGTTTTTCAAGAATGAATAAGAAAACGGTGGAATTATTTGATCATTATTATACTTTACATTTATATTAAAAGCATTAAAAATAGTTTTAAAATCTAAATATTCGATATTTTTTTCAATTTTTGAACGTGTTGAAAAAAAATAAGTGGGTGTTTTATTTGTTGATCAACAAACGATGTTGTTACATCTTCCGATCACGGAGTAAAAATGGCGTTTTCTACACGGAAAACGTTCTGTGGATTTTTTAATCTGGACCCGGTGAAGAATTAATTTATTTTCGCGGTATTCTGATTTAAAATTGAATTTTTATTTTACTATTTTAAAATTTATTTTTAAACGCGAATCTACTTCGTTTTTATTATTTAATTCGTGAAGTAATGAATTCTTCCACTCTGAAGAGGAAGAAACCCAAAGTAAGACAACTATATACCTGTTCAAATATGACGCTATTTAAATAGTGATAACATCTTACTAAAGCATGAAATATTTTCAATTTTCATGTTCCAACATTTCATTGTTAATTTTTATGCTCATACAGATGGTCAAACTCAAATGTCCTGAGTTTTCCTTAATATTTTCGCACAGCATGTCATATTGACTTAAACGTTTAAAATCGGAAATTTTTTATAAATATCAATTTTTGTTTTCACCTTCAGATGGATATCGATGAAGACGATGTTATTATAATTGACGAAGGAGATTCTACATCATCCGAGCAAACTCCTGAGAAACCACGAAATGATCGAAAAATCTTGAACGTTCAAAGTTCAACCGAAAAACAAACTCCAGAAGAACCATCTTTAGTATTTACTGGTGATGAGAGTGGAAAATCGGAAAAAGAAGAAATCGAAGACGATACTGGTTTGGATTCGGAACAAGATGACCCTACTGGTTAGTGAAGATTTACTAAAAATTAAAATTCTCTACCGATTCTAGTTCTTAAATAAATTATTGGCATGGAAATATTACAGGTTTAGAAGGAGCAGCTTTTCAAAGCCGACTTCCATACGACAAATTGACAGCTACAGAAGCCCAATGTTTTCCTGATATTTCTAACGCACCTCCGCAAGTGCAAAAATTATTCTTACACGTTAGAAATCGCTTAGTAAGTTCTCAATTGATTATAAAACATTTCTTCAGTCATTGTTGTCAAAAAAAAATTTACAAATCATTTTTTTTCAGCTTCAATTGTGGTTAGATAACCCAAAAGTACAGCTTGTGGTTGACAAAGCGGTACAATTAATTGAACCACCTTTCAATAGCGATTTAGGTTTGGTACGTCGAGTTCATGCATTTTTGGAACGTCATGGTTACATAAATTTTGGCATATTTAAAAAAACTAAGGTATTTTTCATTTTGCTATCTATCTTTCCTCCATTCCCAACTCCGAACTCATTCATAATAATTTCAGCGTTTAACGGAGAAAAAAGTTGGAAAAGTAATCGTAATAGGAGCCGGTATTGCTGGCTTGGCAGCTGCTCAACAAATGCAATATTTTGGAATGGATGTTATTGTTTTGGAAGCAAGAGTAATGCATTTTTCCTAGAATTTTTTTTTTTTTTTTTTTTTTTTTTGTTTTAACCAAGTAATTCTTCATCTGAATAATAGGACCGAGTAGGAGGACGTATAGCTACATTTAGAAAGGGTAGCTACATAGCGGATTTGGGAGCGATGGTTTTAACTGGTCTCGGTGGTAATCCAATTAATATCTTAGCTAAGCAAATTAACACAAAATTATATAAAGTTCGACCAAAATGCCCTCTTTACGAAACTAGCGCCGGATTTGGTGTTGCTCAGGTACCGTCATAATATTTTACTTACTATTATTATGCTTTGAAACTATTTTAATTTGATGATTTGATCAACATGTCAGCAAGTCGCAAAAGATAAAGATGAAATGGTGGAAAAAGAATTCAATCGCCTCTTGGAAGCCACCAGTTATTTATCTCATCATTTAGATTTAAATTACTGTAATGGTGAGCCCGTTTCGTTGGGTCAGGCTCTTGAATGGGTCATCAAGTATGTTTTTTTTCCTTATATAATGAAATTCATACTAATTGTTTACTCATTGATATATTTCATATATTTTGTTTAGTTTACAAGAGAAGCATGTTAAAGAGAAGCAAGTGCAGCACTGGAAAACGTTTATTAGCTTGCAGGAAAAATTGAAGAGTAATCAAGCTGAGGTGATTAATGCGTTTTCGTGATACTTTTTCTTACATTTCAATCTCATTGAATAAAGTAAATCTTTTAGATGATCGATATTCAAAATTCTCTGGAAAAATTGGCTAAACAATATAACCAGTTGATGGAAAACAAAAATAGAAATATTACTCAGGAGTTTGCGGTTCGGTGTAAACAAAGAGAAATTAAAATTCTTTGTGATGTAAGTAAATACTTCAATATTTTCGTTTTTTTCATTCTTGATCTAAAAATGATCGTCTATGTTTCAATATTGTTGCCCCTTCGTTGAAGGGAGAGTGGGTTATCAATAAAAGTAAATGAATTATCATGTTATTTTTTTATTTCAAGGCTTGGGACCAACTGAAGAAAGAAGAAGAAGAAATAGATGCGAAGCTTAACGATTTGGAAGCTTCGCCACCTAGGTAATTAACGTGGAAATTATTTACTTCGTTCTTAGTGATGGGATGAAAATATTCTCAATCATGAATAATCGAGAATATTTTCGAAAATTTAAGAATACTCCCTTACCCGAAGAATATTCTACAAGAATTCAATAATAGTTCAATTTTACGTACACATAATATGTTTCTTAATTATTCATACGAAGTGTCCGGATTTATATGCACTTAAACCCTTGAAAATCTATATTTATAAGTATGAAATATGCATTTATATTGGGAAAATATGCTCTGAAAGTGACCTGAATATGTTTCGAAAATACGAAAATTACCATAAATTCGTGTTATTTCATTCGTTAAAAAAATTAAAAAACAAATGGAAATATGTTTGATCATATACAGCGAAGTATTATTGTATCGATGAAACTACGCTTTATACCTTACAAGATATGAATGAGATTTTTTTTTTAATAATTAATTTCCCTTAAACACAGTTTTGTTATGAAGCGAAATCTGGTATATTTGTTGTTGTTGTTGTTGTTTTTTAATTTTAAATTGGAAAGTAAATCATTTATTATTATAGGGAAAATATTAAAATATGCTAAATAATGTAGTAAAAGACATAAATAAAGCTGGTATGCTACCAAAAATTGGCCAAAAACTTTATATTGTTGGAATCACGAGTTCATAAGTCGGAAATGATCTGATGTGTTTAGAAAAAAGTAATGAACATTTGGTAGAGAATTCACTCCCTATTTATTAGCTACTCTTTACGAAATTTTGAAATTTAAAAGAAATACATTTAATGATACAAATGATATAAAAATTAATCGAATCAAATATTTTTTCAAAAATCGAATATTTGAATTTTTTTAAAAGTTGACAGAACTAATAGAGTTACTTGTAAGTATTTTGTTAATTTTTCAAAAATTTTGATATTCCCCCTCCTCCGCCGATTAAATCGGATGATTTTTGTTCTATTACAAATTAAATATTTTTTGTAATTTTTTAATCGAAATTTTCCATTTTTTAATAATTTCACCAAAATAATGAATTATATCATATTAAAAAAAATATGAAGTTAATTTTCTAAGACTTGTAGGAGGCAAATTATGAGAAAATGTCCGATTTTGAGTATATTCTTGTAAAAGATTATGTGCAAATTTTCCCATCACTGCTTATTTTTACCATGTTCGCTATTTCATCTTTCATTGCTTTAACGTAATTTTATATATGCTGTTTATAGCGAGGTGTACTTGTCTTCAAGAGATCGACAGGTGTTAGACTGGCACTTCGCTAATCTAGAATTCGCCAATGCTACACCGTTAAATAACTTATCGTTGAAACATTGGGATCAAGACGACGACTTCGAATTCACCGGGAGCCATTTTACAGGTAGGTGCTCCATTTATGTTTTCGTCCTCTACGCCGTCATAACACGGTGATTTATTGGGTGTAAACGGAACATTACGTGTAATAGGTTAAAGGCATCTAATAGAATCACGTTTAGTAGTGATAAATATCGCAAAATATTACACCTCGAAGGCGATATTAAAAAATCGATTATCCAAGGCGCTCGTTCTAGTTAACATTTTTCAGCCCTTAAAACTAGCCGCCTTTCGTCGTGTTAAATATAAATCAACACGTTGAAAATACCAACTCGTTATCCTCGCGTATAGACGCGTGCTAGCTATGTACCGTAAAGAAAACATGTCGTTTAGTGATATATCACAAGTTGATCAAAATCATATTTATCTTCAGCTTTCATCGACGTGAAGAAGTCAACGTGGTATTACGGGCACAGTATGTTATTAATACGAATCGCCTTAACGTTTTCATTTATTCGAATTGAAGATTTGCAAATGGTTTACATTATTCGAATGGAATTTATTTAACGTACTCGGCATACCAATTATTAATGACTTCTGACATCCAATTTCTTTTATTATTTTCAAAACGCCCGAAGCGTTCACTAGTCTCGTTATTACTAATACCTGTTATAAATGTAACAACTGCAAATTTGCACTTCTGTCTGCATTTTAATTGGTTTATGTTCATCGTGAGGTGAGCATTCGTGTATTACTTTTATAGGTGTTACGTTGACGGTATTTTTATTAACCCTCTTTTCTCTTCTCATCGTGTCTATGTTGCTGCGAAGTTGAACATCCTATTGCAATTTAAATTCAAAAAATTACTTTTTAGCCATGAAGAAATAAAGTTTCATTGCTACAGATATTTTTACACCGACGGTTACTCATGGTGGCCGTGAAAAATAATTTGTTTAACGAAAATTCAAACTTATGCGAATAAAAATTGGAAACGGTATTATATGTACATCAACATTAATGACATCTAAAATCATGGGCACAATGAAGGAGGGGGCTAGGAGGCTATAACCTTCAAAAAATTCGATTTAACGAAAAATTTCAAAAAATCACAAATTATGAGTATAAAGCCAAACATGTGAATGTTATACATATACGTAGTTATCTACCTCCTCAATTATTTTAAATAAAATTTACTTCATAATTTTTTCAAAAAATTTTTACACTTCATGAAGATAGAAAGATATCAACTGGAGTTCGAGCTCCCTTTTCTTTCAGCCTCCGCTCCCCTCCCCCCCAAAAAAAGTTCTGTTTGCGCCAATGTCTGAAACCTAATGTTTCAAGATTATTATTAAAAATAATTGATTAATGAGATTACTGAAAATATTCGTTGTCTATTTCATCAGTAGAAAGTGATGAAAGATCAAGAATCCGAAACATAGAGAAACGCTGATTTTCATCTACTATCATTTTTATGTGGATACAGATTATAAAAAATGAATGAACTTTCACGTTTGACTTAATTTTGAACCAACACGTTGCTTCATTTGTAGTGGTCTATTTTGGTGCATTGAAACAGTATCTATTCAAAAAAAAAAAAGTAAAATTTACCAATTAATTATTTAGTCATTAATTTATTTTCAATATTTGAAAATACATTTAGCAATAATTCTATTTACCCAAAATAATGAAAGTTATAATAATCTGTGAAGTACAATCTGTATACGTTGCATGGTTTCGGATGTTTTCTTGCAGTTTTGATCATAATTTCGTGTTTATCTGTATTTTATTTCTTACGCTGATTTCTTCTACAGAAAATGTTTTTTGTTCCAAGTCTCGTCTGTGATAACTTGTGAGGCTATGAGTGAAATATTTTCGTCAATTCGGTTTAGTTTATCACATGGCACATCAACTCTTCGTTCACTCTACCACATTTCGAGGACAATACCCCCTCTCCTCTTTGAAAATCATGTGTGAAGCTAAAATTGGCCTCACTACTAGTAATCATATGAATTCACATTTATCAAATCTGAGCTATTTGAGGTTCCTCAAGCCTTCGTCAAATTTTAGTCATCCGACATTTTGGATGTATTTTGAGCGAAATTTGAGGAGTCGTATTATTGTTTCCAACTAGAGCCACATACCACGTTTGAGCTTTTCAGGTTAATTTGGTGAGAAGGTATGAGAGATTGAAGAAATTTCATAACTTGAAGGTCCCTCACGAACCTATTTTTGGCTTGAACTCTTCTCCAAATGCACTTGGAAGATGAAATTTGGATATGTTGGTGTCCGTGACTCACTCTTTCATATGAGGCCTAAAATAAATTTTTTTAGCTATTTGCCCCCACTTTTGCCCTGCTCAAAATTTAAGTGATTCGTCATTTTGAAGTGTATCGAAAAAACAAAAAAGTTTCCTATTTCTGATTTTCGAGAAGAGTCTATCGCTGATTTTTGAGCAATTTTTACTCATACTCTAAAGGGCAATACGTGGGGAAAAATATATATATATTTATGCCAAAAAAGTCAGATAAATCATATAGCCTGTAATAGCTATCGTTTTGAATTACAAACTCAGCTAAAATATATTGCGAGCTAATGCATATTTAAAAATGAAAAAACGTGTATCATGGAAGCGAAAAATGTTCTTTTCAGCGAATGGGCGGAGATAATTGCAAACACCAAAGGGTTCACTTAAACCAGTCTAAATGAGCATTGAGGATGTATAAAAATCATTTCTCTGGGGGGCTCATCCAACGCGACAAATTCAATTAACACGTACCCTCATCGCTTACATGCTCATTACACTCATCACTTGGCCAATATGAAATAATCCCCGGAGACATTTCTACGAGGGCGCATCAACGACAATTTGCATAAACTCCCAACTTACTGGTTATTTAAATTGCATACGATGGGATTGTTCGGAGATCTTCATTCTACGAACTATAATGAATACGCGTGGTCCATAGAGCCTAGATTTCGTCGAGTTCATTTGGTGACTACTACACGGATTCACGTTAGGTCGTAAGGTTTTATTATGAATTAAAGTCTCGCCGACATCTTTTGAAAAATTCTTCGTACAATGCCACACACAAAGAAAGCGGTATTCATTCTTCCACCCTTACTGTATTTTTCTAGATTGAAAAAAAAATAAATATAAAAAGAAAGAAAGGTTCTCTAATCCTTTTATTCCGCGTTGCCTACCGTTTTCTATAGCTCGCGTATGATTGCCTTGTATTTTTAAATAGATTTGCTGGTAATTTTACGCTCTTTGGTGGTTCAGTGTGTTTCCTTGGTCGCGCTACCGTTCGTTTACTCGAATATCGAGTAAACAATATAACAATCGTTCGAGAGGCATTCAATGCCCAGTAATATGGTTTAAAGAATTTTAAATGTTTTATTTAAATCGAATCATGCCAGTCGCCAAATATTTATTATATCTATTCGACTGTATTCCACTAAATTGAGTTGCTAATCGAACAGTAGAGTAGCTAGCTTTTTTTTGGAGGGTGCATGGAGAGCTAGTGAAATAGAACAAAGTACTGTTACGCTTTTGAATTATAGGTGGTTTATTAGAGGTATATTAGATTTTAAAATTGAAATATTGAAAAACTTTATGGCATTAAAATAAATGCATTTATTTCTTTATCAAAAAAGAATTAACGTTACGACTGCTTGAATATAAATACCCTGATACAATTTTTTCCGAGGTGGCAGACTTTTTTCGGTGGGTAGTCATGGCCTCTCTGGTCCTTCCTATAGTTACGCCACTATAATCGAAGAATATGGAGGATATTTTCATTTATCTTATCCTGTTATTTGGATGATATGATAGAAATGCGAATTTTTATTAAAATCAATCGTGTGATGCTAGTTTAAGTTAAAAAATTTAATGTTTTTAAATTTATTGCAAATGAACTGATGATGTAATGATTATGTAAATTTTTGAGTATTTGCCCGTTAAATATTTGGAATTATATTTTTTTGAATGAATACTCGAACACGTAGAGAAAATTTAGTAATCTGTACTTGAATTCGCCGATGTTGCGATCTGCACAGTAGTTATCACCAGCGTGTAATTATAATGTAATAAAATTAATTAATTAAAAAAAAATCGTTTTATTTGGAGCGCAATTTCACCATTAAATAAAAATTTATTTTCTCGCTTAGATTTTTGTTATGGAGATAATTTATGCAATAAAACAGGGCCACCAAAATAAAAATATAAAGCTAAACTAAATTATCTACATTGAAACCATAGCCTGAAGATCTGCTTATCAGACTTACTAAACCGCTTTTATAACTACTCTTAAATATAGTAAATAATGTTTTCTCGCTGGACATTTCTAACACCTCAGCTTCTGTTCATTTGTAACAAAGAGCTACCTCAACACTTCCATGTGATATAAATTAATGGGTACAATTTAAATACCCTATGCCGTATTAATCTATAATTCACTAAAAGGCGTATTACGCTGGACATTATCGCAGGTTAACTGGCCACTGGATTAGAAGTCATTGCTACTGACAGTTTTCAATTAAAATTTTGCTCGCGGCCTATTTCACTTTTTATTACATTGTGATTAGTCTATAAGTAGGTGATAAATTTTTATAATTACCTATCTCGAGTGTACTTGCGGTATTAACAGTGATTTTTCACGTTTGAATTTCTCGCAGAAAAAATATTTCAATTAATTTTATGTCTTTAAAAGTTACCTAACATAAATTTAATTTAATTTAATTTTCTTGCTTTTCGAATTCCATAGTGTTGGTTTTGATCCATGTCCATATTAAAATGTATCGATTTTTTTTTGTTGAAAATAATGATGGATTGATTGAAAATATATTCAGAAAATCCTAGTGGTACACGTTCTTTAAAAATTTCAGTCCTTTAGGTGAATATTTATTCTCAAATTAAGATCAAAGTTTAAAAATGTTATTTAAAAAAAATTTAACAGTGGTATGTTTGAAACAGATTTTTTTGTTTGTTGTCCCAAAATAAGAATTAATAACTGCATGTTTGCCACTGGTGTCTTCCAGCTGAAATTCATCCCTTAACACCACAGCAAACAGAGGTTAGACTCACTTTTGGTTTACTGGCTTCCAAATTAAAATTCTTAACTGAGGTTTAGGCGAGAAACTAAGTTGTTGCAGCACACATCATTTATAATGGATGGGTTGGAGGAAGAGAAAATTCATATCTTCACGTTTCAGGCCATTTGTAGTATACCGTGCATTCAACTGATTCGGGTACAATCAGCGCAAAAATCTCAGTTTGTTGATAACATAATAAGAGTTAAACTACAGTTTCTAAATCAGAAATTATTTTTAAAATTACTTCAATGAATTTTAAGGCTGATAAATTCATTTCAATTGCATTACAATTTATTCGCATTTTAAAAAATTTATTTTAAATAATTTAAAAAGAGATTTTTTCACAAAAACTGTTATTTTTTTATGCATGTATCTACCTACTTAGATGATTTTATTACTGCACAAAAAAGAGCTCTGAGGGGTTAAACACGAAACCTTCCTCCTCCTTCGAATTTACATTAGTCTTAAAGGGTTGGCAACTTCATCTGCAAGTTTAAACGGGGCCCAGTGAAAAGCTCAGCTCCTG
Organism: Phenacoccus solenopsis; assembly: GCA_009761765.1. Taxonomy (NCBI): domain Eukaryota; kingdom Metazoa; phylum Arthropoda; class Insecta; order Hemiptera; family Pseudococcidae; genus Phenacoccus; species Phenacoccus solenopsis. The sequence goes on from CM019753.1 coordinate 30,947,573, forward strand.
TAACATGATAGACTGACTGCAATTTTTTTTCTTGATTAAAAAATTTCCTTAAGTGATGGTAAATAATATTAACGTAGAGATCCAGCATTTTTTTAGCATAATGGTGTGTTTCTTTGACAACCATTTTTACCTATGTATTCCTTCAAAGTCATTTCACCCTAGTCGAATACCTGTGATCAAAAGCCAAGTTTTAGTGTTTTGAAAAATTGTATCAATGTAAAAATCGTTTCAAAACTTCTGTAAATTGAGGAGAAATGGCGTGTCAGTTGAAAATTTCGCAATAATATGTATTTTTTTCTGGCATATTAGTCCAAAAAGTAAACTAACTAAAATTTCAAATTAGCCAAGTCATCAAATCTTCTTACCTTTTTTTCTTTCTTTCTTTTTTTCGTCTTTAAAATTAAAATTAAAATGTTATAAATATAATATTCGCTTTTCAAGATGACTGTTTATCAAGAATCGAGAAAAAAATCAAAATTATCAACAAAAAAAAATCCTTTAATAATCACTCATCAGTTTATCTTCCAAAAATCTCATTCACAATGATGGGCGAGAGGAAGAAAAGAAGTTCAGAAAGAGCATTAATTCAAAGAACGAGTACGTTCAGAAAAGGTAACCTATGTCGGCGGTGACGGTGGCGATAGAACGGTAGTAGAACTAATCATTCAATTAAACGGCCATTACAAAGCGAAAGGTCTGTAACAGTAATTGGTAGAATGGACGAATGGTATTGGAATTCTCGCTTGTCAGTATTTATGGTGATATAGGCGTAGGTTGAAAAAGGATGGTGTTGTGTATGCATACAGGTTGAAATTAGACTTCAAACATTGTCGGATATTGTTAGACGTTAAACTAGCCATCGGGCAGCCGGGCTCTTCCAACAAAACGACGTTCCGTTTAGGTGTTGGTACAGTGTGGTTCGCTATTTACCCTCGATTTCATCTTGGCTCGCGATGATTCCAGCTTAACGCATGACTTGGATTGATATTTTAGCCGTCTTTGGCTGGGGAAATACTATCGTTGGGTGTTTAATAATGGCGACATAGTTGACGTTTTCCCACCCATAGGAGATTGCGATTGGTACTGTGCGCGGTCTCTATGAAGTATTTTTTCCACGTTATTCTTCGTAACTATGTGTAATTGTATCCTGTTATCGAAAAATCAGATCTGTGAAAAAAAGGCGGAATTTACACTTCCTGAATGCGGTAGCTTTAGAAGTGGCGCGCCGATCTGTACTATGGGCTTTTCAACGACAAATATCTACGAGTCGGTATTATGTCGGCGGTTTTTTTACTCTATTAATTTAAGAGGTGAACCCGCCCCGGTGTCGCATTACCCGTGATTTTAGGTTTCGGTTTGTATCACAAAGCGTTCCGATAGTGCGCATTTGTTCCACTATCAAAAGGGTTGTGTATTAATCGTTTTTCGGTAATCGGATATACGGTTTCATGTTAATGTCTTGATTTGCCCGGTTTGGCGGATTCGAGGTAAGCATGTACCGTATTACCGGCGCGTCGTGTATGAGTTTTATTATCTAAATACAGAGACGTACGTTTACCTTTGGTAATTGTTCGGCTTTAGGCGCTTGAATAACACAAGCGGCGTGCATATTTGAAGATGCTTCAGAATTCTTCTTTCTTTTATACTTTTTCTCTTTCGTCTTTCACCATGAATGTAATTGCATTTTTATCATTCTAGTAAAGAACAGTCATTCGAACCTTAACAGGGGTACCAGAGCCAGAAAAGTGAAAAATCCTTCTGTGCCTAAACCGCCATCACATTTTTTAGATAGATTTGCCATCCTTGTTCGAGGCCTTCGTACTTATTTTATATCATATTCGGAATAATTACTCGCTCTTCAGAATATCCTAAGATGTCCATGAAGTTTTCGATTATTCCTTCAACATTTATTTTAAAGCAGAATGAATCGGAATTTTCCTATCATTTTCTTATGTGCTTAAAATGGTCACAATGTGTAAGACTTGGGGAAAAAATGTAACTCATTTTGCTCCGAAAACTTGAAACGTTGAAGTATCTCAAATATACCACTTGTTATTCGATATAGACAAATATTCAGTTTCATAAAAATTCGCTTCCTGGTCATAACTGATGCAATACAGGATTTAAAAACTGTATTCTTCTGTTTACTTATGAAAGATCCTTTGAAAAACTTTATGTATTATTTGTATTATTTTTCATTGTTATGAGTTAACCAAATGTGTGGCCTATCGATTCTTTCACTGTATTGCTTTCAATTTTTCAAGTGATATGAAATAGGGTATACCAACGATTGATATTAAAAGGAGTGAGGTCGATGGTATGAGACTAACGAGGCTGTAACAATACTAAAAATGAATAAAAAATTTGAATATATAAAATGAAAACTCCTTCATTCAAATAGAATGTTGAGATTTTGAGGACATCTAGACTTTGTTAATCGCCAATTTCTTACCAATTTTTACAATTATATCTAAACGTTTATAGAAAAACACCCATTTCTCGACTCTGCTTAGGCCACACCTCCCTTACCCACAGTTACCTCTACAAGAGACAAACGCTCCCCCTATGCTTAACCCATTAAACTCTCCTCTCGGTTGTCCATCTACTTCTTAACTGCCCCAATTATGCTACCTTCTTGACTACAATTGGCGGCCCTGTATTCATAATTCATTCTATAAATATCAGAATTTATTGTTATCACGTTTCGATAACTGATGCAAGGAAGAGTTCGAAAATTACCATTATATTTTTTCTGCTCAATAAAAAAAAAAAACGTAAGCATCTATGTCGCATTACTGGAGCTGAGTTTTTTACTGGGGCTTGTTCAAATGTAGAAATAACATTGTGAACCTCTTCATGTGTACACTATAGGCCACGTCCAATACAAAGTCCGAAAACCCCAACCCTATCCCTCTCCAGAACCACTTAAGAAGTTAACTTAGAACAAATGTAATATTTCTTGCTATGCAATAATCATATGAGCTTGTGTTTTTCAAATTATAAATACCTAAGGGTCCTCAAATTATCTTCAAATCGTTAAAATTCATCATTTTGAATCCATTTTGACCCAAATTGAAGAGGTCATAATTATTCTAGTCATAAACTAAGCCTACACCCGAAGTTTGACCTTTCTAGGTCGATTTGGTGTCGAGATATGGAATTTCCCTTCTAAAAGTTGTTTTTGCTTCAGTTCCCCTCTAAATGTGCTTGAAAGCTGAAATTAGAATAGGTTAGTCACTTGGGCTCATACTATTGTATGACACCACAATAAAAAATGTTCAACATTTCCTGTACCCCCACCACGTTTTGTGGTTGATAACCTCTCCTTCACCACTCCATCATCATGTATGAAGATGAATATGGATAAAGTATACTTCTTATAACCAATAATATTTTTATTGACTTGAGGCCCCTCAAGCTCTACTCAAATTTTGATAATGCGCCATTTTTGGATCCATTTTGATTCAAATTCAAGAGGTCATATTCTGGTCACCATCTAACCTCACATACTAAGTTTGACCTTTCTAGGTTGATTTAGTGATGAGATTCGAGAAATTTCATAACTCAAAATTTGCTCAAAAAGCTGTTTTTTGCTCTAACTCCCGTCAAAATAGCCTTAGGAAGCTGAAGTTTGGATATGTTGGTGTCCGTAATACACTTTTTGTTATGAGATCAAAGTCAAAAAGTTTAAGTTACTTGCCCCTTCTTCACCCCCCCCACAAAATTTGAATGATCCGCCATTTGAATTTTATCGAAAATAAAAAAAACATTTTTTCCCATCTTTAAGAAGAATCCCTCACCAAATTTTGAGCGAATTTTATGAATGCCGCCGCTTCTACTGGAAGAAAATGTATACCAAAAAGTTGGACATTTTTCAGATGATTACAAATATTCTGAAACGCACATATTCAAAAATCCCCCTCCACCGACACCCCCCTCCTCCCAAAGCAGGTAGGCTGCAAATAGCTATGGTTTCTAAGTTAAAAACTCAGCTAAAAAGAAATTATTCTATTAACTTATTATTCATCAGGTTTCGATTTATCGCAGGCTCCAAAAAAGCTGAAAAGCAAAACGAAAAAAAAAAAGAAATCCAATTGAATTCTAGTGAGCTAAACTAGCTGGAACAATTTAGGTTAAATTTTAATTCGAGAACTTTGAGAACGGAAGAAGAACTCGAGGTGGAGGGGAAATAAGGAGTAGCACGATCAATTTATCTCCAATGTGTACTATTAAATTACTCATCTTGAAATTTAGGTTTCTTGGCCATTTTTAAATTTCATCTTGTGAGAATGGATGGCACCAAAAGAACGCGATGGACAAGGTGTTGAAAATAGAAAAAAATGTTAGGAGCAGAATCCAAACGTTTAAGATACATATATTTTTTAGAGCAGCAATAAAGAATCACAACTGCAATTAAAGTTTTCAGCTTATTAATGATAAGGTTTGTGATTTAGTTGTTTTTTACGATTTCAAAAAAAAAAGAATAGTTTTGGACTCAGAAAGAGATCTACGCTTGATCGTATATCGAAAGATTTAATATTTTTCTGGTACCATTTTTTCGCATTTTCAAATGAATAAACGGTCTGGTGCTCCAACAGCTTAGATTTTTTGTAAGTTATGCATTTCATTATGTATTTGAATTATTTTCGATCGACTTATAAAAAAGTATAGCCGAAATTTCGTTCAATGTTTGATGAAAAAGAAAAAGAAAAAAAAAATCACAAACACGTTGTCTTAGAGCTGAAGCATAGGTTAGACTTATTACGAAGAAACCAGATATTAAATTATCTGCTGATTTAGGGTTGCCACCCTGCAATTACTCCGACATTATCTGACTGCGCTCTGGTTGTTAATTCGAAGCTCGTTCAATTCGTGATCGTACTTTCCTATAATTTACAATTCCCCGTCAGACTTCTTCTTCCATTTACGAGCACTTATACCATGGAATTATTCCTTCGCCGTTATCAGTGGATAGAAGAGCGAAAAAAAATCTTGAAAGGCGCGCGCCTACTACAGACTACGTCTCCAATATGTTTATTTTGTTCGACATCGCTATCAATCATAAGGTTCAGTTTTAATATCGGGTCGTTCTCGTTTGAAAAAAAAAAGTGTATTGTGTACCGACTGATGCGTAAATAAACCGCCTTTTTCATTTCATTATTCGAAGGCGGATGCTGATGGCGCGTTCCGTCGTCCACAAGACATAGTTGCGGTTTTTTGATTACGACTCTTGGGTGACTGAGAGGTTTGAAAAGTGGAAATTTTTTTGATTCAAAAATTTTCCCATTGAAGATGAACATTTCTAAGGAGGAATGACCAAAGACTCGAAATCAAACTGCGAGATCTTCAAAGCTCGTATGAAACTTGCATAGTACGTGCCGCCGGCTCGAAAATATTCTGCTGAGTACCTCGGACGTAATTCAGACTAAAAGGAGTTTCTTGTTGGATCGTGATACCTTTTGACTATCGCGCCTAGTTCGGGTTATTTATCCGCTATTCTTGGGAATTAAGCGAGGTGTTATATGCATTGGCGCTCTGTTTGACCAACTTCTGATCGTGTTCTTTTCCGCAACGCAAAATATCCAAACGATGTGGTTCTTTTACAATGTGTGGTCGCATACGATGATATTTATTGCATATTTACCGGCTACTAATGCGCGATATAATAGGCATTGTCTTCTTTTTTTCTGCATGCGACTTTACGCCATGCTCCCAAGTGCAAATTTAGTCATTGTTCGTCGTGTATGTGTAGTAACTGGACCGAATGCATTTTTTAACCTTTTATCTTTTATGCATATTAGCCTCGGAAATCGTGATAACGCGTTTTATACACGTGTTCCGATACTCGTCCTCGTATCCGCGCCGTTTACCTATACGAGCTACTTATGGACTTATATACCGCATTAACGTATAACTGTGCCTGTAAGTGCGAACCTAAATTGCAACGAGTTCGTACATTATGTTGTCATCTGGAAGTGTACCGAAAGTCCAGCAGTGAGAAATGTATTCCGATCGTTGACCCAAAATATAACTCAATGTTTATTAATTGAAATAATTAATTGCTTTTTAATTACAACCAAATTCATTCTAGACTGAAATTCGTTCGAAAATATTAACGGTTGAATTAAGACATTCATCAAAAGTCTCAGTCTGCACTAAAATATCGTCTGCATAAATTTGAACTGGATCTAACGCTAGCCAAAATCTCATTTATTACATTAATGAATACAGATAGATTACTTGAAGTCCGCAAAAGTAAACCTCAATTCCGATACACCTGATTTCCATACTGAAACGGTAAAATTAGCCAAATTTCATCAATGAAATAAGATGCCCTGGATGTAAAAAGTTTCATAAAAGATGTCATCATTTGAAACACTTTAATTGTATAACTGATTGTTTTCATATTATTTATGGAAGTTTTCTTAAAATGATGATGCTTGAGAGATTATTAGTAAAGATGGGATTTTTATGATTTTGCATATATTTTTTGGTTGATTGTGGATAGGAATATTTACAATATCTTTGCGGATCATAAAATTTCGAGTAAAATGAGCGCAACTTGTGAGCATATTTTGGCATATTTTTCGTTAATTAGCATAAATTTGCATATTTACCGGTTTTTCGGCATATTTTGAGCATATTTTACCCGTTTTTTCATTTTTTACGACATTTTTGCGAAATACTCAAAAATTTGAAAAATTGACTTTTTTGCCAAAATCTGCTCTTAAAAAAATCGATATTTTTTCCGTGAATTTTTTTTTTTGTAATTATTCCTCTGGATAGAGACTGTGAAAAAATGTATACTTTTTCAGCATATGATTGTCGCAACAGTAAGAATGCACGCGGTAATCGCTTATTTCGCAATGAAATAATATGTTTTAAACATTGTTTTTTTAAATATTTTTCAAATAAATGAAGTCTCCGTTTTGATTTTGTCGTATTATTGTTCTTCAAAAACCCTGAAGTTTGATACCCATATTGCCCTCCTTTTATCGAGCATATTTTGACATACTATTTTTGAATTTTTAGGCATTTTTTGACATATTGTAGACTGCAAAGAGCATAAAGTATGCGCATAAAATACGATTTTTATGATAAAAAATCTCATCACTAATAATTAGATATGTTGATAAAAGTTTTCTGTCCTGAATTCAAATATGCTGAATATGTCATATTTCCTCAAAAATTGACGAAATCCATAATGTTCCCGAGTCTCAGCAAATTAATTTTTCTATTTTAACTCTGATTCAGTTACATCTCCATGAAAAGTGGCGTGTATAAAAATGATCTACTTTGGAGTTGCTTTAAAAATAATTCTTACCTTTTTTCCGTATAATGTATGGACGCCAGTTGAGAAAATTCACATAAAAATTTCCATTCTGTTAGAATGTAAAATTGTGTACGAAATGTTTTTTCCAACATTTCGCCACCTTTAGAAAGCACTTTTGAAAGTTCTGCCAAATGAGGTTCCTTAGCATAGATGTTACTGCTTTTTTACCGTCTTCAAATTTTCGTAGTGGAAGTTGATGTCCTTTTAGTTGAGATTTCATTTTTCGATACGGGAGAGGGTAAATCTTAGTAGTAGGGGAAAGTGAGAGTGAAATAGATTAATTTTTTTTTTCAAATTATTTCATAGTGGCTGAGTGAGAATGATTGTTCAATAACATCAATAAGATTATTAAAAAAATATAGATTTTCAGGTCAATATGCATTGAGGTAGGCTGAATTTCGTTATAATGTCTTCTTTTTTTTCGAAAAGTGTCAGGGTACATAGCATAGCAGTGCCTGAAGATCTTAAAAGATCTCACGAAGAATTTCAGCTTTTAAACTTATCAATAACACCACGAAAAAAAGATAAAATTATTCATGGTAGAAATGCCCTTAGCTGAATTTTTTATTTTAGCCAAATATTATTTTTGAGTCAATGATTACCTTTTATGACAGTCCTGAGAAAGGAGGAAAAGGGGTTATGTTAAACGATGTGATTTACCAGAGAAAAATTGTATCTCTAGCTAATTTCATCCGAATGATTTGAAACTTGGTATGTAGGTGGAGGTAGGTATAAAATGTGTATGCTACTAAATCCTTTCAAATATACTACCGAATTTTTTTTAGATTTTTCGATCAAATATTTAGATATCCCTTAAATAATACCAGCGCTGTAGTGACCGCCTTGAGGCTATAAGAGCACCACCAAATTAACCAAAGTTCGAAAGCTCTTACTGTTTTGTTCAACAAAAAATTCATATTAGTACTTTTTCATTTTTCCCTACCCCTTGTCTCTTTTCGAAATAGTTCCGAAGATTATCCGTTCATTCACAATTTTTGAATGTTGTGTAAGGGTTTGTGTACCTGGATGCCGTAGGCTTCGAGTTACCAATTAATCAGTCATCAAACCTGACACCGTAATCGTTCAAGAATTTCTGATTTTTTGTCCATGGAAATTTTGTTATTTTTCTGGCTAAAATCGTCGACGGTGGTCTAGTATTTTCGAGTGTGTGTGTGCGTGTATTTTTTGTTATCAATTTAAACCGTTTGTCGAGGTCGTCTTTCCACCTTTAAGGGATACAATACCAACATCGTTTTGACGAATCGAACACGAAAAATAAACGAAACGAAATTACATCGTTGTACTATAATTACAAAGGTGGAGATAGAATAAAAAAAAAAACGTTTGTTTGTTTTTCCGTCGTACGTTATATTAAAAAAAAAATGAAAAAATGAATCCACAATAATAACCAGTTACTTCCTTCTGAAATGTAGAACTTCTTCATGTGTAACGTGATCCTCGCTGATACAAATCGATATACGCGCATTCCTTAATTACGCGGCGTCAATACGTATTCCCAGGCATTCCGTGTATAGTACGTGTAGGCGCAACGGTTAAACCACGTCCACCAATAGGGAATGACGAAAAACTGCACTCGTTTGGATTCGAGTTGGCGGCGACGAATGGAAAACTACATGTACTGTAGAGGCAAATTTCCCTAAAAACTCGCACGCCATAATTATTTAACGCCTTAATTAAAGAATAACATTAATAGGCACCCTGTGAGCGCGCGTTATAAAAACTTATTACCCTCACGTATCGTATATTATAACGCCAAGACCGTCGTGTAGCTTTCGATTCTGCATTGATGCGACTCGCTGAAGGTATAGTGTTGGCATGATGGTTGAATTTACTACGTCATTATTACACGTTATAACGAGCTTCAATCTACTAGTATTATCATTATTAGACGCATTTTTCGTTTAATTTATAACTTAATTAACAGGTACCGGCGTTAAACGGAGGATGATAATTTTATACGATTCTTCCTGTATATAAATTAGATGGCATAGATGCGTACCATTTTTATATGTTGTGGTTTTGTTGCTTTTTTTTTACTCGTCCGTCTATTTTATATATATAGCGGGAAACAATACCCGCAGAAGGGAAAATTAACCTTAAACACACGTTTAAAATTATGAATTATTTCGTCTAAAATTTAACCAGGTAGGCGGTGTTAACAAAATTTACAGCTTTAATTATTATTTAATTAAAACGCGGTCGAGTCGCACACCGCGTGTAAGTAAATGTATTCATAAATTAGAAAATTAACTGTAATGTTATCCCGACGACCTCCTTGATTGACGCTGGAGAGGGGATTGTTGGCTCGAGGGGAAAATTCACTTATTATGGAAAAAACTTGTGGTCACGATCATGAATATTGTATGAAAAATTTCTCATCTAACATCAAGCTTTGAAGCGAATTTCATTTTGAATTGACGATCTCTTGAGAAATATGTTTCCGACATTGTAAGTTGGATTTACTAGCTGCTGATGAACTATTAAAGTAAGAGGTAGTATAGGTATAGATATGTAGAATGAGCAGATCATGTTGCTTAAATTTTTTTCGTTATCTTTTCAACAACGTCGTAAACCCCCGATTAGTTCTCCATCTCATAAATTTTTTTCAGAACTTCTGTGTGTGTTTTTTTTACTGCCTGGAGGGCTTAACCGATCCATGTAAATAAAGGTTAAAGCATAAAATTACTACATATTTATCTATAATTGCATATTGACATCGTGTACTCTTGTCTTTAGAGCTTTATATCAAATGCTTGTCTACCTATTACGAAACACGAATAATTCTCGTACAACTCGCCTATAACGAGAGATAAAAAAAAAGGTAAATTACGAGATTTTCTTCGTAAACTGACACGTCAGAAGTTACCAGCGAACGACGTCTGTAATCGTGGTCGCTTCTTCGGGAATGGAATAGCGCGCGAAAGAAGTGTTGGAGAAAAAAGCCGTTCTGGCGTGAAACAGTCAATTAACTTGTCGTCGGATCGTTTGCAAAGCGAGTGATGAGATTGGCATTGCGACCAGGTATTTAAAAAAGAAAAAAAAGTATAAGAAAACGCGGGCGCCAGGTGCTTCAAACAGCTTGCGCCCGCTCCGCCCTATCTAACCGCCCAATACAAATATGGCGGCGTAGAGCCAGGGGATGAAACCGGATGCATTTGAACGTGTAATCAGCTATCATTTATAGGTAACAAGCCGCCCTTAAGAAATGAGATTAAATTTTTCTGCAGTCGATGGAGAGAATCAAAGTGTACGGAGGAGTGTGAAGTGTGGTGGAAAATGGGAATTTGTATCGTCACAGTAAGTGGCTAGGTGGCATGGTAACGAATTTTAATTTAAGGAATTGTTTTTTTTTTGTTTATATGATTATTTTTTGCTTTATTTTTAAATAAATAATTTTTATTCGATTTTTATAAATTTTTCTGTCCATTTAATTTTTCAAAATTTTCAATTTTTTTTTTGTTTATTCAACCTATTGTATTATTGCAAACGTAATTAAATGTTGTTAGTTGAATTATTATTTCTTGAGTTTTCAGAAATCTTTAATCGTAGAAAATATTTATATTTATTAAGCAAAAAAAAAAATCTGTGAATGGAAATATTTTTGTTTTATTTATCAAGAAAAGGAAGGATATTGCATAAAAGTATAAAATTAAATTAATGATTCTGACTATTTAAAAAATAAATAAATTCTATCAATTGAACTCCGTGAGATTTTTTTCGAGATTTTATTTTAAGAAATTGTTTTTTTTTTTTCAAATTGATGGATCATTTTGTTTGGTTTTTAATAACTTTTAAATAAAAAATTTTTCTTCATTTGAAAATAATTTTCAGGAGTTTTTCGTTCTTATTTTTGGATTATTTCTTTATTTTTTCGAATTTCTTTTACATTTATTTAACCTAATGTTTTATTTTAAAACTAATTGAAGTGTCCATAGTTGAAGTTTTAGTTGGAAAATATTCAAATTTATGTCTAAAAAAAATGAAATAATTTTTTGAAACCTTATTATGAAAACATCTTATCAAATTTTTTGACAGATATCTTACCAATTTCGATGATTGTAAAAATTTTATTCATCATTCTGAGCTTCAGTCATTGCCAAAAAATGATGGTAGAAGGATTATAGTAGTTGCTAAATGACCTTGAAAGGACGTCATAAAAATTTCATTTCATCAACTTGATTTTTAGATGTCTAAAATGTAGTCGAAATTTAAAAAATTTAAATGCTTCCAGTAAAACTATTTTTCCAAAAAATGGAAATTTTTTGCTTGCAAAGTCATATTTTGTCATCCACAAAATGAAAAAGTTTTAGCCGCCAATTTTTTTGAGATTTAGAAGCCTTAAACACTTTTTGATTTTTTTTTCAAAAAGTAGCAATTTTTATTATTTTCAAAAATTAATTATAAATTAGTAATTTATTGCTCGTGTGCAGAGTACAGACTTAATGGAGTTCCTAAAATCTAAGCTTTTTAATTTTAAAATATGCATTTGAATATTACTCGTATTTTGAAGTAAGACTGTGATGTTTTTGGAAGGTATATGAGATAAAAATTAGGCACATTTCCGCTCTCGAGTCCAAAATAACCTAAATTCTTCATTTGAAAATAATTTTCAGGAGTTTTTCGTTCTTATTTTTGGATTATTTCTTTATTTTTTCGAATTTCTTTTACATTTATTTAACCTAATGTTTTATTTTAAAACTAATTGAAGTGTCCATAGTTGAAGTTTTAGTTGGAAAATATTCAAATTTATGTCTAAAAAAATGAAATAATTTTTTGAAACCTTATTATGAAAACATCTTATCAAATTTTTTGACAGATATCTTACCAATTTCGATGATTGTAAAAATTTTATTCATCATTCTGAGCTTCAGTCATTGCCAAAAAATGATGGTAGAAGGATTATAGTAGTTGCTAAATGACCTTGAAAGGACGTCATAAAAATTTCATTTCATCAACTTGATTTTTAGATGTCTAAAATGTAGTCGAAATTTAAAAAATTTAAATGCTTCCAGTAAAACTATTTTTCCAAAAAATGGAAATTTTTTGCTTGCAAAGTCATATTTTGTCATCCACAAAATGAAAAAGTTTTAGCCGCCAATTTTTTTGAGATTTAGAAGCCTTAAACACTTTTTGATTTTTTTTTTCAAAAAGTAGCAATTTTTATTATTTTCAAAAATTAATTATAAATTAGTAATTTATTGCTCGTGTGCAGAGTACAGACTTAATGGAGTTCCTAAAATCTAAGCTTTTTAATTTTAAAATATGCATTTGAATATTACTCGTATTTTGAAGTAAGACTGTGATGTTTTTGGAAGGTACATGAGATAAAAATTAGGCACATTTCCGCTCTCGAGTCCAAAATAACCTAAATTAAGCCCATACTTGTATACGTAAACAACAGTTTATTGAAAATTACCAAAATTGTCGTTTGAAAATTACCAAAATTGTTGCTTTTTGAAAAAAATTGTTAGAATGCCTAAACTTCCTAAATTAAAAAAAAAATTTAGTGACTGAAATATTTTTCAATCCTTGGATGACATGTAACGTAAGAAAATTTTTAGTTAGCTGAAAATTTGAACTTTTTTAAAGCTTTGATATCATTTTGGTAGGTGCTAAAATTTACTCAAGGGGATGAAATTTTTACGACATTCTTTATAGGTACCTGGTGTTTAATTACTCACAAGTTGTTTAAAAAGTTTTACATTTGGTCCAGTGATGCAACAAATACGAGAAGTCTTTTAGTGATATATTTGCATTGAAAATCCTGCATTTTTCATTCAAAAATTTTTTTTCCACGCAATTCTCTTTCAACATTTACATAGAGTGAAAGAATGATATGGTTTATATAATACTTGTTATTGAAATATTATTCTTGTTTATAAAAATTACCTATATTTTGTTTTTGTGGGTAAAAACGAATTTTTTCATTTTACGGTTTTTTTGAGCGGTGGGGAGGGGGTTAACGAAAAAAATCATGATGAAGATTCTGCAAAGTCCTGCGTTACTGTTAAGAAGAGCAGCCAGTGTCAAGTATAATACCCGGTGAACTCCCAGAATTCAATATACACGTATACATATTAGTACACCTGATTCCTACTCAAAAATATCGTTCGGCTGGAATAAAATTGGATAAAAGTGATATGGTTGTTCATTTAGTTAACGAGGCAAATGTGATTAGGAGGTTACTAGATAGAACCTATATTTATGCTAATATTTTATTCAAGATATCTGCCTTCTTATATGTGTTTCTGTTCGGCATTCTGTTTCTTTTTTCTTTTTCACCTCTAGTTGTTACAAATTTGGATTTTAATTATAATCATTGATTTATAACAAGGGTCAGGTGCGAGTTGGAATTACATTTTGTTTTAGGTTACATTTCTTATTATACGCTGAAATGGAAGACCGTGACAATTACATTTGAAGGGTGGTATTACGTCTTGATCGTAATTTTTTGGATAACAAGACGCTAAATTATTATAAAGCCATCTGATTGTAGGGCTGGTCTTTTGGGTGTTTCTCCTTGTTTGAATCTACAATTTGGTCCCATGGAAGTTACGGTGATGCTAAAGTTGAGAATTATTGGGTATCGATTTTATTTATTTTTATGGATTTCTTGAAAGGATTTTATTTTAGCATGAAGTATATTTGGTATATTCAATTATAAAGCCATCTGATTGTAGGGCTGGTCTTTTGGGTGTTTCTCCTTGTTTTGAATCTACAATTTGGTCCCATGGAATTACGGTGATGCTAAAGTTGAGAATTATTGGGTATCGATTTTATTTATTTTTATGGATTTCTTGAAAGGATTTTATTTTAGCATGAAGTATATTTGGTATATTCACAAGATTTTGAACCAATTAAGTATCGAGTTTACGTGATTTCGATGGTATTTAGTATTCGTGGCGCGATAACAGTGTTTGACGAAGAATTATTCTTTTCGTCACCATAAAAGTCGGAAATTTTGCTTTTTATCTAGTTTCGTTATGGTTGAAATTATCGTCGTTGAAGTTACGAGTATCTTACGAGTATACGATTATTTCGCGTATTATCAGTTATGATATGTGTTGCCACGCTAAAAATCATATTCACGTTTTTATTATGGCGTTGTCACGAAGCCAGCTCCGGAGATTATATCTATAAAAGAGCGCTTTTCGAGCATGTAATTCCCAAACCGAAAATAACGTACGAGAGATCGAGTCCAGCGATGAAGCGTATTGTTTCCTTTTCCTCTTCTCGTTTCGCGTCAAGTTTGTACGAATGTTCCAATTAAATTGGGAAGTTTTCGTCTATTTTATGTGGTAGTTGCAATTTATAAAATAAAATACGGTTTTCGTGAGGTGCAGTATGGCTCGTTAAAATTTTCGTCTCGCTCGATGTTGCTGGGATTCAGTCCTCGAAGCTTATTAACAGGATTGAAAAATGGACGATGTCCTGATAAAGTATTGAATAAGATGGACCGACTTTTTTTTTTCAAAAATGGAGGGGTGGAGTGAAATTTTTCTTCAAAACTCTATATCTTTAAATTCTGTCAAGGTTTTCAAAAATTTGAAATTTTCAACAAAAGCATTTCTGTTCAATTCGTTTTTTTTGCGCTTGAAGGTCAATTGAATCAATAAAAAAAAATGATTGTTATTTGAAAACTAAAAAAAAAATTGTTTTAAAGCAACAATTTTTGCTATTTACAAAAATGAATCGGATAATTAGATTGTACATAGCGGGCTTAAGTTGGCCTCTTTCAAGCTTGAGAGATGAAATATGTTCAATTTTTGCCTCCTAGAAATTTCAAAGTCTGCATTTTTTGCTGACCAAAAATATAAACGATGATATTTGATGCAAGAATGTGATTTGGAAAAATTCATGAGATAAAAATTCAGCATGCTTCTCTGAAGCATGCCTGTAGCAAGGTGAGCCAGGTGGGCTGAGCATTCTCTCAGAAAACTTGAGCATCGCTAGTAAAATTTCATGTTCAATATATAAGTACCAACCAACAAAAAAAAAAGAAAGAATTTTAGGCCTGCTCGGAAGTCCAAAAGCGCTCAAGTCGAATTCGTGCTCTGTATGTGAAGAATAAATTGACTGCCTATCTTTAATTTTTGAAAAAAACCCTAAATTACTACTTTTTTTCAAAATTTTTTTAATGTTCGCTAAATTTAGAAAAAAAAAATTACTGCTACAAGTTTTCAGTTTATGAATGACAAAACGTGACTTTTGGGCGCAGAAAACTTCTCTGAAGCAGGCCTGTAGCAAGGTGAGCCAGGTGGGCTGAGCACTCTCTCAGAAAACTTGAGCATCGCTAGTAAAATTTCATGTTCAATATATAAGTACCAACCAACAAAAAAAAAAGAAAGAATTTTAGGCCTGCTCGGAAGTCCAAAAGCGCTCAAGTCGAATTCGTGCTCTGTATGTGAAGAATAAATTGACTGCCTATCTTTAATTTTTGAAAAAACCCAAAATTACTACTTTTTTTTCAAAATTTTTTTTTTAATGTTCGCTAAATTTAGAAAAAAAAAATTACTGCTACAATTTTTTCAGTTTATGAATGACAAAACGTGACTTTTGGGCGCAGAAAAATTTTAATTGGGTGAAACACTAGTTTTGTTAAAGGTTGAAAAACATTTGAAAACGTAGATTTTATTTCTGGGAAGAGGTCGTAAAATTGAGTTGTGTGTGAAATTTTCATGACTTCATGCTACCATTTAGCAACTATTGTGACCCTCTCCATTTTCCGAAATAAAGCTCTCCCAAATATCAAACCCTATGCGTTTTGCGAAATATTTTCTTTCGTCATAAATATTTCGCAGACTCAACGAGAGAAGGGAAAAGGGAGATATAAATAAGTTTACGGCATTATAAATTTTAATTCGATAGGTTGAGTGAATTGTGATCATCTTCACTTCCTTACACCTCCTGCAGCTCTGCTGTTTACCGACAAAGTTATTGCTAGTTAGCTCGTGCTTCGCGAAGTAAAGTCTGTGAAAATTGTAGTGCATTAGTTATTGGACTTCGCTATATGTTATAGAACTGTTTATCGGTCTTCTGTTTGAAAGTTTCATATTCTTATTTTGCATTATCCTGTTTCACCCCTATGAAGATGGCATTTCTTGCATTTGAAAATCTCTCCTATTATAATTGATTTTTCTGAGGAAATGGCCACGTAAATAGTTCTCCTATCTTGAGTTTTAAAGTGAACAACTCTACATTCTATATCCAATTATACATACATAACAGTAGCCAACGCCCTTCTCGAATACTGGAGAGGAAAAGATCGCCAACGACGAATCAGAAAATTGAAACGATTTACCATCACAAAAACGTATAAATATTTTTTTCTGTTTAAACGATTATCGAACGTCTTATTCAACATTTCCGTTGTTTATTTTTGCGGCGCGGCGGCGCGCTTCGTTTAAATAAGCGGCACCGAAAATTCAAATAAAATTCTATTGTTCGCGTTATTTATTAACCGGTACCATAACGGATCCGCGTTACATTTGAAGATTTATAAGTAGGTCCTGGTAAATTATACTGTTACGAAATGATGTGCTAAAAAAATCTCGCTCGATGAGTACAAAATTCTAATTTTTTCTTCTCTTTATTTCCCTCTCTTTTCCGCTGCTTATGCTTGTACGAGCGCGAGATAAGTTTCGTGAAGGAAAACTAAACGCGTTATAAATTTGTGTCCGTTTGACACCGACGAAACGCCTTAGCTATTGAAATAATGCACGAATTGTTTCCGAATGTTCCGCCCATTCCTTGTTTTTTTTTTCGTACTGTAATACGCTAACACGCCAATGCGAATACAAGTGATATATTACGCTTTACGTGCGAGAATTTCGCTTCGGCGTTAACGGAGTATTTCGCGAACGCGGATGCTGAATTGGGTGGAATTTTGGCCGATGGTCAATGGTTTCGACTGATGCTGAGTAACGAGGTAGCCGATGAGTTGAAAGATTTTTTAGATATTTTTGTCTCGAAAAGAGAGATTCAGTAGTGATTTTGGAACCATTATTTCTCATCTGATTTTAGAATATATTTGCAAATAATGATTCGGCATCAAGTTGAACAGACTTGAAAATTTATGCATAAATTGACGTCATTATTACGCAAACCAGCTGTCAATTGTTTATAATGCACATTCAATAACTCATCTATCGCGTATGATTTTATGGCAGGCTCACGAGCTTTAATTATGTTAAGTTCAAATTTCCGTTTTGTTTCATCAAATGAAATTTTTTTTTAATTTTAGCCACTCGATCATTGCTTGCTTCGTCGATGATTTAGTGGGGATTTTTTCAGATAATACTGAATGATACGATGCGTTATCCATGATAACTACGGAGTTTTCAGGAATGTTCGGAATAAGTTTTTCCAAAAGCCATTTTTGAAAATTTTGACTCTGCATCTGGCCATGATGATCGCCTGTCGTCGTATCAGTTCGATGAATTAAACTCGCGTGTTCTACGAAGCTAGTATAACTACAAGCGTCAACAACAATGATACGGTATTTCAAGTTGTACGATTTCATGGTAGGTGTAATGGATGCCTCTTGCCAACTTTTAGAAAAAGTAATATTTGAGTCCACTTAAGTTTCATCAAGATACACAATACTCCTCCCTTCATTTCGATACTTCTCTACTTGAGTTAAATAACGGCCTCTTGCCGCTACTACCGATTGATTTTCTATTAGTATTTGCGGATTAGATTTCGTTTTTTTGAATCTAAAACCATTCCACCTCAAGATTTTCCTTAAGGTTTCTCGAGAATTACCCATACCTCGTTCGTGCATGGTTAATCTTATCTTTTGAAGGGATGGCATTTCTTTTTTCACAGTGTAAAATCCCTGAATTATTCTGCGATTCACCCCTATGTCGAAGTCGTCATAATCGAATTTTTTTTATTCGGCGTGCTCAAAGATTCATTGGAATCACCGAGATTTTTCGCTTCTGTTTTTATCCTTTTGATTGTAAACAGAGATATGCCGGTATATTTTGCAGCTCTAGCTTGTACATTGGTCAACGGTCCTACAAGCTTACTTTCTTCTTTCACCAACCCACAAATTTCCAAACAATTTCGTACTATTTCTCTTGATTTAGAACGTAACACAACTTTCTTTTTACAATAACTCATTTTAGAAAAGTAAATAATACTATTTTTCAAGAAACTTACAAAAACTGACTCCATTAAAAAGGTAAATTTTTAATTTTTAAGCCTTAAATTTCAAATTATCAAAATAGCCAACAATATATAAGTTGTGAATAAATTAGTTCTTTGAAAAAGTACATTTTTTCTGATAGCATGTTTGGAAGTATTTGTTTTTGTCAATTATGAAAAAAATTATATATCTATATTTTCTTTCTAATAGCATGTTTCGGTGAGTTTTATTTTTGTCAATTAAAAAAAAAATACTTTTTTTCTGATAGTATGTTTGGACGTGTTCGTTTTTGTCAATCAAAAATGAATGAAAGTAAACAAAATCTAATTTGGGAAACCCTGATATTTCGTGTTGGCTTTCAGCATTGCATTTTTTACAATTTAGCTCGTGCTATTTTGACGAACAATTGAAAAATTCAAATTGCCTAAATCTCGTAATCAGAGATTCAGATTTGTTCAGGCAAATAAAAATTACTGTCTCAAAATACAATTTGGAGACATTCTGAATCGATAATATGAAAAAAAAAATTAATTCATTCTCTCCATCGAAGCGAATAATACTGATGATGGACAAAATAATTGTGCCTACGAAGAAGGTAGATATATTGTACATGAAGAAGAAAGTGTATAGACGGAAAGATTCGACTTCTCAAATTTGAGGGGCTTGGAATTTTACATTATCGTTATCATTTTTTTAATTTTTTTGCGTAGATTTATTTCGAGTAAATTTATCTGATGAGTTTTCTCTTATAATTGACATGTTAGGCTCTTTGATGTGACAATCAAATGAAAAGAGAAATCGTAGCCTTTTGACGCGTATATTTATGTTATTTACTGGCGTACAGTTTTTTAAGGGCACATTTGAAGATTAAAAGAACCTTGATCTTGAATGATATAAACAAAAAAGTTGAATGTCATTTCAGCCAGAAATTTTCCTGTCCTGGGCGAGTTATTATCATGTTGCCTTTTTTTTTCTACTCATTTAGGAAATAAACATAAAAAAATAATGTCCCATAATTATGTTATTTTTTTATTTTTTATTTTTTTTATTGTTATTATTATACTGGCATCTTTAATTACTAGGACTATTACGCCATTGTAGCCTTTATACTTTGTGTAGAAGTTTTGCGAGTTTCAAATACTGGAAAATTTTGTTGATTAAATGAGGGTCGTCCGAAATAGTCTAGCACGAAATTCCATTATAAGTTTGCTATTCGTGAAATCAGTATCGGTTGATGTGAGGATCTTCTGCCACTTCTCAGTTCTGCTCAAACTAGCGAATTGCTTCTGCAAAGTTATTGGCCACAATTTCTCTTCAAGCATTTCAATTTCACTTCTGATCCCGAGAAGAAGTTTATATTCACTAATGATTGTTTCATGTAGACTTAGGGATATCTTTCGTGCTGAATAAAAATTTGTCACCCATTTAAACTTTTCACCAGAAAATATTTCTCCCT
This sequence comes from Phenacoccus solenopsis, assembly GCA_009761765.1. Lineage (NCBI taxonomy): Eukaryota > Metazoa > Arthropoda > Insecta > Hemiptera > Pseudococcidae > Phenacoccus > Phenacoccus solenopsis. The sequence goes on from CM019753.1 coordinate 30,967,532, forward strand.
CTCCTTCAGCTACGGCAATGTAAGTCACACTCCAATATCGACTTTTTATTGAATTTTCAATTGAAAGGTGGTTGTTCTGTTCTTCGGTAATTCACCTGATATTATTATTCCTTTTTTTGATTTATGTCACTAGTAATGTAAGTAATGTTAATTTTCGTAATTTTCAAATGCAATAAACATCCCATTTTCCCCCTATACTTTGAAATTCTGTTGTCTGCATTTTTCAAACAACAAAAATTAACAATTGTTGAAAAACTTTAATTCGAGTGCCTATCTTCTCTTCTAAACACCATTCTAGCTTTATCCAGCTTATCAGTCGTGCTTTAACTCTTTGACAATTTCTTCACAAAATCATGTAACATAAGTCCTTTCATAGATAATTATTACTATTAGTGCTGTCTGAGAATGAAATATAAATGTATGAAAAAGTAGACAAGTAGGCATTGATCTTAGTTAAGACGTACTTCCTTAATGTGTGGATGCCTTTCAAGTCTTACGTTTCTTACTCTCCAGCGAACCGCTTTTAATTAGGTTTCTGTTCAACCAAATTGTTCTTTTTACAATAAATGCTTCTTGAGAAGTCTCGTGTACTCATTGGTACAGCCACGTACGTATCTCATAATTGCAAAATAACACCATATGCTGCTCCTTTCAATACCACAATCGCATACATATAAATCGGTTAGAGGTAATCGACGATGGGTATAATTAACTCAGCATATCCGAGCGAATATATCGATTCGAACGCATATGCGTATCGCGAAACGCTCAATCTAGCCAGCGAGATACCGAATGTGTTGATTAATTCCATTGTTAAAGCCGACAATGTTCGATCGCATGCGGTACCACGATGAAAATAAAAACAAACTAGATACCTATCAGTTGGAAAATTACCTTGGGTCTCCTCTCGCGTATATCATAATTCGGCGTAACAGAGTTGGCAAATTACCCAACATATGGTTATCGGTGGCTCGGGCTTTCGCGGCCTTTTGTCATTGTTACGAGAACAGGTGTCGTAATGAAAAAAAAAAAAAAAAAAAACGCAAAATATCGTACTCCGCTGCTGACACCGTTAGTCGGCGTTTTCAACGATTCGCATTCGTTTTGTTGGCACGCAAAAGGTTGAAAAAGTGTAAGGCGAGTTTTAACCCCTGTTCAAATTTTCATCCGTTTACGCCACCTTAAAGGCAGCCGCGAACAAAGCGGGAATTTATTTAAAACACGACGAAAGGAAAAGAAGAATGAAAAAAAATCGTTTCGTACAAGTATAAAGGCGCGGCTAAACACCTAACGAACTCGCCCTATTAAATTAAAAGTTATTAAGTCTTTTCGATTAACGTCGCGTTCTTGAATATTTCATGCAATCTCGAGGTGAAGGAAGAAATACTCGGACACAGTATTTACGTACGGATTTAACGAAAACGAGTTAAATTATTTATGATTGCTTCGAGTGGAATTGGTTTGCTCGGTAACGAAATTATGTACCGTCGAAGAACCTACGTACGACGTCGTAAATATGTAAGCGTAAGGTGTACCGTACGGTATCTCGGGGTCGAGGTTCTCTTCACTTGGTTTTCTTCTACCAAAAATGTCGTATTTCATCGTCGCGTATACCTTAAAATAAACAATTTCGTATGCGTTTTCACCACGATACGACGAATATTTTTTCGTATTCTTTAATCTAAGAGGACAGACCTACCTACGTTACGCGGCATCGATATGGCGTGTACTTTTGAAATTCAAATGGCCGCCACGTATTTCCTCATTATCGGATAACGCCGAGTGCAGCAATAACTTATCGTATACGAATAAATATCTATTCCCGCGACTCCCTCATGGACGCCGGACGGTACGTGCGTAGCCGAGATGTACAAAATGATTCCGATGGCAAGCGATGATAACCTCATAACCGAAATCGTTTCTATCTGTGTGCTCGTATTCATACTGTACCGGGTTACATGATCGCGAGATATACCTGTTGCTGCCAGAACGTTTCTTGAAAGAAAAAAAACATGCGCCGAATACTTCCTTCCGAAGTATAAAGCGAACGAAATTCCTAACTATTTCACACCGCCGTTATGATTAATTGTACGAGTATTTAGGATTTTCTGCTTCTTTTTATGCAGCATATTCATGATGTATAGCGTTAATAATAAAATTATTATTGTATTTAGTAAATTACGAGTAAATTTCAATTGTGCAAGCAAACTACTTTCGATCGACTTGTAGTTCGTAATTGAAGAAATTAATGATTGAAAATTATCTTTCTGTAGTGTTTTGGTCATACTGTAAATAACCATGTTTTTCTGGTATTGACTGTATTATGTGTTGAGAAATTTTGTTTTAGTAATTAAGTAGTATCGCAAATTTCGTCCTACACTACTTAGTGAGAATTAAAATTGTTTGTACAACGATTCAGTGTACTGATGAATCTCTCAAATAATTCATCCTTGATGTATTGAAGATATGCGTTGATACATGAGCCCATTCACGTTTTTCTTCTCTCTTTTAGATAGCTTCGACTTTTGATTCTAAATGCGCGTTTTCAGTTGCCTAATATTGATAAACTTTTCTAAAAAATAAGTTGCGGTTTTTAGCCCCTGATTTCCATTCTGCTGCACTTCGGCTTTAGTTTCAGTATTCTTCGGTAGTGCAGCATTCGAATGGATAAAGTTCACGCTAAATAGAGCGGACGAATTTCTAGCAGTGGCGCAGAATGGCTTGCAACGAAATAGAGCCATTGCTTGAAAGTTTGAAATACCATAGAACATTGTTTTAATATACTAAATACATAGATCTCACACGTAATTTGTCATTCTACGAGTCAAGTTAAAAAGTTCAAAACTCCTTCAGTTTGCTATTGTCCGTCCAAAATAGCATGAGCTAAATTGTGTCAGTTGCGCAAGCCAGAAACCAAAAAAATTTTCATTTTTTTTTTTTGTTTTCTCAAAATATTAGTAAACCAAAATGATAAGACGATAATATTGAGAATAAGATAACGAATAGATTTTAATTTCGTGAGTTAACTGGGATTAATAGTTATTATTAAAACATAATCTTATAGCATGTTTCGACGTGTTTGTTTTCGCAAATCCAAAAAGAATGAAAGTAAACAAAATCTAGTTTGGCAAACCCTGATGATATTTCGTTTTGGCTTTCAGCAATGCATTTCTTATAATTTAGCTCATGCTATTTTGGACGGACAATATGGAAATGAATGCAAATGCCCGGTGGTATGAGCAAAAAATGACAGCATTATTCACTGTTATATTTGTGCGTAACATTCCCCCTCAATTGGATAAACGGCATAGGAGAATAAGAATGACGAATCAGGTCCGAAGCCCAATTTCGATGAAACTTGGGTGGTAGGTAGGCACCCTTTAGAAACTTTCATGGCCGAAGTTTCAGACCCCCCGCCTTCCTTGTTTTTGAGAAATTAATTTTTAATTGAAAAACCAATTCGAATTTTTCTTTCACGCAATAGTTGAATGATTTTATTGAAAATTTAGTATGTTGTACTGTTCCATAGGGGGTCTCTTGGAAAAAATCAGCAACCCTCCACCATGATTTTACCTCCAACAAAGACCATTTTTTAACTTCATTTAATTTTTTAACCCTGATAACGCTTTGACACAATTATGAAATTGATATTTTTAGATGCCCCCTTGACCCTCAAACTACGTAAAATTTTTTCATATTTTTCACTCGGGTACGCCATATTGAAAAATGGCTAAAACTGATAATGGTTCACATTTTGGTATAGTCTAAGAGGCGAACCTGTCAAAATGTGCCGAATAACTGAAAGCTGGAACCGGTCCCTGTACCCTTACTTCGAAAATTACCGGTTTGCCGATTCCCAGTTGCTGCTTTTAAGCACACCGAAAGCTCAAAAGTTCACAATTTTCATGAACTTTCGGCCGAAAATAATGGAAGTTGAAATTGGTGTCAAATTACAGGATTTTTTATGCTGAATTCGAATATGTAGGTCTGTCAGCCCTAAAGTGCTGCAGAAGGCTCGCCAGAGGGGACAAAGGGGGAGAGAACTTGAAAAAATCACGTACTTTTGATTAAATTTACATAAAAATAGCAATTTAGTTTAAGTGGATTTAATAAATGCTTTTAAGTATTTCTCATGAACTACAATGACTTCTTAATTTCAAATTTTTACAAAATTTCACATTTGAGGGGGGTGAGGCGTAGGAAAACATCTACAAACTCATGTAAATGGGCGTGAAATACATCGAAATATATATGTTTTCTAGGTCGTAGAACTTGATTATGACAATATTTTTCACATTGAAGGTGAAGGGGTGGTACCTATTTTTGAGAACGCCAATAGAAGCTTAAGATAACACACATTTGTACTTGAAAAAAAAAAATCTCACGAATCCAGCTTTCAATTATTTCGGCACATTTTCGACAGGTTCGCTTCTTAGACGATACCAACATGTGAACCATTATCAATTTTAGCCATTTTTCAATATGGCGTACCCGAGTGAAGAATCTGAAAAGATTTCACGTGGTTTGGGGGGTCAAGGGGGCGTCTAAAAATATCAATTTCATAATTGTGCCAAAGCGTTATCAGGATTAAAAAAATTAAATAAAGTTAAAAAATGGTCTTTGGTGGGGGTAAAATTATGGTGGACAGTCAACTATTGCGTGAAAGAAAAATTCGAATTGGTTTTTCAATTAAAAATTAATTTCTCAAAAACGAGGTGGGCGCGGGGTCCGAAACTTTGGCCATGAAAGTTTCTAAAGGGTACCTACCTACCACCCAAGTTTCATCGAAGTTGGACTCTGGGCCTGATTCGCCATTCTTATCCTCCTATGCCCTTACGTCGTAATTTTTGCTTCAAGAAAGCGTTGAAAAAATGTTTCGATAACTAAAATTGAAAATTGATTTAAAATTCCAATAGAAGCATTTCAAACTTTTTCTGGGGTACATGGATAGATGATAGTACTAAAAGAAAATTTATCTTTTTTGAATCATTCTTTTTACTCTTTTGAAAAAAATTTTAGGAGGGAGGGGGTATCTAAATTTCGTTTCAGCAGTATATGCGTTTAATTTAAAATTTATCATCTCATGTAGAAAATAAATGGAATGAATTTCACGGTCATCCTAATTTGATAATAAATCTTACATGATCAAGTATGTATTGGCGCGTAACCTCGATCCTCAAAGAATATTTTTATAGTCGTTTCATACCTCCTTCCTTTCTCGAATGGGAAAAATTGCTGTAAAAAATGGATAGGTCATGAAGTATAAAAACGATAAATTTTCCCAGTTCGAAACTAAACGCGAAGCATTGCCGGGCGGTAATTAGCGAAGGTGTAATGGGTACGGTATTAGGTGCAAAGACCTAGAAAAAAGGCATTATTCATTTGGATGGTGGACACATTACACGAGCTTCATTTTTTCACGGTAGCTACGTAGGGAGTACCCTAGGTACGTTGGAAGGAGAGAGAGATGAATATTAATACCCGGGCGAGTAATAAATAAAATAGCAATAAAATACTAAAGAAATAAACAAGAGGAATATATTATTCTGGCGATTAAATTAGAGAAGGGATATAATGTTCTTTCATAGTAGATTATACAAAGCCATACTATTATACGATGCTGGAATACATAATGGTAAATACAAATAATAGGTATATTATCGTCTTTCTATTTTCCACCTTTTTTTCACTCTTTTCTCTGGTATGGCTACGAGGCTGTGTCTTTATATTCTTTTTTTGTATACGTGTGTACATTCGTTTGTACATATATTTTGTGGAAATCGTTTAAGAAGCGATATTTATGGCGACAACACGGTGAGGGGGTCTAGTTTTGGAACGATAGTTTCTCAAGAGTTGTTGCCTTTTCCGTATTTATAAATTAGTAATATGGCGTACGACGCCGACGGTGCCGAGCACTCGGGGTCTTTTCTGCGTGTCTATCTTCGGAATATTCTTTTTGTTGTTTTTATTACCGGCGGCCCCCTCCCGCGTATTTTCCTAATAATTAATTTCAGAACGCGTTCAGCTTCCGACATATAGACTATAGACTGAAGGAACGTATCGAAGAAATTTGTTTTAGCTTTCTATCGAGAATTGGGAATTGAATATTTCTATTTTTATGGTGTCATAGAGGTTAGCTACGGTCATTTGTCAAGAGCATCGGGCCAGCTGCCATAGGACTGGTGTAATTGGCTTTTGAAAAGATTTTCTTTGAATTTCTTCTTGCATTAAATATAGGAAAAACTAACGAGGGTTAGTGGGTACTTTGAATTAGATAAATGCGAGTTAATATTTATGGTGAAACCTAAATGGTGCGAATACAAATGACTTGTTTGACTACTTGGTTAAATGCATGACTTTTGCATGACTTCCATGATTTCCTTGATCGTTAGACCCTCTGTTAAATGAAAGTAATTTAGAATTTAATTATTCTACTCTCAACTAGTAGTTATCCATGTTACGGTATTCTATTCTGTCGAAACATTTGTTTTTTTCCATCACTGCCAGAAAAGCATTGCGAATCTGGGCATTAAATATATCGCTTGCATTCAGATCTACAAACATCTGAAATCAAGTTAAAAAGTAAATAATGGATATTTGTAAAAAGTATAAGCAAAAAAATAAATTGAATGATTGTATATAAATAAGTAATTAATACATGAATCAAAAATGAAAATAATATAAATAAATAAATCAAGTCATATGTGCTTTCAAAAGAACTCTTTAATTCTTCTTTTAATTCTATGTCGATCTTATGAAATGAAAATGTAAAAAACCCGATGGTTTCCCAAGCGAATTTTTCGATACTTAATTACTTATAAATATATCTTCAATGAATTTCTACCTTTATTTTGCACTTTCGTATTAATCAAGTCAAATTTTCACAAAAAATTGTGCCGTTGCTTTCCTCAAAAATACAGTTTTGCCCCTAAAACCAGTTTAGAAAAAAAATCAAATTGAAAAATAAAGCTGATCAGATTTCCAACAGAAAATATTATTACACATTTTTTGCACAAGTTGATAGAATTGCGAGAAAAGGACCTTGAAATACACCACTTTCTTAATAGATGCATTTCAAACCTTTTCTGAGGTACATGGATAGATGATACTAATGTAAGGAAATTCCTCTTTTTTGACATTTTTTTTACTCTTTTGAAAAAAGTTTTATCTATCGCCCAAAAACTGCTGGTAACCTGTTCTCATATCTTCTTGCTTGGAATGGGAGGGGAAGTGTGGGGATCTTAACCATAGCTAAGGGGACATAAACTGATGTAAGAAAAGATAATACACTTTCTTTGGTTGTGTTTTGAATATCGTGCTTGGGCTCAAATTTAATAGGGAGGCTGCCATTTTCTCTATTCCAAAGAATACCAAGGACAGAAATTTTTTCGCTAAAGTCTGTGGTAGGTAGTGATAAAGCTTGTGCCACAGATTTATCGTTTATTTTCCAGTCTCGTAAGTTGAAACCTGCTGAGGTCAATAGTATGGTCTTGCTGTTTTATGTTCTCATCGTGCAAATGACTGCTAGGGTGAAACAAATTTTGATTTTTCTTAAAAATCGATCTGGTATAGTGGCTGATAGTTACAAAATGACCCCAAAATATTCCCAAAAAATTTCAGCCTTGTAAATTAATATTTATACCCTACGTAATTGGGTTCAAGTTTGAAAATTTTGTATTACTTCAAAGAAAATTTCAAAAAAATTTGAAAATTTTTTCTATCACAGGGCAATATTTTGCCTTCTGAACTTCTGAAAAATAATTATTCACCTATTTTTTCAATATTCAGGAGCCTTCAAATTATTTCCAATATATGTGAAAAACTATCTCCTGTATTTTTTACATTACATTCGATACTACTCGTAAGTTGATAATTAATTACTATCATATCAAATATATGTTCGATTTCACATCTGGTTATTTGCTCATAAATACTATTGCGAATTCGCGATGTATAGCAATTTATATAAACATGCAGCTTCAGAAATCCCTTCCTCAGCTAGAAATGGCTGCTTGGAACTAAAGATATGGATTTGTATGTTTTTTGAAGTAGTTTTTCCAACTATGCTTGCCTATCAAAATCTGATCGTTTGATAATTTTCATTCAGGTTGATAAATGAATAGAGGTAATATTTGTAAGTCGAACACCTGCTATTTTGAGAATCAATCAAAACTCAAAATTCGTTATAACTTTTTTTTTGAGTCCAAAAGAGGTGTGAAATCAAACATATTTTTGAATAATAGTAATTAATAATAACAATCAACTTATGAGTAGTATTGCATATAATGCAAAATATACAGGAGGTATCCGGTATACATATACATGTAATAAATGTACTCTCAAAATGATCGATACAAAACGTACTATGTTGTTTTTTGAATTAAAATTAGCTTACCTATTATAAAAAGGGGAAAGACTAGAGCCGCTAATGGCGACTAGAAGGAATCAATCATACCCAATTAAGGAACTCCTTACCCGACGTATTTTGCTAATTTCCTGAGAAGAGAACGAGTTGTTTCCGAAATTCGGTTCTAACATGCGATCCGAAGTTTTTGGTTAAATACAAGGTGATTTTAAATTTTACACATTTACAACAGGCGAATCGACAATAAATATTTAAGCTTGGCAAGTTGCCTTGCTTGATTATGTTATTTATATGTCATATACAATGTGCGGTCTTTAAGAGATGATGAGATGGAAGGAGTGGAGTTTGTAGGTGAAATATCATCGAAACATCAGAACAAACAAATCGGACCCGTCTTTTGATTCGGTTTGGTAATTTGTTTGCACGAAAGAATTTTCGTTCGAACGAGTCTAGCTTGTAAATGGCCGAAGATAGACGGGTAATATTGGTTTTACGCAGAAGGTGGTAAAATACTACCGTCAAGGTAAATACGTGTATGCGACTTTACGAGCCGGTAAAAGCAACGGCGGATATAGGCGAGAAGCGTTTTAGTTAATTAGGAGTATAATTTAGGCGTTCTTTTTTTTCATCGACCAATAAGGTAATACACGTTGTCAATATAGCTGCGGAGATTTCTCTGCGCAGCTGTATACACTACACAGGCCGCGGCCATAAACTGGTATACGCGAGGTTAAGGGCGATAGAAGTATACGAGGAATGAAAACTTTGTCGTTAATGGGAAAAGTCGAATCGCGACGGTATCCGCGTCGTTGGCATTTTTCTTTCTCGTTCACCAAACGAAGGATACTCGTAATTTAACGCGTTTATAACGAACGATCCGGTTCAGCGTTAAAAATGTATTCGGTATTTGAATTTCAAGTATTTAAAATTTTTACACGCTCTCCAACGGCGATAATTCCGGTAGAAATGGAAATAATGTGGTAATCGTTTGAAAAGAGACATAAATTGGTGAGGAGGTAAAAAATACGCGGGTTTAAACAAACTTTACGAGTTCTATTATCACGGTGCCACAATTTAACGACTACCTACCTACACGAACGGCGGACAGTTTTTTCATTAGGTGTGTATTTTTCGGGTAGTCATATCGGTGCGCGATTTATTCGGTAGAGAAAAAAACCGCCGCTATGTTCGCTAATTTATATAGGAGACGAATAGATATGAAAATTTATCGAGTACCGTTTGATGATTATACGAATTCGTTAGAAGTTAAAATGAAAAAAATAACGCCACGAATGTGGAAAATTATGAACGTTTGGCTGGTGGAATTATGATACTAATGGCATGGTAAATCATTGAAATTTCACCACCACTGTCACCACGGTGTCTGAAACGATGGTGCCAGTGTATTTTCGATCGCTTCGTCGTGGCATTTCACCTTTTTTTATGCTCGACTTTGACATCGAACTAATATTTTCTTCTTCGTTTCTGCATTACGGTTGACGGTGGAATACATATATTTTTTTTTAACTAGTATGATATATCCGTAATGGCGAGTAATGCCGCGGAACTATAAGTCATACGTGGAGATATATTAGATTGAACTAAGGTCGTGAATTCGTATCGTGATCGTAATTAAAACCTTCCTTCTAGATTCATGTCATCACGCTTAAAATGTAATTTCCAATTTAATTTTCTCCACAGCCGTTTTCTAAACTTGTAGTGAGGCTACGTCAACCAGTCATTTGTATATTTCGGTTTATATGTATCCAACGATTATACCGGAGAAAGCAAATGCGTCTATGTTTAATGTATATCTAATGCGCGACAAAGCATCCGCGATATCGTGAAAAATATTGAGTTTTTGAAGGAAAATTTTTACATCGTGCTGGATTGAACCGATTCGTGCCGAGAAATCGAAGAAGCATTTACTAATGTTTTCTTAACGATTTATCGATTAGTTTGACCGGTGATTGAAATTTTCGCATTTAAGATGGAGTTTAGACGACAATAGCATTGTTGAATTTGAAAAATTTCATTTAATTAATGTATGGGTATATTGCTTATTATAACTCTTAAAATTTAGCGATCTTCTTGTTCTATAAATTTGTAAAGGTTTTACCAGCTTTTACCATGCAGATCAATACGTCTGCAAAAAAAAACACAAATAAAAATAACGAAAATGAATGGAAGAAAAACGACCAGTGCACCTGTAAATTTAATGTAAACGTGAAACCGATCTATCGAACATTACGTATAATTCTTTGCAGAACTTTACTTTGATGTTCGCATATGTGGAATGCGTTTTACGCAAAAACTAAGCATTGTTGAAAAAATATACAAGAATAATTTTCTTAACAATTTTTCAAGCGCTTTAAAGTGAGATATTCAGGTGATTTCGATGTTTGAAAATGACGAAAATACAAGATTTCACATTTTTGTTATTTAGACAAAATTCTTCTCTTTCTCTAGTCACTATTATAAGAGAAATACTTCACCGATTTGGCTAAAATTTGAAATGTAGCGTTGTTTCGATGTGTAGTAGAAAATGAAACTGTAAAAGTTGAAAAATTCTTTAAAAATTCCCTCAACCCCTCCCCATTTGGGGCCCCAAAATTTTGAAAAATGGTTCAAAATGCTCATAAAAATTTTTCTTATGAAAAACTTATGCTATGTAGTATGTACTAAATTTCAGCTGAAGTCGTTAGTTATAGCAAGATGTAAGTAGCAGCGTGCAAAATTTTAGAGTTTTGACAAAATGATGAAATTTGAATCAAGCTGTTTGGTTTCGTACAAAAGCACTCTTTCTGTACTATGACTAACAATTATACCAACTTTCAGCTTGATTGAGTTAGTATAATAGGCTGTAGGTGAGAGCAAAAATCATAAAAAGAACTCAACTCCTCCATATTACTCAATTAAACGTTTTACATTTCTTATAATATTCATACCCGGTATTTCCAATAGTTTCTGAAATTAACTATTTTGCTAACTCGTGAACTTAAATATTTTTTATATCAAAATTATAAATCCTGCGATTTATTTCTATTCAATTATTGGTTTTCTTTCAATTTTTTCACCTCATCAACAAAATCATTCGGGAACAATTGCATTGGAATAAATATTCAAATAATTTCAATTAAATTATTTTCAATTGGTATTTTATCATTAAGTTTATTTATTATAATAAAAATATTTATATAAATAATAATAATTTTTTTTTTTTTTATAATTTCAGTTTCAATTTATTTTCAATTTCAATTTCAATTTATTCAAAAATACTGGTACAGTTCGTTCTACATAACATATTGACCCCAACCAGAGCGCAAAGCGCGTGCGGCAGGGGGATTATTATTACTACCATAACAAAATTGAGCGAAGCAAAATCAGAATCAAGTAAATAAATAACGAAATAAATAAACACATAAAACAAACAAATATAGGAACACAAATTCAATGTGATAAACGAAGTAAATGAACAAAATAAATGAGCAGATAAATTATAAAACTATAAATATAAAGGAGACGAGTGGACCGAGATGCGGGGAGGGAGGAGATGGGAATGCTATTGAGGTGGCCCAAACCCAGAATTGTAAAGTGAGTCCCTCAGCAAGCGTCTCAGTTTCTTGGGGTTACATAATAATAATAATAATAATAATAATAATTAATATAATTAAAATAATTAAATTATTTAATTTATTTAATAAAATTATATTAAAAGAATTTCTATTTTATAAGTTATTTCTTTTAGCGATGAGATTAGGTCTTCTTCATCTATTTTTACATTGTCTTAGATGTAGATGGCGATGAATTTTGAACAGGTGAAATTTTTGCACACCATAACTTTTATACATAATTTATGATAATAGCCCGTTCATCTTATGCTTTTAAAATTTGATAATGATTATCAGAGTATCCATTGCATCCCTATCATATAATCTCGTTATAAATAATTTTTATCGTAGCCAGAATGAGTAAATTTTTGCGCATCAAAGTTTCTAATTTTTTCTGCCAACATATATAAGACTTCATGAGATACCATTTCTATTACGGCACACGGTGTAGGGTACGCTGTTAGTTATTTAAAATGTTCAAAAACACTGGTCAAGGGATCAGACGGACATTTGAAAAGTTTTTTTTATTTAGAAAAATTAATAAACAAATTTTTATTCTGTTTCTCAATAATTTATTCGCTGTACCTCCTCACCTGTTCCATTCACTTGAAAAATAATTATCTTCGTATTCACCTTAATGTGCAAAAAAAAATTATAATTTGAGGTCAAACAAAAATTATGCTGACCTAACAACAATTTCTGGTTAATAAAGGCTTGAATCGACTCATGCAGTTTTGCTTGTTTATTAGCAAATTTTACTACGCAGGATCTCTGCTTTCTTAGCTCTGAGTTTAGTTTCTGTTATTAAATATTCGATATCTACTAACTGTTTTGAAATAAATGTAAATCTAAAAAAAATTCATTTCAGAAAAATACATGAGAAAATAAATTATAAAATTACCTAGTTATTTATTTTTTTTTAAGCAACAGTGTTTTGAAAATACTCGCTTTTTCACATAAATATCATAGCTTCAAAAAATATATTATTTTAAAATAAGTATTCGGAGCCCATGTCTCAGCTCCTGCGCATTTTCTCCAAAACTTGCAAATACCCACGCATCGTAATCTTTGATTACTCGGAAAATAAGGACTGTACCAACATTAGACTCGAATTCCTCTACTTTCGATCTTATATTTAAGGTGAACTGCTACATAGCGGCAAGATTCTTTGATTGATCCTAAAAACAGTCAAAAACATCCAAATAAATTATTATTTCAAGAAGTAGCAAAGTACTGTATAAAGGCATGCAACAAATCACAAAGCAAATTTCACTCATGTCGGAGCGTTACCTGGAAAACAAAGATAGAGAAAAGACAAATCAAATGATTACTTACCAATTGAGTTTCAGCAGTAACAACTCTCATCAATAGGATGTTTTTTCAGCTTTTCAACTTTCGAAAGTATTACTTAACCTGTAGAAATTACGTAAAAAAGAAGAAATGTCATGTTACAAATTTTAAAGGTTTGTTGTCTAAAAAAATTAGTAAAACTAACGTGATAATATAATTCAGCAATAACTGAAGAAATTTTCAAAATTTCGCATTTAATTTATTATATTTCATCGCTCTTGCTGTTAGCTAAAAATAGCTCACAGGTATTCTAAAGTGGATTAAAATTTTTTGACAACGTTTTATTGTAATCGGAATCCTAGTATCAAAATCATTAATCAACCAAGAAATTCGAAATTACCAGTAGAATTGTTATATTCTAGTTATGAACTGCAGCGAAGTATTAAGGAATATAAATTAAATTAGGTTTGTAAGCCTTCTAAATTGATTTGTTAACCCATTACGTAATTCATTAAAAAAAAAAAAAAGAAAGAAAAAAGCAGGATGAATAATAATGTGAAATCACGCGATTTGGTTCATTAACACGAACCGGCTCAGCGTTAATTTTTCGCGTCTAGGATACGTAGAGCGGAAGCATTTTTAAGTGTAATTTATGGCGACATTTTTCATTTTTAACTGATACAAAACGCCCTTTAGAGTTTATTTTATTTAACGTCAACTAATCATGCTAGATTACGCGCGAGGGTGCCGTTTGCAAAAAAGAAAGGTGGGTTTAACCCTGCCACTAGCGAGGCTCTGTTTTGAGAACGAACTGTCAAAACCAATTAACCAAGTACTCGGCGGAAGGCTTTTTCAGCGCTGAATCCGGGCGTACACGAATCGCGTTATCGCCGCGCCGGTTATTTAAATACGAACGTTTGAGATTTTTATAAGGTTGGAGGCTAGATTAGCAGATGGCGTGGTTTTTTTTTCACCACGAAAGGTTATTAAACCAAATACTTATTCTTGGGCCTTATTTACGCTATTACATTTATAAGAAAACAATTCATCCATTTTCCTAGTTGCCGAGATAATTTATAGATACGTTTTGACACTCATGACCTTCTCCAACTTATATCAGGTAAAAACAAAAACGTAACGATGGAATTCGTGTTGTTTGGTGTGAACTCGTTGGTCTCTTCTGATTATAATAGTTGCTGTTTCATCAGGGCTAGCTCGGCTTGGCATGCTTCGCGCCGTTTGTTTGTTCATGATGGGCTTGTACTGGCACCTCGACGTTGCGCTTCAGGACCGCCCGCTGTTTCACAGATTAGATTTTCTATTTAATACGTACAACTGGTATATTATCTGATGTACTTTTTAATACGCGCGCGCACCACCGTATCCGCCGCTTATTTCATTCACCTATTCGCATGCCGCCTCAACCCCTTAATGAAAGTTTGAAGATTTCGAAGATTTTTCATTTTTCGCCATAGCCGAACATCGATGTGGTCTACGAAAAAGGCTTTGGAAATTGTCTATTCCACATTCATTACTTGTAGTTCTACACAAGAAAGATTTTAAAAATTGAAAAATTAATCATTATCGTTCATTTAGTATAATTATATTGAAGAATTTAACTGATAGCACTATATTTGTGTTTATTTTCTATCCTGCGATTTTCTTTTGAAGCGAAAAAAAAATTCGTGTTCATATCTTACTGCGTAGTGCGTTTGCTTAAGCATTTTCATATGTGCTGTGCATAGGGGTATTCCCACGAATTTTTCTAAAAGTATACTTAAGCTGAAATAATGGTTCGAAATGAAGCAACCCTATGAGAAAATTAATCGTTTATAATTATCATGTATGAGAAAGGGTTTCAAAATTATTGTGATGATACCTGCAAATTTGGGAACATGAACACTCCAGAGTTGACTATGTTGAAATTTTTTGCTAAAACATAATTCTAATAATTTTATACCGTATCAAACTACCCTGAAGTTTAGAATAGATGGAAATGGAATACATAAGAATACTATGGTATGATAAGGAAAAATATTTAATTTTATTAAAATTAGATTAATAAAAAAAAAATTAAAATATTTATTTTTCATTTTAATATTGAATTTATTAAAATTAAGAATAAACATCGATAATGAGAAAATACTACAAACTGAACCAGAAAAGATTTTTGCGGAATTTGCATAGATTTTTTTTTGAGAATAATTTTTTTCCTTAAAAAGGAAATGAAAAAAAAGAATTGCCTCGTACTCCAACGACTAATTGAGTGATTACATTCTTTGAACCTTAGGTCATTCCCCATATTTTCATTCTCGGAATTTTTTTGATGCTGAAGTGATGTCTGTAACTATTTTCATTCAGGAAACCGTCGAAAGTAACTACCGGTATTTATTTTTTTCTTATTACGATTACTCTCGTCAATTATTCTTCATCGCGTGCTACTCTTGCCTTCCACGCACAAATTACTTCTCATCCGAAACCGTACCATACGATAAGTATAATCTCCGACTTTGTTTCAAAACTCAAATACACTCTTCAGGCACGCGATACCGCCGCTATACATTGTTTACCAGCTGTTTTTTTCCTCTCGTTTCGAAAGATTAGCATTTCGTGGATGTCCGCCACTCCATCGCCGTATTCGTCTAATCTCACAATATAATTCAGTGGAGGAAATTAGATTCGCCACTTCTGAATCTATACCTGCTTCGGCGTAGGTATCGGTGGCTACGTTACTCTTTTTTATTCGATCTTGATATGACACCCGTTCGGCCGAGCACACACACAATGTTCACGTTCGCATTTAAATAGGTTAATCCGAAATTTCGAACGACTCGTATTTTTGTATTATTTGACAACGTCCGTTGTATTCATGGACATTCAGATGAAAGCCAGATAAATATTTAACCGGGTAAATAAGATACACAATACTTCTAATCCTTTATACGGCGGTGCCGAGTTCTACTGTCGATACGAATGTGCTGTAGTGTTTGAAAAACATCTCAAAGGTGTTAATTTAATTTTCAGTTTTCTACGAGCTTTTCAAAATATACTAGTGGTAAAAGGGTGGTGAAAGTGTAACATACCTCTCTCCCTCCGTCCACATATCCAGTTATTCGTATGGTTGTCCTCCTAGTTTCGTGCTAAAAGCAAAGGTATTATTTACGTTTGCTATATGGACACGTTTAAGCGCCAGATTCGGCTTAATAAATCGCAATTACCGTTCTCAGCTAACGAATCAATTGTGTTGGGCTCGAAAATTCGAAGCCCACTGGCTGGTTTAATGATATTCTCGGCAAAACGGGCAAGTCGCCAGTAGTCGGAGTGTCGGACGGATAATAGATTTTGGCACTTTTATCTCTCCTAATACCGTAAGACACCTTATTAACCCAAAGGTAGGCGGTAATGAGAAGAAATTACAATGGCGGAAATTAAAGTACCGATGCTTCGAGCCACTGGAAACCACTTTTCGTTGGTTCGTTCCTCAGCCACCGTGGTCTACGTAGTCACGGCCTGCCGGCCAGAAATCATCGTTTTAGTTCGTAAACATTAATAGACTTTTCAAATCACGATCATACATGCGTGACGTGAACGCGCCACGTCATGTAGGTAAAAATATAATAACATGAAATGAGTAAAAAGGAAAAAATCCAAAGTAGATTTAATAGTGGACCATATCAGCCGTGTTTGTCGGTAACGAGAAACGCAGCTAGAAAAACAAACTAAATTGTGATGTAATTGTTCATTCCGCATCGTATGTTTATATTGTCAAATAAAAATAATTGAGGTAAAAAAATCAAGAAGTGACGGGATAAATATTCCTGAAAAAGAAAACAATTTTTCATTTCAAGTGGCTATTTCTTGAACTAATTGTTTTGTAATAACTCAAGAAAAAATTAGGTAAAACAGATTTATGTTTCTATCGTTTAAAATGCTCATCATGATGTTTAGAGTGAGCAAAAACGTTGTGTATGTCTCGAATCATTCGATAAGTCGTTTTGTCCTGTTCGGAGAATTTTTTGAAATGTCTTTAATCTCATCTGGTATCGTATTCCTTGAATCAAGAAGTTGACTTTATTCAATAAATCAGCCATAAGTTTCGAGATATTTTCTTCCTTGGTTCCTACGTAAATGAGGTGGTATGTACGTCACAAACTGTGGTTTTTTTGTAGACTATTAATGAACAAATTATATTGGATTACAACTTCATTATTTTTATTGTGGAATAGAAAATTTGAGGTTTGTTGGTAAGTAACTGTGGATCTTAGAATGAAAATATTTTTGTGTAGTTCATATGACTATTTAACGAGATGGAAAAGGTTGTTCGAAGTAGCGACTTACAAAACGACTTTAAGTTTTCAAAATCATTTTCAAGGTCTAATTTGTGATGAAAAAATCTGAAAAAATTTGGTGGTATACTCATCGAGTACCTCTACCTACGTACCAATCATTCAGTTGAAATTAGCAGGAGATAGAATTTTTACCATGTAAATCACATTTTTGTATAGGTAGCTAGGTACCACCCCACAGGAGTATCTTGAGAAAATAATCATTGGTATAAAAATTATATTTGGCGAATACAAATAAAAATGAAACATCCAGCCAAGGGCATTTCCACCACACCTAATGAGCTAGAGCCTTTGTGAGAAAACTGCTGGTTTTGGAAACAAATTCGTTGAATTTTTTTTTTTTAGTGTGGAATTTCTTATTAGAACATGCATTTCTTTTTTTTTGTCAACAATGTGGAACAACATAATACATCTTTTCATAGGTAACGTCATGATAAAAAAAAAAACTTTTGTATCCGAAGCAAGGAACAAGGGTCTTTTACATTGCTTCAACTCCCAGCCCTCTATTTCCAGCATATCTTGAAAAGCTCTCAAAATTTAAGATTGTATCAACAACTTTGTGCTGTTCTCCGAATACCAGTGCATTAATATCAACAGTAGAGCTTGGCACCGCTATGTAAAGGGTTTGAGAGGTGCACATAATTATTTCGAAAATATAAAAAGCTCAGCTTCACTATAGATTAACCATACATAGATAGCACACCGGTATATACGAATTTATCACTCATAAATGTTGAAAAAGAAGCCAGAAAGTTTTTCATTAATATCATTTTAATAAAACTAATTAATTTTTAGAGCGCTCTCTGTGAATGAGCTCCAGTACTGAAAATAAATTCGACTTTTTGCTTGGTTTTTTGCAAATATCTCAAAAAAAATATAGATAGAGAATTTAAAGTAGCTCGTTCAAACGAGCATAAAATTCTAAATGGGTTCATTATTAAAAACCAACTGTCTTTGATTTACTTTTTGAGAAAATTCATAGTAAAGTGAAAAAGTCGCTTTTATGAAATTAATTTCAAAAGTAAATCGACAACAGTAACTTTAGAAAAATTAAATCATTTTGCATTTTAATATCTTCAGAATGAACCATTTGCAAGTCCTCTATCTTGAATTGTTTCCTAGATGGTAGCAAAAAACCATTCCAGTTCCAGTTTTAAAGTAATAAAAATTTAACGTACGGTGGGCTATCTATGTGTGCTTAATCTATGGCTTCGTGTAAAATCCTTTCAGTGGGCTGCAGTTTTCATCATTAGCTATTCTATTGATATATTCGTACTATTAGTTGAGACTGACTGAATTAATGTCTGATAATTGGATCAATTAACAATTTCGTGATTTGAAACTCATAAAAGTCCTAGTAGTCTTGACATTGGTATCAAATCCAGATGAAAATATTATACGTACTTAGTCGAATTTAGCATTTCATATTAAACCTTTTGAGTCCTGTTTAGGATTGCTCAGAATTTTTTTGCGGTCCTCAAAAATAGTATCATATCCATAGCCCATCAAATTTTTGAAAAAATAGTTGGACATACATCTCAAATCATCTCAATCTTTGAACTACTTAGAAACTTCCCTCTCAGAAAAGCAAAAAAAAAGTACTACCAAGCTCATATTCAATATAGAACTATTCGGGCACTCATCGACGTGATGAAACACTAAAGTGCAACGATAAAGCAAGTGGATGGTTAACGCCTCATTCGGTATTTTTCTAAGTCAGGTGTAATGATCACGCGAAGAAAAAAATAAAAACCATCGTAAAAAATTAGATAAAAATGCTGCTTGACCTCAAGATTTCATCCATGCCTCTAAATACGTGCTAACAATATAACTTTAATTAAAATACAATTGGTAATGTTATTTCGTGAGCGCGTTTTTTAATACTTTGTAGTACGTAGTGTTGAGAGCTCGTTTTCGTGCATGGGAATCTAGGATACGGCGGTCCGCTTTCATCGCCATATCTACCGAATCCGCACCTTCAGCGCTTACCGGTAGGTTTCGAATCGCCAATTTCCAAACGATGTAATTGAAGGGTTGAGTACAGAAAAGGCGTATTTGCGATGCGAACGATATAAGGTTTTTTTGGCGTCCTACTTTTCGTTCAAAATCGTGAAAATTTACATGCATCGAGGCGAAATTTTATTTTGAAGTTTAAATTTAATTCTGATGTAGCGTTCGATATTGCGTGTTAGTTTTTGAAACCCCACAATTGCTGAACTCTCGGATGAAAGTTCAGCAGAATTTTCGTGGCCTTCAGCATTTTTTATATATTCCATGAATAAAATAAGATTTTGTTCTGTGTTTTATTACACAATTTAAATAATTTTGTCAGAGACCATAAAATGAAATGGAAGTCAAGAGAGAAGTACTACGTCACCTTGAATATTTATGCTGTCACAGTATTTGTAAAATCGTATCGAGAGTATAATTATTTGTGAATAACACGAGTAAATTGATTCGGAAAAGTTAATAAAACTATAATGTTAATATAATTATGCATCTTGTGAACAAACTTCCTACTTGGTGATTTCTCATATAACATATGGCTATTTTTTTTCGCCTATGATTATAGAAAATTCGAGAAACCAACAATTAATGGAATTTAATGAAGTTGAGCGTCGCCATAATGGTGATCACAGATCAGATCGTACACATAGAAATGAAGCTATTTTTTTATTCGCAGACAAAATTAATTTTCACATGCTTTGACTTAAACAAATCATTGATTTTTTTAAAAGAAAATTGTCTTCATCATAAGTGAAGGAGCCTCTTAGACTGCCATATTCAATATCTATATCCTCTTTGTTTCTTTAGGTTCTGTATGTCTATGAAGTTGGATTGTTTGGTTTTGTTTGAAATTAATATTTGGTCTTGCATACGTGTCATAATTACTCTTTCATTTCTCTGTGACATGCTCACTGGTAGGCAGAAAGAAATTTTCACCAGTTTAATTTCAGCTGTTTTTGGAATATTCGAGTTTCTGAGTAAGGTTATTGAATTCTCACCATACATACCTGTGCTATGCAATTGGGATATTGTTGCTGAGTAAGTACACAGTGTCATTTGGTTGTATACACGAAATGAGGATTCCTTCTACTATCTATGATAGCCAATTTTTCTAGAAAAACCGATTGGAAATAATGATATATCTGATTATCGTTGTTGGTTTTTGTGATTGGAGCAAAGAGGGTAACATTGTATCTTTCGTATCCATATATGGGATGAGTATTCGAGCCTGTTTGAGAATTCCTACTCTCCTCGTTAAACTTGTCTATCTTACCTTAAGTGATTGGGATCCAACTTTTAGGGTATTGAATTCCAGTTGAATTTTTTTTAATGTTCATTATTTTTTTTTCAAATTTTCCACGAATTAAAAAATAAATTGGAAAGCAGTATTCGAAAATTATTTTTGCCCCAATTTCATTATTGCCTCTCCAAGGCCATGAGAACAGCAAATAATGTCATTCGTTCTTCGTCAATTTTCAATAACAGAAAAATTTCATAGTTGCGTGAGATAACAATAGCGAGTGTATGTGAAAAATGATGACAAATTTTTCCCCTTGTAGTGATTGTGTACTGTTTTTACTCATCCATCATCAATTTCGAAAACAACTCGCATACAATTGTAAAAGGTGAATATTCATTAGGCACAGGGGAGTTCTTCACCACCACTCAATTACCCCTAGAGATCACAGACAGTTTTCTTTATGGCTGAGGTCTTCTGCTGCCAGATATTTTGTTGGGATCCTATACTTGTTCGTGATTTTAGCATAAATGCAGAGAGGGAATGTGATCGTCATTGTCATCATTATCGACAAGACCGTGATGCTCTCCTAATAATATTAGATGTGCTTAGTAGCTGATTTCAAAGTATCTGAGTTGGTCAGTTGGTTCCTGTTCAACTTTGAGAATAAGATTTACGATGCGGAGTCTATTCTTGATTGATATAAGGATTCAATGCACAGAAGACGTGTAAGTATCGAAAATGAAAATCCCAATATTAGAAAGCTTAAGTACGAAAAGTGTGTGGTGTTGAGAGTGACATGTGATGGATGAATAGATTCATCTTGATCATGATCTTCACATTGTCTGAATTTCGATAGTTACTATTTCAAAAGTTTTGGAATTTTAAATTACATGTTTTTAATTGCATCAGCATTTTATTTTCGGCATTTTAATCGTGTCTGAGTGTTGATGATGGTCATTTTGATAGCTTTCTTTTTTTTCTCTGTAAATTAAAATGACCAGCTTTCCCCTTCAAATGCTCGATCACGCAACTTCATTGACTCGTTTAGGGTTAACGAACATGCGCACCGATGTGACGCAACGCACACGACTGGAAGGTGTATACGATAATTAAACTCGGTGTTTGGAGGTACGCGCGCGTATCGTTTAAACTTAAATATTTCGCCAATCGGGAATCACGTTTTTGTTAGCCTTGAAATTACGATGAACTTTTGTATCATGGGGTTTTTCGAATATCATTAATTCTCATCGTAATCATCGCTTTCAAACGATGCATTTTACCGTTGCTTTTTCCTCTAATTTCCGAACGTATTTAAATTTAATTCTCGCCGAGAATTTTAGAGTCGAATTTAGGTAAATTAATTAACCGTTTAATATTTAAATTAACCGAATACTCGATGCAGGAATTCGATTGATGTAATAAAAAACAATAGAAGTATTCAGCTTCTGCGCATTTTTTTGATCATTTAAAAGAATAAGATAGATTATAAAAATCGATTCGAAGAATACAGCGTATTCTGGCCGGTAGCCGAGATCGTAGAACTGGTCAACGTGTGGCGTGCGAGATTTTTAACGACTAATAAATAACCCTTTAATGTATTTGTTTTTTTTTTCTTCATTCTATTTCATTTGGAGACTTTTCATTATAGAATTAGCTATCTTATCTTGAATTATAAGTCGTTTTCCAACTTCTACGCTGTCGAATGGGTATCGATTTTGTAGTCTTATAGCGCCTGCTGGATTTCGTGGTTGATTTTCTCCTCCTTCGTCTCCGATATACGTTAACACGGAAAATTTTGTAACATTGTAAACGTTTATCTTGTACGGAAAGCTTGTTAGTATATTTTTTTCTTTATTAAAAAATGCCAAACCGGTTTACGTGGTTCTCGATTTGTTTATGTATACGGGCAGGAGACGGGCAAGAATAGAAAACCAATCGAAGATTGAATTATTTTAATTAAGTTTGTACATTTGGTATGTGTACCTTTATTTAATAGACATCGTTGAGGACGAAACGGAGAAATCGAAAGAGTAATGCGCTAGACTGTTTGATTCGTTGAATTAATAAAAAGCTCTTGTACGCTGATGCACAATAATTGTCAATAATGACTCGTGTAATTCATTTTCATCATCTTACTCAATCTAAGAACTACTAAGAAGTATACCAAAAATATCATGAAAAATTTCGATACATAAATATATTCTCAGAGACATAGCCAGAACTTTTCACTCTTGCCAGTTTCAACTTTCAACTCGAATTTATTCATTTTTGGGAGTGAGGGGAAAGCAAAGGGCTTACATTTTGCACCTATATAATTATGTTCAGTTTGTGAACAAGAAGTATGTAAATTTGGAAATATAAAATTAGTAAACATTTTTTACTAACCAAGTAATTTTTTAAATAATTTTTTCCTCTTTCATTGACGTGCCGTGTACAGCCGTTTGGTTAGAGGCACGTGCACATAGAGGGAGAGATTACAGTTGAGGGAACAGAATAGAAGAGTTGAAGAAAGTGAACAGGCTTCTTATTGTGGGTTCATGATCACGAAGGAGTTTAGGAGGGCGCCTTAAAAGTAACGAAAAAAAACAAAAACCAAAAAAGAAGAGGTAGCCTAAATTAATAAAATAAATTTTGGGTTTATGTTTTTTTTGGTAGAATTTTCAAAAAATTGATATTTTTTGTTGAGCCAATGAAGGATGGTGTTCAGAACCCCAAAACCCTCCCGTGCTGCGTCTCTCGATATTGCTCTTAATGAATAAATATGATCTAATTTTAATACTTTTTTGCTTGTCTGTGCACAGTCTAGCAAGATAACACGAGAAATTTTGATGCTGAGAGAAGTTCTCCATCTGGTCTAATTTTAATGATTTCTTGCTTGTTTGTCTACAGGTTGGTATTAGTCAGGGTGTTCAGGGCGAAAATTTTCATTTCACGATTAGGATAGAAGATGCGTGTGCCGGTGTATATTTTAGCGGCAAACCTAATTCACGCTATTATTAAAAACTCTTTAGCAGCGGTACAGCTCGTACCATCGGACACTCCTACACGTTTAAGGTATGGTTAATAAGCTCTAATTTATACGCGTTCCGGTGGAACTATAGGAGGAAAAATTAATTTGGAAATGGGTATTTAATATCGATATCGTGACCCATTCCAAATACTATCGTAGGTTTATCAGTACGTACACGTGTACCCAGTAATAGGGATAGATTTACTGGCTAAGTACCTGTAATCGCCGATAAGGTGTAAACGTTCAACGATCGACGGTTCACGAAGGTTTTATAAATTACATCATTTCGACGAAAGCTCGTAGCTGTATTTGACTGCTGCAGTATAAATGAGTACCGCAGGTATAATGGTGTTCGGTTTTGACTTCCGTTACGATGATTTCTTTTTCCTAGAATTCATTGCACAAATATTAAGTATTCATTAATCAACGAAATATTCGGAAAAACGCTGATATTTCTCGCGCTACAGGATATTGCCTGGTAGCGTTTTGCATCGAGTAAATTAAAATCATTAATTGCGCTACCGCAACAGGGTATTCGCTATTGTTCGTCCTTTCTCGATTTGTTATATGCCGAATGTGATTGAAAGGTTATATGAAAGACATACCTATCGACGCGGGCGACTTTTTAATTAATTTCACGCGCCATTTGCCCGCTTCCTATTTTCCTCAACGGTTGAAGACCTTTGATTTTAATTTATTGGTGCTAGGTTGCCTGGTATTTTGATTATTTTGTCATTACAGCTGAATCAATAATAGGAGTCGTTTGAACACAAATTGAATAGACCATATTGACTATTGACAATTCAAAAATTATAAATTTAAGGAACCAGTTGTTCCGTGTAAGCCCAGATTTAAGCATTTTGCGTCATTTTGCTAGATTTTTGTAGAGTTCGTGATATTTGTATCCTCTATTCGCAAAACAAGAAGTTATTGATACGAATGCAGAATTTTTTAAATTGTCATTATGTTTTTTTTTTTACAAATTTTGTGTTCATAGAATTTGAGATAGCAGGCATACCTACTGTGTTGGGCCTAATTCCGTTTTTTTTTTTTTTTTTTTAATATAATTTCTAATTTAAATTTTTTTTTATTTAGTAAAGGAGTACGGTTACAATAGTTGCTGAATGACCTCAAAAGGACCTCATAAAAACTTCAAAACCGTATTTTCAAAATGTATGTGGACACTGCAATAATCAAACGCATATGGTATATTTGGTTTCAAAATTAACCTTCAAAATTAGAAAAGCGAAAGTAATTCCATAAAACTTACGTAATTTTTGAAAAAAAATCACAATTAAGAATATTTTTCAACTATTCTCCAACACATTTTTTTTAGAGCCAACAAAATAAAGTCAAAGTTATAAAAATTTGTTGGATTTTTTCGTTTTTTATAATATTTAGTCGATTTTCACTTCCAGGCTTTATAGTTTAAAAAATCCTACTCTTATTGTCTACTCTTATTGTTAAAAATCCTTCTCACTAATCGCTTCGTTATCATCAAACTTTAGTCGATCGGCCATCAATAAAACATATTTTGAAAAATTTCTCGATTGGGTAATTCTCTCTGATTACATATTGTGAGTTCAACGTATGGCGCACCTGACCCGCACTAAAACCCCATTTTTCAAAAGCTTTGCTCGTTTACACCTGCACCTTATGGTACTTAGTCGTGTGTTTATTCGATTAAAGGTTAATTCGCCTCGAGCTTCTGATGAAAATTCTAATCGCTGTGTAATCGTGGATACGTTAACGATACAATTCGATGCCAAAGCGTACATGATGCCGGATTCATTTACATAGTCAGAAATGTCCACCCTCTAATATTTTAATTCCGATTATAGGCTCTATCGTCGACTCTTATCACTTGGGACCGAGGATATTCGATGAAAGATCGTCGAATTGGCTCATCAGCCAGAGGGCGAAACGCGGTTGATTTTTAGGGTACGGTGTCTCCCGGTGATGTATGTAAGCCGGCTAATTTAGAACGTCGTTAACAAACTTCCAGCAAGAGATGGTATTTAACGTACAACGTACGTGATTACATTAAACCACAAACGTTTGAAAATATCAGATCGTTAGAACAAATGAGTATTCCAGACATAAAACTGTATGTGTTTCGGTTAATTAAAAGACGAGTTTGGAGTACGCGTCGACAACACATGTATTGGGAAATTGGTGTGTGAAAAATTCGAGCCGGCGCCGCAAAGCTTTGAGAAGTGCCGCGAAATCTGGATATAACAAACGTTTTCACGCTTACCTGTTAATGGACGTGAACGCGGTGTGTACACGATTTTCCTATGTTTGGTAAATACGATGAAATTAAGCGTTTTTAAATTTACGACGTGTTAGGGTTGTGGCTTGTGACCGAAAATGAAAACAAGTATGGCGGTAGGAGTATTGTCGGATGTAGTTTTAATCGAAGGGGTTAGAATTTTTAGTATACGATCTATTTGATTTATCGATAGGGTTTGATCAAGCGGGTGGACAGATGGAACTAACAAAATGTATTCATTTGAAATGATGTATTTGTGTATTTACACTTTCATGTAATGTATGTAGAGCAAACTAGTATGATAAATAAGGAATTAAGTATATCCTGGTAAAAAAATATGTATTATAGGATCAGGTGTGATATCAAATACGTCGAAAATTTATAATGCTACAACTACGAGTATGAATGCATCGAAAGTTCTTTATCAATTTCAGACTTTTATTTTTGTATTTTTATTCAATCTCATCCTTGAAAAAAATATAAGAATGTTTATCATTACTCTAACCCTACTTTCTCATTTTTTTGAATGTTTTATTCATTTCCCATGTAAGATCGACCTTATTTACCTTAAATTTTCGAATGTAATTTACATTTTTTTTTTATTATAATTTAACAATTTTTTTATTTAAATTTTTTAGTGTATGTTTAAAAAAACTATAGCGAGCTTTACCCGGCCAGTATAGAGACCTGGGAAGTATGCAGTTTCGAGTAGCGTGAGAGGTGTATGAGGTGCTTCCCTCAGGGAACAGCACCTCCTGACAATTGTCTCCATTTCTTTTTCTCGTCAACTTAAAATAGGCTTCCTGCGAAATGTTATGAGGTTAAAAACATTTTTCGAGGCTCTCTGAATTATACAAGAGTGAAAGCTGCTTATGAAACCACAATTCATCCTTTTTCTGAACATTCCTGGAAATAATGGTAACGCACTGATACAAATTCACAAACATAATCGTACTCCAAACAGGGAATTTCGAAGCCAAATTGAAACACAGATTCTACATTATGCAAAAACAAGACAAGAAAAAAAAACAAATCAATGATTACTTACCAATTGATTTTGTATTTCTTCAATTCGTGTATCCGTAGTACAGAGCTCTGACCTCATTTTTCGTATTTCCTGACGCAATTTTTCTATAACGTCCGAAGTTTGACTTTTCTAGGTTGATTTGGTGACGATTTATACGGAAGATTCATGAAATTTCCTGCAGCAATTTCCCCTTCAAAAAAAGTTTCTTACTTTAACTCCCTTCTTAATGCACATAAGAAGCTAAAATCAAAATAGGTTAGTCACTTGAGCATATTTTATCATATGACCATGCAATAAAAAAATTGCATCCTCTTGTGTATCCATATCACATTTACAGGTCGATAACCCCTTCTTCTCCCCTCCAACAT
Source organism: Phenacoccus solenopsis (assembly GCA_009761765.1). Classification (NCBI taxonomy): domain Eukaryota; kingdom Metazoa; phylum Arthropoda; class Insecta; order Hemiptera; family Pseudococcidae; genus Phenacoccus; species Phenacoccus solenopsis. Next base: position 30,995,068 of record CM019753.1, read on the forward strand.
CATGTATGGAAGTGAATTTGGAACATCATATACTTCTTATCCCCAATAATTGAATAAGTTAATATTTAATATTTTCACCAATTCGAAGCAATTTTGATAATCCGCCATTTTGTATCACTTTGACCGAAATTCAAGAGATCATATTTTGGTCACCATCTAACACTACATGCAAAGTTTGAACTTTCTAGGTTGATTTGGTGAGGAGATATGGAAGATGCAAGAAATTTCATAACTCGAAACTTCCTCAAAAAGCTGTTTTCTACTTTAACTTCGCTCCAAATGCACTTGGGAAGCTGAAATTTAGATACGTTGGTGTCCGTGCCTCAGTCATTCATATGAAATCAAAAACGAAAAATTTGAACTGTTTGCCCCTTCTCCAGCCCCCCTCAAAATTTAAGTGATTGGACATTTTGAATTTTATGGAAAAAAAAACAAAAAAGTCATTTTAAAAATCTCTTACAAAGTTTTAAGCGAATTTCATGAAAATCAATCACCAGTACACGTGAGGAGGATATTGTATATACCAGAAAGTTAGATATTTTCCAGATGATTACGAATGGTCTGAAGCGCAAAGATTTGAAGACCTCAAGACCTCACCCTCCCCTAGCCGCCTTCCCAAATCAAGTAGGCTGTAATAACTGTCGTTTTTAAGTTGAAAAAACTCACCTAAAAAAATTTTGTATTCATAACTCGCAAACGACATATTTGAGACATTGGATTAATAAAATTCACAAACAAAAAACCTACAAATTATTGAAATGAAAAACAAGGTTATACATGTTTCAGCTTTTTGTTTTATTTTTTTCATTCTATTTTCATTTTAGTTTTTATATAATTATAATTCTATTTATAATATTAATTTATTAAATTATTAGTAGAAATGAGTTGTAAGCTATCTAGTTTGGCACTCAGTCTAAGTAGTGTACAATTATATGAAAGCGCATGAGTTAATAGATTGAATCCAGAAATCTTACGAATAAAGTTTTTGACTCAGCTCTCTCCCTCGCCTTATACCATTCCAAAAAATGATGTTGAGGAATACATAGCGTACACCTTGATAAAATATGTATAGATTTACGTTGAAATAGTAACGCATAATTGGACTAAATGCAACCTCTATCAATTCACAGTTACACAAAGAACGCAATTAATTAAAATAATGCAGAAAAAAACCATACCTCGCGATTACATCAACCTTCTCAAGAAAAACGAGAGAGTCTCGCACCTTCTAACAGTCCAAGTTAGAAGCAACTTCTCCACTCGCGTAACGTTGCCAATATCCTAATCTGTCAAGCAAAGTTATCATGCTATATCGCAAATATGATTTTTTTTTTTTTAATAATAATAAGATATGGCATTACAATTAGTATTTTCGCGCGTTGGCATGCAAATTTTTTCATGCGCGTATTTTTTTTTACGCACTGCAAACAACTAGTAGGCTAATACGGTTATTATGACGTATCGGCGTAATTGAAGATTTATGCGATAACGACCAAGTTATCATTATTTGCGCGTATTGAGAGAGTGGCGCCTTGTACTTAGACCGTAGTAAATGGTAGTTGTAGTGGTAATAGTAGGAGATGTTAAAACACGATAACGAGTGCTTCTTTCGTTTTATAAGTTTTTGTACGATTAATCATTCCAGATGATAGTGATTTACATTACACGGGATGTCGTGCCAACATGAATTTTTTCCTGCGCTTTTCCCTTCTTGGAAGGAAAAAAATCACTCGTTAGACTCATTCGTCATATACGTTTATTTTTTCATTTAGGTAGTTGCGGTGAATTTTCTGCTCGAGTAATTGATAAGCTATTCTTTCATGCTAGCATATTTGTCAAATACAAGCTCCGATGATTGTCTATAGATGAGGTTATACGCGCGTGTATTCGAGTCAAACTGTTATTCGTTAGCTTCTTAGTGGGATTTTTTCAAAACGATTTATCGCTCGCGTGTTCGCGGCGAGGCGACAATGCTGCAAAATCGTTCTCCGGGAGAATTTCGATAATTAATTAAACAAGAGGAATAAAAAAGAGGGATATATAGAATAAAAGTTAAGGATGAAAAATTCCCTATTACGAATTTTTATCTGAAGTGTACGCGTTCCGAAACAACTACATAAATCACCGGGCGCAACAGCTTAAAAAATTTCGATCAAATAAATCCGCCGATAGTATACGCAACGTCGTTTAATCAGCTTAACCATGGCCGGCTTGGAACCTCATCGTCCGATCAAATATCATCTCTAGGAAAAAAATAAGCGTTAAAAAACTATTTTAATAATGATTAGCTGGTAACACTAGGCAATATATTTCAACGTTTCGAAGTCTTGTCAACAAAAATACGACCATTGACGGCGTTATCATCGAAATATCAACAATAACCGGAATGTCCTTTATCCGTTGGGAATCTTTTTCCGTCCGCGTCGGGTACCACCAAATCCATTTCCTACGGTTTCTTCGTAGTTTTTTCTGCGTCTGTGTACGCTGGAAAGGCGAGATGATCGGAAGAATAACCCGAAATTCTGGCCATAAATACCATCGAAAGTCGATACGCGTGTTATCAAGATGGAATATTTTGGTTGTAAATAGAGTCGGTAAAAACGCTGTTTTTGTTTAATTTTATCCTATAAATACTAATGTCGAATAATGTGTTTCGCTACTTAAGTGAGGACACGGTGAATGTTCGGAATCAGATAAGTGGTAATATTTGGCCGTTTGATTCGCTTTACCGTAGTATTAACGAGGTATGCTGGTTTTCTGATGCTGTTTATTTAGGAGCTTTCAAATCTGCAATTATCACGATCGTTAGTATTGAGATAGCAAAGCAATACTTCAATTCTAGGAAACAATTTGAGAAACCCTGATAACGTATTAATGCGATGTCGCGCGTGGTATAAATTAAGTTATTAATTAAGGTTTGAAAATGATGAATTGTTTTTCATTGTGTCCATTACGTTCAATACTTTTCGGATACGTATGTAACATTTGTACAGGAAGTATGTACCAACATTTTGTAAATACTTAGCGCTAGTTTCACGCTTTTTTATTTCCGAAACGACCATATGTAATTACCGTATTTCCGCATATTCTATCGAAGCACGAGTTTACCGATTATTTTCGCTTAAGGGTTATAAAAAGGTATTTTTGGATCGTCGAAGCCAACAACGTGAAGCATATCGAATAACTCCCTTCTTAGACGGTTGCTCCATATGTGATTGTAAATTATTATTACGAAAGGAAAGTAGAATTATGTGTGCAGCGAACAAATAACCTGGTGATGTTCCATTTTTACTTTTGAGAAGTGAATTTTGAGAAATTTAAATTTTTTATTTGTATTTTTCCTGCAGATCTATTTCGAGTGCCGATAAAATGTATAACTTTTTTCAGGCAAATTTTAGATGATTTCGATTTCTTTTTTTCAGTAGATCTCTTTATGTCATAATCGAAATCAAAGTGTCTTTTATTCAGACGAAATATCACCAATCCTTAATTAATTATATAATATAACCCGTGCTGCCCCTTGTTGATTCTGGGCATAGAGCTGCCTCAGTCTTGTCTACTTGAATCAGATATTTACTATCTTAAAATTTGTCTATTCATCAAGAAGCCACCAGTATCGTCTTATCGCTTTGTTTTTCTGGATTTCCCTACTGCCTACTTAATTTTGTTGGTCCATTTACCATTTTTCAATCAATCTTTATTTTAAAATAATTTGGGAAAAATGTATTATGAGTTGAGCATGAGCAATAATGGTTGATTTTCGTTTTCCAGCCCAGGTAAATGATCCCTTTTTTTCCTTTATAGAGAGTCTAAACAAAATAAATATTTT